>PVKB01001131.1:13177-50833 GCA_004027205.1 Ctenodactylus gundi | reverse complement strand
TTCCTAGACAAATACTCTTAACTGCTGAGACATGCCTCCAAGCCTCAGACCCAAATTTAAGATGAATGGGAATCAGTAATCGAATATTTTAGGTTAACATTATCCCAGAAACTTGAAGTTATTTTTATAAAACTACAGATTTTAGACTTTGAGTGCATTTTTGATTTGCATTATAATATACAAAATAACTTCCACTTTCTCTTCTGTTTGACAGGAGTGCTTTCGTCCTCTTTTGGGTCCCTCTGAGTGCTCTGGGCTGTTTTCTTACTTGTTTTGGGAAAGCTGGGAGTAGCAGTCCAGCTCATGAAGGAAGTAATAGAGGAACTTTAGCCAGGTCTTTCTTTGTAATGATCATAATGAAAACTCAATTTTTTTCCCCCTGTTACTGGGGATTGAACACAAGACCCCTCAGCACTGAGCCAGATCTCTAGTTCTTTTTTTTATGTTGCAGCAGGTTGTTCCTAAGTCACTCAGGTATCTCTACCAGGTCCAAACTTGTGCTTTCTCTGTAGATACAGTTTCTTTGTATCTTTTAATTGACAGCAATTTGATATTTATTATGCAAATGTGGAAATTGATTTCTAGATATAAAGCTGGCCCAAGTTCATGAAGTGAAATGTAGTACATCTAGCTAAATCCTGTTTTTGGACTCTTCTGTATAGAAAGAAGGTGTTGCTTTGGAAATTGATTTGGGGAGCAGTAACTTTTAAAATAAGTATTTCTTATGAGTTTTGGAATTTTGTATTCAAATTTAATACATTAAAAAGTGAATAGTGTGCTTCCTTTGTTCTTTTGTAGATTACTTGTTGAACGGATCTTCGCACAATACATGGTTCCCCATAATTTGGAAACTACAGAACGGATGAAGTGCTTATATTACTTATATGCCACACTGGATTTAAATGCTGTGAAGTATGTCTCAGATGTCAAACTGTTCTTTTCATCTTTTGTGGAATATTGGATCTTATGAAAAAGAAATCACAAGTAACTGTGTTTTAAAATATTATCAATTTTTATGTAAACAACAAGTACTGACTTAAAAATTAGATTGTGTCATCATAATGTTATCAGCATGAGATTAAGCAATTGTAAAGAATTAAAGAATAGATAGATTTTATGGACATGGAATCTTTTAGGATTTGACTTTTCTCTCCATATTTTCTTATTGTTGGTGTCTCAAGAAATGTGATATATCTGTTTCTTTTATTTTCCATAAAGTGTTAGAAAGGTTTACATTATGAAAATACTACCTTATTATTCTCATGTGGTACTGATATAAATTAAAGTACTGGGCAATAATAGCATATACCTTTTTTCTGTCATACAGCCTCAACACTGTGTTTATGGCTTAGTTCCAGATTTAGGATACTTTTTTTTTTTAACCAAGTTTCATTCCAAGAGTACCTTTATACCTCTAGTTGTCTTGGTAGGGATCTGTTACTTTGTTTGTAGAAGAAACATTGCTAATCGAAATACTAAAGGATAGAAAATTGAAAGCTAGAGATTTGTTGTAGGTCTTACAAAATGTTCAGAAATTAAAGATCTGGGGAGGTTTTTGTTGTTTTTATTTGCACTTCTGCTTAATGAGACTTTGGGCTTTATTTATTTATTTATTTATTTATTTATTTATGGGACAGGGTCCAGGCTGGCCCTGAAGTCACTATGTAACCCAGCCTGTCTTGAGCTTGAGGCAGCCCTGCTACCTCAGCAGCCTTCTGTGTTCTGGGATTACAAATATGCATCATCATGCCTGGCTTATGCTAAGATTGAAAGTTCATCACTCACAGGATAGTACTCTTTAAGCAGAAATTGAAAATCTGTCCCTCATAGGATCTACGTGAAAGAAGATTAAAGAATTCTTTTTAACAAAAAATATAGAGGGAAGGAATGATATGCAAGGGGAAAAAAAACAAATTTCAAACATTTTTGCAAATGAAAGTCACCAAGGATTATGATGATGATGATGTTATTTTCTTTGCAAAGACTGTGGTTTAAAAGTAGGTAGAATCTCAACTGATAGTTCATAACCACGGTTCCTGTATCCCTGTGTGTGCTATATTGACCCTGTCTCAGAAAAATTATTTTAAAATTTTTCTTTCTCTCTCCCTCTATCCATCCTCCCTCCCTCTATCCTTACCCCCTGTCTCTTTTTCTCCCTTCCTTCCTTCCTTCCATGTCTCTCCTTCCTTCCTTCCTTCCTTCCTTCCTTCCTTCCTTCCTTCCTTCCTTCCTTCCTTCCTTCCTTCCTTCCTTCCATGTTTTTGGAACAAGGTCTCATTCTGTAGTCCAGGTTGGTCCTGAACTCACTATGTAGACCAGGCTGGCCTTGAGCTTACTTACAGTGATCCTCCTGCTTCAGTCTCCTGAGTGCTGAGATTAGAGGTGTGCTGTACCACGCTCAGCTGTTGTGTGGTGCAGGGGAATCGAACCTAGGGCCTTACATTTGCTAGGCAATCTCTTTACCACTGATCTACAACCCATGCCTCCTCCTTCCCTCCAAATTAAATATTAGGTGGATCCTATCAGATAACTATATATAAGAAAATAGGTAAGTAATATACAATAAAGTGTTCTAATTTTTTTAAATAAGAGTAACAGAAGGCATATTACTGAATAATTAGATCATATGCCAGATATGCATGTAGAAATATAACTAAGAGTTTCTAAATCTAGAGAAGCAAAAAAGAATTAGTGAAAACTTTAGAAGTAGAAGATAAGGAAAATAAAAATTGTGAATAGAGAAAAATTTGTAAATAGTAGTTGCAAAACTGAACATATCAGATATTCATTATTCTTCACTTTCATCACCAGCATATTTGAATAAATTTAAAAGTGAAACAGTAATTTACAGGAGATACACTGAAAAGAAGGCCATTGAAAAGTTGAAATTACATATTAATTTGAAGTCAAGCATAAGGGCACAAAACTGTAATTTACGTACTTTGGGAGGTTCAGGCAAGCCCAGACTGAGCAATTTAGTGATGTAGTCAAACCATGCCTGTAAAACATAAGCTTATGCTGGTGGTGCAGGCCTATGATCCTAGTTCTTTGGGAGGCTGAGGCAAGAGGATCGTGAGTTCGAACCAAGCCTAGGTATTTTTAGGATCTAGTCAGACCCTATCTTAATCTTTTTTCTCATCTTCTATTAGAAAAAGCTTTAATATGTATATGTGTACATAAACATGTAGGTATCACTTAGTGATATTCTTTTGCTTGTTTTTGATTTTTACGAAAGTAAATACATAGAATCTTATGTTTCACTCTGTGTTCTGAAATTTATCCATAGTGTTACAGATAAGCATAGATCATTCATTTCACTGTGGTATAGAAGAATTACATTAGGTCATTAGCCTACAGTTTTATTATTTTTATATAAATTTGAGTTAATGGAAAGAATGGACATTATTTCTCTTTAAAAGATTTTTAGTAGCATTACTTTGAACACTCAAATTTAGTACATTTAGTACATTTATTTTCTCTAAGGTACATTTACAGGTTTCTTAAGATTGGTAACTGTTTAGAATCACTTTTGGAATCATTAAACAATACTAATACTAACTCTCTCCTTAAGAGATTGTCGTTTAAGTTGTCTTAATACAGTCTGGGCATTAGCTACTCTTTGTTTAAGAGATTTCTCATTTAATTTGTTCTTAATATAGTCTAGGCATTAGCAGTTTTAAAAAAGCATTTCAGGAAATTCTGAAGGAGATCTAGGGTTGGAATCAGTGGTATGTAGCTAAGAATGGACTTTCTGAGTGTGCTTTCATCATTGTTAAATTAGTGTTAAATTGTTTATATAATTGTACAAGTTTATATTTCTACCAGTGATTTAACTACTATTTTTAATCCTCCTGTAGATTTTCAAATAAATAAATTTTGCTAATATGTTGGATGTCTAATTTTCCGTTTTTGTTGTTGTTGTACTGAGGATTGAACCCAGGGTCATGGCACTGAGCTCCGTCCCTGGGTCTTTATTTTTAAATGTTTTTTTTTTTTTTAAATTTTGAGACAGGGCCTTGCCAAGTTGCCAAGTTATCTAGACCGGGCTTAAAATTATGAGCCTCTTACCTCAGCCTCCACACTGTGAGGATTATAGGCATGAGCCACCACAGCTGATTTAATTTTATCATAATTATCCCGAGCACTGATAATCCATTTGTGGTTTTGTGGGCCGTTATTCTGATTTTGCCACAGTCCTCACCGCTGTCTATTAGATCTGTCCTTTATTTATTTAAGTTACCACTTTAGCCTAGAAGCATTCAAATATATGACCTTAGTCTAAGAAAGATTAAAAAAAAAGAACAGTTGTCTGGCAGGTAGTTTTCTATTGATAAATGCAGCCATTCTTTATTTGTTGAATGAAAGAGCCACATATTTTATTATATGTCTGTTCTCCTTTGAAGAAGACAAAATATTTCTCAACTTGTAGACTTTTTGATGCCCTCATCTAGACAATTTTGTACTTACAGTGTCTTACAGATAACTTGCTTAGCTGGAAGCAGGATGTTGGAGGAGAGGTTCTTTATGTTTGGACAGATCGCTGATTGAAAGCCAATGGTAGCTGTCATTTTCTTTGGGATGTTGCAGACTTGTCATATGGTAACAGGGAAAAACTCTAGTGAAGGAATTAGTTGGCTGTTTAAGATGTCAGACAATAAAATGGATATCCAGGCTCAAATGAAAGTTTTCAATTTATGAAGTGACAGATCTGGAATTCAGAGTAAGATTAAATAAATGCAGATGTGTCATTCTGTTGTAATATTGTGTCTCCTAGTATGATTTTTTAAAGGTCTTTTTGGAGTGGCAATAAACAGGGATGGATTTTCCTAGCACTTAATAATTGTTTTAAAGTACTTGAGAGGACATTCCTCTTAAATATGTTATAATATAAATTCTTAGTCAGACCTTGTGGTGGTTCAGGCCTTTAACTGCTGCAGTCTGGGAAGCTGAGGCAAGAGTGTTGCAAGTTTGAGCCCAGACTGGGCAACTTAGCATCTTACTGAGACTCTGTCTCAACAATAAAAATGGACTAGGGATACAGCTCAGTGTGAAGGTCCTGGACTCGATGTCCAGTAGCCCTTTACCCCCATCAGTAACTATGATTGTTAGTGATCACTTTTTGATGTCATCTATATTCATAATAATAGGTCCTGGAATTGCTTGAGGTTTCATCTTTAAGTGTAATTACAATAGGCTAAATAATTTTGTCTTGAAGTGAAGGTGTGTTTCAAAATCGAGAAGTTGTAAGTAGTGATTGATTATATAAAAGAGAATGATTTTGGAGTTCAGAAGTAATTTAACAAGATAAGACTACTCTTTCCTTGAAAATTGTTATTTTAATTATGTAATTCTAACCTATTTTTAACATTTTTGATGGTGTTCTAGAAAGTAATTACTTCTTTTGGTGCTTATATTCATAAATCATGCCAATGAAATTTTATGGAACTTCAGTAACTTCAAAATAGTAAAGTATAGCTGTGTAAAATTTAAGTTCAAAGTGAAAACACTCTAATACTGTTGTTACCATTTTGAAGTGACTACTATAAGGAAATTAAAGTGTGCAACTATGAACTAGTTTATCTCTTAATTTAAAAAGTTCAAAGCTTAAATTAAAATGTTCAAAAGTTTAATTCAGAAAGTTCAGAGGCGTTTTAAAAACACTGTTACATGTGAGATAGGAAGTATTTTAATCAAAGGATAGGGGCTCTTTTATATGCTTTTGTAATTCATTCTAGTTACCTGAATTTTGTATGCATATAGTAATCAAAGTTAATAGAAATACAGATAATTGAAAATAACCTGATGAAAAATATTTCTGGAGGTTTTCTTTTTATATTTTAGAATGTAAGGTTCTGATATTCAGTAACTTAATGTAACTATTAATTGTTCCTTGATGTATGTATATTTTCTCCAGTACCTGTATAATTTCCTTTATAGATTAAAACTTCAGCCAGAGAACAACACTTCAGGAAGATATGAAGAGTTTTGCCATTTAAAAAGAGTATTCACTTATAATCTTTATTATTACATGTCTCCAGGCTGATGGCACAGATCAGTAATCCAAGCACTCTGAGAGATTGAGGCAGGAAGATTCCAAGTTTGAGCCCAGCCTGAGCAATTTAGTGACTCTCAAAATCAAAAATAGAAATGTAGTTCTGTATGGAGATGTAGCTCTGTATGAGTTTCCAACTCTCAATCAGCAGTACCACCAAGTCAGTCAGCCTGTCAGTCTGTCTATCCTTTTATAAATCCATATACCTATTTCAAGATAACCTGTTTTAGGAAAAAGTCCCTTTATTCTCTTTCTCATGGTTGTCTTGCATTTGTGTATTTGATTGCATATCATCCCACCAACTATACAGGAGCTTATTCACAGGTTAATTCTTTATTTCCCAAATATATTATCCCTCCAGTTATTTCCTACTCTTTATTCTACAAATATGCCCCTATTAATGATAGACCCTGCCTGTTTTTATACTGTGCAGAACACATCCCTACAAATCTTTCCTTTGATTCTATTCTTTGTTATTGTCTGTTATTGTCTTTCGCTGTCCCATACATATTTTGTGTAATCTTAGTTCATCTCTGTCGTGTGTTATAGTTTGAACTGCTTCTTATTTGAAATAGTCTGGAATGTTTTAAAAACTGATTTGGATGTTTGTTTTTTAGAGCATTGAATGAAATGTGGAAATGTCAGAATCTGCTCCGCCATCAAGTAAAGGATTTGCTTGATTTAATTAAACAACCTAAAGTAAGTTAAATTTTAAGGATTTTTCTCTTTTGATGTTCATTTTTGCACAATACATGTATTTTGTTACTATTTTTTTTATTGCCGCTGTGGGTTAACTGTTCGGTATTGAAGAGTTCTGAACTTAGATAGAGAAACTTATTACATAGATAATTTAAAATATGTACTATCTCTTTAAAAAAGTGATGCCCATCAGGAAAGAGGATATGTATGTGGGTGTTCAAAACTAGGATTTTTAAGCTTTAAAATAAAGAAATAAATAATAAGTCAATGTTATCGAAAGCTTAGAAAGTAGAATTAAGTTGCCTACACTAACATGCTCTCAACACCTTTGTGTAGCAGGTGTTGGAAATTTTCTGTAATAATTTAATTGTAGTTTGATATCTTTATATTTTTACTTATAATTAATTTTGTGTTGAATGCAACATATTCCAGATTGTTCTAATTTGAATGATGTTCACCAGTAAATGTATCATATTTTGTTTTTGAACATTTAGAACGTTTCGCAGACATGTATGGCCCATAAACGGAATAAATAATGTAAAAAACATTGTGGTCATTTTAAGTTACTTTCAAGGAAAACAGTATATAGTATTAGCTCTTACAGTTCACAGTGACCTTCACAGACCCACATCATCACATGCCTGTTTATAGGGCAGAGGTTAATAAAGCAACGTTGTTTCATCCAAGGGGAAAAGTGTTTGTTTGTCTAGGCATAAGCTGACCAGTTGATTCAAGTGTGATTTGAAGGCTTAAAGAAATAAGGCACTTTGTACCATTCATTTGCCTGCTAAAGGGTATTTTTGTTTTGTAGGTCAGCAGTACTTTTTTTTTATGTTTTGTGGAGCATAATTTAGCTTTTTTCTATGATCATGGAGTATGCTGAATCTGTCAGAGTGGGTTTTCATTAGAATAAATTACTTAAAAATTAGTGATTCTTCTGTTTTAACTTCACACTACTTCAGTCAATTACCCTGTGTTTTGGTGAGTACTGTATAATATAGTAAGTCAGTGTGTTTAATTCAGTTACAGTGTTTAGTTTCCTTCTTGTTTATAGAATTTTACTTTTGCTTGTCTTAGTAGAGTTAGAGAGTCATCCACATTAAGGGAGGAATTGTTATTAAGATGGGTAAGGTTGAAGAGGAAGCAAAATGCAGGGGAATAATTTCCCAATTTGGAATGCTGGTATGCAAAGTGTTAGTAGTTTCTCTGTCATGATTTTATCCTAAGATTTATAATAGACAGCACAGAGTTAAAGTTAGAAAAAACACAAATTCACCTTTGGGTGTTTATATTTCCTTGAACTTTACCAGAAGACTCATATTCTTAACAATCAATTTATGTTGTTTTGCTTCTTTCATTATTCAGCCCATAAGTTTTAAAATTTTAGCAGTGTAGCTTTTCCGTTTCATGTAACTGAATTGATGTGCTCAGTACCATTCAAAGGTCACTTTTTAATGTCTGATACTGTATTTCTCTTGGTGCATATTTGCTTTTTATATGGATCAGCTTCCTGAAAGCCTACCACAATCTCTTTCTGCCCAAATGTAGCAGCAGAAATCTTCCATTCTTCTTAAAAATTGCCATTTCAGTACTTAAAATTTTAATTATTTGGGAATTAATTTTTATGTTTGATTATGCTTTGACTCACTTCTTTTATCAAGCCCCTTCAGAGGGATGGTTTATTTGCCTTATTGCAGGTAACCTATTTACTTATCTATAGTAGCATTTTAAACAGTTGTTCAAGAACAATATTGTTTTAATAGCACAACCTTATTATAATAGATAATTAGTATTTTTATTACCTTGTGTATATGTGACTTTACCTGCAGTAGTACATGAACGAATGTATTTATTAAGTGCAGTAGAATATGTTGAGCACATTTATTGACTGGACTAATGCTAATTTGATAAAACCCATGACTAGAACTTTTAGGAATACCTTTGTAGTTGTATTTTTCCACTGTCTTCCATATATACTGTAAGTGATTATTCCTAAAACTCCCTCATGTCAATTATAATTTATACTTCTGTCAACTTAACAATAAGGAATAAGGCTGTGTTGAAGCCAATTAAGTTTTTGTAGTTTGGGTTTTTTCTCCCTAAACTTAATTCTATCCATCAACTCTAAAAAGCTCAGCATACCTACCTCTGCAGTGTCTTCTACCACCAAAAAATGTCTAGCAGTTTTGTGTGAGGTCTTAAAATAGGGCCAAAAAAGGTGGTAACAGTGAAAACAAATTGACTTCTATCTTTTACTCAGTTCATCTGGGATTTAAAAATAGCTAAAGAAGTATGTAATACAAGTAAAGACATGGATTTGGAGCATTATAACAAATGTTATACCTACCTAATTTTTTGATGAACAAAATGTAGATTCTTGTCAGCAAATTTTAATTTTCTATATTTTTGTTTATTTATAGACAGATGCCAGTGTCAAGGCCATATTTTCGAAAGTGATGGTTATTACAAGTAAGTTATTTGAACTTTATCCAGAATTCAATATTTAATTGAAACATTTGTTATAATTTAAAATGTTTCATGCAATTTTAGTCTGTAATAATACAGAAGATGAATTTGTTCTTGATATACAGTAGAAAGCTTCAGCTTTCCTTTTTTCCTGACTTTCATTTACTTTTCATACCATACAAAATTTTAAATTTACTTCAGTGTCTTATATGTCTATGAGCTGAAGAAAAAATTACATGAATTGATTTTTTTTACATGAATTGATTTTTGAGAACTCATTTAAATCATTATGTAAGTAACAGTAAAAACTAAATTTGTGCTTTTGGCATTGCTTTTAAAGAGTAAAGCTAATTTCACACTGAGTCAAAATTTAGAATTGAAAGATGTATCTTGTAACTACATAATAGCTTCTTTGAAAAAAGTTTGCTTGTTTTGCTTTAATTAGTTTTCAGTAAACAACAAATCAAAGAGGTTTGTGTGGCACATCTCCTTTAGTCAGTATAGGATTAGGGAAAAATGTCTATTCTTGCATTCATTTGCTTCTCCTCCCACCTCAGAGGTCACTTTGTGTAGCAGATGGGAGCGGATGATTCTGCTGAACTTCCACTTGGTGGTAAAGCAGATCTTAAGGTTGATCTGAGAAGCTAAATGTGGCAAGATGTTGATGGAAGTGGTGCTAAGTCACCAAAGAACCTAATTTACTGAGTTTTAGATTAGGTGAGTGGAGGTTTAGCAAATATTTCAGATCTGGGTAAACTCTTCAGTCTTTGATAATAACTTGTGAAGGCAAGTGGTTTTGATTCTTTTTTTGTTTGTTTGCTTGCTTGGTTATTTGCTTTGTTGTTTTTCATTACTAAGGATTGAGCCCAGGAACTGATGTGGTTCAGTTGTGAATACTGTCCTCTAAAGGGGATCCTTCTCCTTTTTCCTGCCCTCTTTCTGCCTCCTTTCCTTTCCCCTTGCCTCCTTTCCCCTTCTCTCCTTTTTTGCCTCTATTCATTTTCTTCCAGCAAGTACAGTATTTTCCAGATCTGTTCTGATAAATATTAAATATCCTTCATATGTAATAATATTACGACAGAAAAGGGCTCCATGGTGAGATAGGTTAATAAAATGCTGAATTTATGGTGTTTTGTATTGATACATTAGGAGATTGGCTCTGTCTTCTACAGAGACTTATCATTACTCACCTACTGAAGACATATCCAGCCATAACACCAGAAACAACTTACTTAGTATATGTCAATGCCAGATGACATGTATGTATCTATGAATCATCTCTGGATTGGCATAATAAGAAATAAGATACAGGAAAATAATTGCTATAATTTCTTGATATGAATTATAAGAGAGTAGTACATCAGGCTCAGGGGAATAGTAATGAAATTGGATTATTCACATTGGAATTTAATATTCTTACATGTGATGAAGAGTTATTTAGATAATTTCACTCTTTCTCTGCATAGGGTGTCTTCTCATAATGACTTTACATTTGCTTCCTAGCAATTTTTATTGTGTAAATTGACTGTTGATGCTGCTTCACAGTTTATTAAACTGCATTTGTAGATAAGGATTACTGAAGTAATTAAAAGTATTGATCTCTTATTCTGAGAAATTAAAAAAATTTGCATATTAATTAAATCCTCATTTATTTTAAGGAAATTTGCCAGATCCTGGCAAGGCTCAGGATTTCATGAAGAAATTCACACAAGTGTTAGAAGATGATGAGAAAATAAGGAAACAGTTAGAAGTGCTTGTTAGTCCAACATGTTCCTGCAAGCAAGCTGAAGGCTGTGTGGTAAGGAGAGAAATTAAAGATGTTAATGTTTAAAAAGGACCTCCCCCTATAAAAGTGATGTACATTCATTATATAAATGTTAGAAAATATAAAGTAAATAACTGCAGATAAGATATAATTGTCTTGTAGGGATAGTTGCTATTAATATTATGGTATGTATATCTTCCCAAAATGAATATATATTATACACAGGTTTTTTACATTTTCTATAATTTTTATTGTCTTTTTTGTTTGTTTGTATTTGTTGGGAGAGGTCCAACTCAGGACCACCTTCATACTGAACTCCATCCCCACTCTATTTTTTATTTTTGATTTTTAGACAGGCGTTCACTAAGTTGCTAAGTTGCCAGTCTGGGCTTCAATTTGTAAATCTCCTTCCTCAGAGTGCTGGACTTAAAAGCTTGTGCCACTTTTCCCAGCTATTTATCTTCTGTTGTATTATTTTTAATAACTACCTTCAAAAAGTATGCTATACATTAGTAGTCTACTGCTATACATTTCAATTTTTCTCACTTTTCAATTGATGTAGAGAACTGCAATAACTTTATTACTAAATATTTTTCATTTGTTTGTTTACTTATTTACTGAGATAGGGTCTCACTCTCTCTGATCTTGAACTCATTGTGGAGTTCAGGCTGGCCTTGAACTCATGGTAATCCTTCTGTCTCAGCCTCCTCTGAGTGCTGGGAATAGGTGTGTACCACCATACCCAGCTTTATGTAATGCTGGGGAATCCTCAGGGCCTTGAGCTTGCAAGGCAGGTGCTTTAACTGCTATATTCTTGATTCTTTATTATAAATTCTGAAAAGTACAGTTGGAAGTTGAAGATGGGGTATTTTTCTTTCTTTTGGTGATATTGGAGATGGAACTCAGGACCTCTGAATTGAGCTACATCCCTAACACAATCCGCTCTTTTTTTCCTTTTGTCTTTGTTTTCTTTCTTTCACTTCCTTCCTCCCCCCTTTCTTTCTCTCACTCTCTCTTCTTTCTTTCTTTCTTTCTTTCTTTCTTTCTTTCTTTCTTTCTTTCTTTGAGACAGGATATTACTTGATAGTTCATGGTGGCCTTGAATCATGACAGTTCTTCTGCCTTAAATCCAATTACAGGCATGTGTCATTATGCCCATATATTGTATGGTACTGGGGCGGGGGCGTGGCGTGTCAAACCCATGGCCTGGAGCGTACTAGACAGGTGCTTTAACCATTGAGCTATCCTCCTGCCCCCAGGCCTCCATCCTCTTTCTAAAACAATTTTTATTTATTTATTTATTGGCACTGGGAATTGAACCCAGGGCCTTCACACTTGAGCACAGTTCTCAGCCCTTAAACCTCCTGTCCACTCTTTTGTTTGGAGACAAATTCTCCTTAAATTGCTTACGGTGAGCTTGGAGTTGAATCTACCTCCTTGAGCTTCCTGGAGTGCAGAGATTATAGGTGTGCGTTACAGTACTTGGCTTAAGATCCATTTTTAAAACTTACATTATATATTGATGAACTGTTTTCTAGATCTAAGTTAGCATGCTAATGAAACTATTATTTTCTCATTATATTACCCCTTTTGTTAGAAATTAATAAAATACCAGTATAGATTTAGCTTATACTTTTTGCTTACTTTTAGGGAATGGTATGTATCCTTATCTTATTGGTTTGTCACTTGTCATATGACATTGTTTATTAATTAAGTTACAAATAATTTTCTATCAGTTGTAGTTTGCCCTTTCATTTTGTTTAGGATGTTCTCTGTGTATTATAACTGTTTTCTGTTCTCTGTGTATTATAGCTGTTTTGTTTAGCTAAAGTCTTAACCTGTGTATGTCAGATATTTTTTTCTTTGGTGTACCACTTGGCACATCCCATTCTTTTGCAGGTCAATGAAATTTTGCAAGTCAATGAAATTGTTACTGATTTCAGTGTTTATTAATTTGTTACCCATGTTTCTTCTGAGATGCCTTTAGAGAAAGATGATTCTTGGCTCCAATGTGGTTTGACTAAATAAGAATTTTTAGAGTAACTTATTTGTAGTTTCTTAGTGTGTTAGCGAAATGGTTTACTTAAGCATATTTTTGTAATATTTTAAAAATGTGCATTACAGCGTGAAATAACTAAGAAGTTGGGCAACCCTAAACAGCCTACAAATCCTTTCCTGGAAATGATCAAGTTTCTATTGGAGAGGATCGCACCTGTACACATAGATACTGAATCCATCAGGTATTTGTATATAATGTTAGTAAATTTTCATTATTGTGTGTTGAGATCATTTGGAATGATGCACTATGTGCAAGGTACAAAACTAGCTACTCATTTGTGTATATTTATATTTACTTATCTATATATGTCTGTATTTATTAAACATTGTATATATTAATGTGTTTAGTTTTTCTTGACTTTTATTTCAGTTTTGCTTATTCAAGTTGAGAAATTATGCATGAGAAATTATGAATCTTAGCCTGATTTTTACCTGGAAATGGTATCTCTGAAATGACCCTTTCATATTAACTTTCATAGACAGGATAGGTAATGGAAACAAATTTTAGTTCCAGTCTTAGGAAAGGAAAACTAAGTGAGTCTTTCGAAGAGGAATGGACACATTTTGAGTGCGGGTCAGAGCTCAGTGGTTAAAGTACTTGCCTAGCACTCACAAGGCTTTGAGTTCAGTTTCCCAGCACCACCTAAAAATTAGCTGGTTGTGGTGGCACTCAGGAGGCTATGGCAGGGGAATTGCCATGAGTTCAATGCCAGTCTGTACTCCAGGTTTACATAGGGAGTTTATGACCAGCTTGGACTACAAAGTAGACTCTGTCTCATAAACCAAACAAACCAGGACAAGCCTGGACTATAGAGAAAGACCCTCTCTCAACAAAAGAAAAGAACATATGATGTATTTTCATTGATATGTGAGAACTGAGAAAAAATTTTTAATAGTTATTTATAGTTCTAGCTTTGATACTACCTAATTGTGAAATATGAGGAAATTATTTCTTGTTAGCATTCCTTCTGTATTTTTAAACTTTTTCCTAAAATAGTTTAAACTAATTTTTAAAAAACATACTGACATACCAGTGATCATTAGTATCTTTTCAGGATGTATGCTAATGGATTTATTAAGGAAAACAGCATGTAGAATACAATTTCTGCTCTTTACCTCTGGTATCCCCTCAAGTATAGAAGTTCCACTTCAATCATGCGTTAGTTACTTTAGGCTTCTCTTGTATCAGTTTTCATTTGAAAAGGTCATTTGAGATTTAAAAAACAAGACATCAACTAGACTGGCATTATGAAGAATATGAGTAAGACTGAAATTCATTATTTTGGTAAATAAGCCAGTGCCTTCTCTATGCAGGACAATCCTAGGTAGGTATTGGCAAAAACATGCTCTTTGCTGTCCATCTTCCATCTATAGTTGAGTAAAAGTTTTAATGTTTGGGAAATAGCTGTACCAAATTTATATGTTATATGTGTGTATATCTATGTATATATATAACATAAATTGTATATATGTGAATTTTTCATATTGCTAATGACAGTGATAAAAAAGACAATTTTGTTTTTGTCACACTTCAGTGCTCTTATTAAGCAAGTGAACAAATCGATAGATGGAACAGCAGATGATGAAGATGAGGGCGTCCCAACTGATCAGGCTATCAGAGCAGGTCTTGAACTGCTTAAGGTAAACACCTGTTTAAAAGTAAATGCTTCAGTGGTAATGGTTAAACAGATATAGTTTATATTATTCATTCATGAGGTTTGCTTCTTGAATTTGTGTAGGCTGTAGTAAATTCTGTCATTGTTGAAAATGGCCAAGAGTAGTTTAGTGGTGGAATGCTTACCTAATGTGCACGAAGTTCTTGGGTTTGGTCTCTAATGCTACCACCAAAGGGGGAAAAAAAGAAAAGATAAGTTGCATGTTTCAGCTTATGAGATGAATATTTTCAAGTTTAAATTCTGTTACGTAGTTTACTACTACTTATGTTAAGATAGAGTATAATTTATTATTTAGCAGAGAAAATACTAACATAGAATCAATCACATTTTTCTAAAGCTCTACTATCATCTTCATAAAGTATATTAGTGCCTTATTGATTATGAAAATGTCTCTCCATTTTTGACAACTTAAATAATACAAAATTTAAAGCATTCTAGCTTATATGTAAGCATTAATTTTTTGTTCCCCTTTAACCTTTAAAAATGTACAGTTTTAATTGATAAAATGAATATTCAGTATTATGTATCTTTTATTAAAGTATAATGGTGTTTCTGTTTTAAAGGCAGTATTTAAAAATGTGTCAATAAACATACTTGGATTTTAGCTGTCATATATTGGCTAAAGTAATTTAGTAGCACATTACTTGCTTCTGTTAACTCATTTTGTAACAGAGATATTGGTAACCTGTGTCAGAGATGACTAAATTATGTCATGCACCTAACTCTTAGCATGGCACCTGATTCAGGATAAAAATAATAAACATTTTTGAAATGGTAATTAGTTCACTTTTGGAGTACCATATTGCTATAATTTTCTTGTTGAATATTTAGGTTTTTCTCATTTTATTATAAACAGTACTAAGAAGAGTATTTCTATGAAAGATCTCTTAGTATTTTTTTTTTGAAAAGTAAGAGTGTATTACTGGGTTGAAGAGTATGTTAAATTTTATACTTGGAGAAACATTTCTTGCCTCCCTTCCTGCCCTTATTCTTTTACAGAGTAATAGTATCTGTGTCTAATTTTATCAATAGTATGTGAAGGCATCTTTCTTCTTATCCATTACAAGCATGTGGTATTCTGAATTTTTCAAAATTTGCTAATCTGATGAGTAAAAGATACTTTAATTTCATAATTAGTACTGAGGAAGTCCACTTTTCATATGTCAGTTATGTTTTTCCCTTGATGAATTGTCTATTTTTATTCTTTGCTCATGTATCAATTGACAAAAGTTTGTAATTCTTTAAAAAAATCATGAGAATGAGCTTTTAATTTTCTTTTTCATGGTAAATATTTGATAAAAATTCAGATGTATGTAAGTTATAAAGTATAGTGGTGGACTGAATATCAGTGGAAAATGAGTAGTGTTAGCTCAAGTTGACTATAAAAATACTGTGAAGTTTCCTGAGTGCTTTTATTCTCATACACATTCCCTAGATACTTTTGTCCTAATTTTGGCCTCCCTCCCCTACCCTCCCCTCTTTCTCTCTCATTCTCTTCTTTCTGTGGTACTAGAGATTGAGTCCCTCTCACTCTCCCTCTCTCCTTCCCTCCCTCTCTCCATCCAGTGTCTCACTCTAGGCCAGGCTGATCCTGAACTAACTATATAGCCCAGGCTGGCCTCCAACTTACAGCAGTCCTCCTGTTTCAGCCCACTGAGTGCTGGGATTACTGGTATATACCACTTTGCCTGGCTTGTATTTGCCACTAGGCCTTTTATTGTCTGTTATTTATGTTTATATCTTTAAATAAAATAATTTTTTTGGTAAATAATACATTGTTTATTTGCGAATCTTATACATGTCATTATTACATTATTCTTTTGCTGCTTGCTGTAACATTCTACATTTAAATCTTATTATTTAGTATCTGAAAAAGTCCTATTATGTACAGAGGGCTTTGATTGATTTCCTTTTTTAAAATCTTAAACATGGGCTGGGTGGTCAGTGGTTACTGTACTTGCCTAGTAAGCTGAAGGACCAGGGTTCAGTTCCTCAGCACCATGTACCTTGGGCATATTAGTGCATACCTGTAATTCCAGCACTTGGGAGGTTGGAGCAGGAAGATTGCTGTGAGTTCGAGGCCAGTCTGAGCTACAGAGGAAGATCCTGTCTCAAAAAGCAAAAAAATCAAAATCACCACCCATTTGAAATTTAATTTGACAGTTTTTATGGGGGAATCTAACTTGGTTTTCCTTTCAATAATGACACAATTTTCTCTGTATTATTTATTTTCATTGTTTTGTTTTGTATAATCTCTAGCAATCCCTGTTGTCTTGGTTCTTATATATGCTATGATGTGTTTGTTTCTGCTTCCTGAGTCTTTCAACATTAGTACCATGTGGATTCAGTTACAATGATGTTATAGTGTCCTATACTGTTTGGTTAGTTTTTTACCCTTTTCCTTGTTTACTTTTTTCAAAAATGTTCTTAGCTGCTCTCTTCCAATAACTTTTATTTTGAAACAGGAGAGACATACTTTGTTAAATTCTCTTTTCATATCCGTTTCCCCCATCCCTCCCCCTGCAACAATGAAACCCTGAACAGTAATCTGAACCTATGTTATATTAACATGTAATTTAATTTTGGAAGAAATAATGTATTTATAGCATGCAGTCCTCTTACGTAGGAACATTTCAGTAACATGTAAGTTTTAAATTTTGTATGATGCTTTGTTTCTGGTTAACATAATTTAAAATTGATTATTATAGTATTTCTAGTATGTAATATTTTAGATTTATATTATAAAGAATAAAAAGTCTTACAGTTAAATTTTTTGACTTATTTTGTAGGTACTGTCATTTACACATCCTATCTCATTTCATTCTGCTGAAACATTTGAATCACTTCTGGCTTGTCTGAAAATGGATGATGAAAAAGTAGCAGAAGCTGCACTACAAATTTTCAAAAACACGGGAAGCAAAATTGAAGAGGATTTTCCACACATCAGATCGTGAGTTGAGCTTACTTATAAGTATTTTGGATATACTGTTTTCGGAGTGACACGGTAATTGGAATCTTTGAAAGTTTTTGTAAAAAAGATTGTGTTACTCTGTTTCTGTACTAAATATAGATTCTCCTTCCATGGTGGAAATCACTGTTTAACAGTTTAGAAGACTCATTAGCATAGAAGATAAACATGCTGTATCTTTCTGAAGAATTATTTTGCTTATTTGCTTAAAGATTTTTATGAAAAATACTTCTATAATGAAATAGTTTTCTGGCGTACAATGGCATAACATAAACAGATTACATGAATTTAAGATACAGTGAACAATTTCAAAAGGAATTCAACATACTATTCATAGAACTTTTTTTTTATCCTCTCTGATTAAGAGTACTAATCCATGATTTTCATTAGCCCTGCTTTATTTGACAAGGGAAAGTAGAGAGGTATAGACTACTTAATGGCAATACAATTCCCCCCCCCCCCCCCCCTTTTTTTTCTAGTGTTTCTAAGAAGTGGAAATTGGGCTGCTATCCCTGGATTTTCTAGAAGTGGCTGACCATTGCTTAAGATATAATAGCCCAAAAAAGTAACTGTCCATTTCTTACACATTATTGCTTCTCTGTAACCTTCCTTTCTGTTGTAGGAGAGATCTGATGGGTGATCTTGATAGTACCCTTGGCACAGGGGCACAGGTGGTTGTTCTCGCCTTCACTTTATTGCTTCTAGCTGAGCCACTGGTTTAATTAGTTGTGGTTGGGGGTAGCATGTCTCTTCATCCAGGAGAATTGCCTGTGTGGCCTCTTTCCTCAGAAGAGATCATGGGCAAAACTATCTTTTAGAGCGAGATGTAATTTTTGTTTCTGTGCTATGTATACTTAATTCTAGAAATGGCTGATAAATACCACAAAGGAATTATTTAAATGATACTTCGAACTATCAAAATTTTGTAACAGTTGTCTTCTTTGCCAGAAGTAAGAAAACTTACTGTTTGTAACTGATGTAATTTTTGAGTGCAGAATATAATTTTCCCTGTGGAATGAATGGTACAGTGGCTCTCTCAGTCAGACCAGGTATCAGTTTGGTAAACAAATGTGCTCACCTCTGTAACTGCATACAGTGTTTTGAGTATCCATTCACCTAATACAATATCTTATTTAAACAACTTCTTCTTCTTCTTCTTCTTTTTCTTCTTCTTCTTCTTCTTCTTCTTCTTCTTCTTCTTCTTCTTCTTCTTCTTCTTCTTCTTCTTCTTCTTTTTTTTGAGACAAGGTCTTGTTCTGTAGTCCAGGTTGGTTCTGAACTTACTATGTAGCCCATGCTGGCCAGGAATACAACGGCAGTCCTCTTGCCTCAGCCTCCTGAGTGCTGGAATTCTAGGTGTGTGGTACCATATCAAGCTTATGTGGTGCTGGGCAATTAAACCAGGGCCTTGTGCTTGTTAGGCAACTGCTTGAATCACTGTACTATTCCTCCAGCTCTTTATTTAAGTCAAATGTATCATCCTGATCTTCTAAATTAAGAATCTGTTGTTTGAAGTATGTGGTCATACAACTAGCAAGGAGCAGAGATAGGGTTTAATTTAGGTTTTTTGGCTGCATTGCCTCTGTAACATGGTTGCTTTTTTAATTGGAGTTTTGAACACATTTGACTCATTCACTGGAAGTTTATATTATTTTTATTCTAGTTTATCTTTACTAGTGCTTGTTATTTTAAAGAAACAGTAATAGATTTGTATGAGGGCAAAAAGGTGAATATTTTAGAATACGCAGTGACATTTAAAAATGTGCTGTTTTGATATGGAATAGAAGTGTTTCAAATTTTTTGGTTTACATGCTGAGTATATTTCAGATACCCCTCATGAAGAGAATTAATTGATATGGTGTATGCACTGTTCTCAGTGAATTTCTATATCCAGGAGATAAATATGTATGTACATTTTGTGTTTCAATTTTTACTCATTTTGAGGAAGAGTGTAGAGTATTCGGATGTTTATTCAGTTATTCAACCACAAATTCACCAAAATAATTAAAAAGAACCAAAAGAAAAATGTATCTGTGGCAGTTAATCTAGTCAGTTTGGCTGAGGTAAGAGACTCATGGAGAAGTGGTTAGATCATGAGAGTACTATACAGATCATAGGATTAATACAGCCATGTTCATAGCTGGAAGTGCTGTTGGAGATGGATCGGGTTAGCGATAGCCCCCAGGAGGGATGCTGTTGGAGGGTGTCTCTCCCTGGTGTGCTGCCCATGGACTTTGCTTCTCTGCTGCCACAGAATGAGCAAATTTGCTCCACTACACCGTTCATTTGGGAAGAACAGAGTTTTAATAAGATGAGGCAAATGAAGAATCAAGAAGGAAATATTTTATTATTGACTTAGCAGTCAGGAAAAAAAACGTGCTAATCCCACTTAATAAAATATTGGTGAGTTATTGGGTTCCATTCTCACTCTCCTTGTCCCTGTGGAGTCTGGCTCACCCCACAGTAGGCATGTGTGGGAAAATTAAATCTCTTTATGTAGCATATGATATACTGTATGGGATACTGGTTGTTTTTCTTGTTAAGCTTTTCATGGACATGGAGGGAAATTCCACTGAGATGAAGACTGCCTTTGGTCCTAACCTCCTTCCCTGTGCTAATCAGCTGCTTAAGCAACTGCAGTCCAAGTTGCAAGCTTTCATAATTTTTTAGAAGTGTCCAGTGTTTAGGATTCAGGGTGGTACTGCTGTTACAATTTGATTTGAAATGTCCCCTAGAGGCCTCATGTATTTGGAAGGTAATTGATTCTTGAGGGTTAATTGGGCATTGTATGTAGGTTTAATCCATTGGTAATTTAATGTGCTGTTAGTAGGTGGGGGTCTTGTTGGTAATACGGGTCACCAAGGCCATGGTATAGAAGGGTGTATATTCTTATCCCAGCTTTTCACTCTCTGTTTCCTATCTTACGTTACTGTGAAGTGCTATTCCCTGCCTAGGTCCTCTGCCAACCCTTTCTGTTCCTTGCCAGCTGATCATGAGCAGACTAAGGCCTCCAAACTGTGAACTCTCTTAAGTTGTGGATGTTGGCTGTTGTGTCTCCGTAGTGAGAAAGTGATCAATACACCTACCTACACTGAATCAATTTCAGAAACCTCATGTTGTTGAAAAGCAAGTCAGACTCATTATTTCCTTCTATATACCTGCATTTTTTCTTGATGTCTATGCAGTCCTTCCTGTAATCCCCTGTCCTCCAACCGAGTCTTGCTCTGCAGTTTGTGATGGTCCTAAACTTACTGTGGAGCCCAGGCTGACCTTGATCTCACATCAGTCCTCCTGTCTCAGCCTCTCAAGTGCTGAAATTACAGGCATGCTTCCCATGCCTGGCTAATGTGGTGCTGTGATACTGCTGCTGTGGAATCAAACTGAGGGCCTTATGCTAGCTAGGCAAGTGCTTTAACTACTGGCACTATTCCTCTAACCCTGCCTACATTTTGTATAATGTGAGCGATATCATTATTTTTATTGCAAGGTGAGTTAATAGGATATGTGACAAAATTAACAAAAGTACATAAATATACTAGCATTCAAAAGATAATTAGGGAGCTGGAGGAATGGCTCAATGGTTAAAGCGCTTGCCTCGTAAGTGCTACATCAAGTGCTATTGATTCCTCAGCACCACATAAGCTGGGTGTGGTGGTACACACCTGTATTTCCACCACTTGGTAGGCTGAGACAGGAGGATTGCCGTGAGTCTGAGGCCATCCTAGGCTGCAGAGTGACACCCTGTCTCAAAAAAATGAAGATAATTGGTATATATTATAATTTTTATAGGGAAAAAACTTAGTTGCTGTAAACTGACATGAATAATAAATATTATCTGTGAGGGCCAAAAATGGTAATACAGGTAAAGGGATTAAGGAAGAGCAGGAATATATTTGCAATATAGAATAAAATTTATTGTGAGTAACAAGGATCAGAATAAATAATATAGAAGATAAAATCAGCTGAAAATTTGATGTTGGGAAGCTGCATAGAATGAGAAAATGGGCAAAAAAACACTAAAAAGCTATGATTTGTCTGGACGAAGATAACAGAGTAATAGGAAATAAAAATATTTGGGGAAATGACAATAATTATTTGGAATGAATAATAGATGAATCTAGAGATCAAGGCTCATTTTTTTGCAGTATATCCTGAATTTACTGAATTTTGAGGGGTTACAGAAGGGATTTCATAGACATCAAGAGAAATGCAGGTATATACAAGAAAATAATGAAGCTGACTTGTTTTTCAACCACATGAGATTTCTGAAAGTGATCCAGCAGCTGGTGAGATTTTTTTTTTTAATGAAAAAAGAAATATAACTTAAGGGATTCCCTGACTATCCTAAATTATGTTTAAATAAGAGTAAATCAAAACTATTTTTAAGTGTACAAACTTAGAAAACATATTCCATACCATCGCTTCATTGTAGGGCTACTTTTTATTACCCAGCTGTATGCTTTGTTCCCTTGAAATTTCATTTTGCTTAATATCTTGTTTTTGCTGACTCAGTGGTGGAGTTCTGTAATCATAGCACTTTGGGAGGCTGAGATAGGATGATTACAAGTTCAAGCCCAGCCTGGGTAACTTAGAGTGTGTCTTAAAATCAAAAATCAAAAGTGGGCTGCAGATGTAATTGAGGATGAATGCCCTATCTCCAGTACTACAGTAAACAAACAAATAAATCACCTCCCCTTCTTGTTGTGATATGATTCTTTCTACCTATTTTGTGTGCCCAAGTTCAATTTTGTTTATGCCCTTAAACCTAGTTTTGGTTTCCTTTTAATTAGCAATAATTGTGCCTTGGTTAAACCTTCTTGGCTAAGATACTGCCACTTGCAGTTAATTTCTCCTGACTATGTTTTCTTTTCTTTTGTATGCCTGGTGTACATACACTTCAGTAGTTTTTGCTTAAGGCTATGCAGGTATGTTTGAAAGCCTTTTGTGTTTTTTTCAAGATGATGTAAATAAAATCACCTGAAGATGATAGAAAAAAACCTGATAGGCTTTAATTATTAATATAAAAGAAACAAAAAAATACCCTCTCATAAGCACCACTAAAGGTTGTGTCTGGAGATAGTTCAATTCAAATCTGTAAAAAATAGGAATTCTAATTCTTTTTAATTGTTCAGAGTATGAAATTAAAAGAACACCAAGATTTAAATTCAGGATCTCCAGTGTGAGTGCCAAAACCTCGTACAAAGTTATTCCTACAGTAGATATCTAAGACAAATCTGACTAATAGATTTTCGTGTAAGTGAAGTGTTAGCAGAGAATTTACTACAGCAAAATAAAAAATACATTGTGGCCAGAAGTGGTTCATGTTTCTGTTCATGTAAGTGTGGAAAGGGAAAGGAGTAATAATTATGGATTGTTTTGATAGATGCTGAAAAGGCTTCTAATCTGAAAACACTCAGGCTCTTTCTAATTAAATTTTATGGGAGTGAATACCTTCATAGTGGTAAGTATCTCTCAGGCTGTTTTAGCTGCTTTCTTGTTACTGGGGCACAATACCTAACACAAGTTAAGGGAGGAAATGTTTATTTTAGTTCACAATTCCAGGGTCTCAATCCTTACATAATCAACTGGTTAAAAGAGGGAAGGTCATGATGAATGGTGGAGGACAGCTGCTCTTGGCATAGCAACAGGAAGACAGAGTCATTGGGGAGAAGCTTGGGTAAGAATATATACTTCCAGGCTGTCTTCTCAGTGATCTACCCTTCCTGACCAGTCCCCACCTCTTAAATAGCACATGAAGTCTAATGCACATGATCCAGTTAATTTATGCAATCTAATCACCTTCCAGATAAAAGAGGCTTCTAGAAGGGGGCATTGTCCATCCAAAACATAGAACAGACCAATGAACAGCCTTATGTTGAAGCATTCCCAGTAATAGCAGGAAAAGATGAGAGAAGGTACTTTTCTCTGCCATAAATAAACATTGTTTTTATAACATTAGAATTGTATAATAAAATAAAAGAGGAGGGGTGGGGCGTAAAAAAGAAAACAGAAGATACAAGTGTCAGAAAGGAAGAAGCAAAATTATCTTTCTTGGAAAATCCTAGAGAATCAACTGGAAAACTACTAGAAACAGAATAGCTGGGATAAGTATGCAAAAATTCAAAAACTGACAACCCTTCAGAAAATACTAGGGAATTAAAAATCAGAATACCTAGAAATAAAGTACACAAGAAATGTACAACCCTGTCGTGGTAGATGAAGAGTGTAATATGTAACAGTAATTTAGTTAGGAAGTTAGCTTACTCAGTAACTGACAGGCTAGTAAAAAAGAAAAACGTCTTTTTTTTATTCTATGTATATTCAGATGAATCAAAAATAAATTGTTAATTAATGTTAGAGTTTAAATATATAAAACAATTATTGAAGGTAATAGTAACCAGCATGTTTGTATAGACACTTTGTTTTCGGGGGAAGAGTCACTAGTGCTAAACTCATAAATAAAATACTGATGAGTTGAACTTTTTAAAAATTCATTTGTTGACAAAATATTTATGGAGCTTTCAGTGTGTATCAGGTGTTCCATGTGCTGAGGATGTTGTACTAAAAAGGGTAGCCTAAATCTTTGCCTTTGTTTGCTTTCCTGTTTGTTTTGTTTTGAGACTGGTTCTCCCTGCGTAATCCAGCCGACCTTAAACTGTCTATGTAGCGAGGCTGGCTTCAACATGTGGTCCTCGAAGTCAGTCTCCCCAGGGAGAGGGTTGCAAGTACATGCCGCTATGCCTGGCTCATCTGCCCTTACTTTTCAGTGGGGAGATTGTGAAAGAACTACTATTTAGGTAAAAGCCAAAATCATGAAATAAATTTAGGAACACAAATTTAGAAAAAAGATCATTAGCAAACTGTTCTTATATTTTTTTTCCTTTATTTTATATATGTCTTGGCTGATGCTGAGGGGCCTTGGAGCTGTCACTCTCAGAATGCTTAAAGAAACTCTGGTGTTTCTTAACAGTGGACACTAACTAGAAACCAACTTTGCAGGGAGTCTTGGAAATAAAGTTTGAGGATTTATAGCTGCATCAGAGCAGATTACAAAAGTAGTTTGAAGGTAGTAGGTAAATGACTACTTTAGGGATGTTCATAGTATTGTTAATTTAAAAAATCTGAATGCACAGCACTATGAGATTGGTTAGATTAGTTGTGATGTAGCTAAAAAGATCTGTCACTGTCACAAAGAATAGTGTTTAGCCATATTTGTCATGGAAGGATCTGCACAGGACTGTTGGATAAAAAAATGGTTTTCACATACTTTGTGTTAAACATCTAGTAATATGTATAGATAAAACATGTTTTGAGGAATTTTAGAAGGGTGCTCACCAGGGTTCTGACAATATTATTTCAGGATAGTGGGATTTTGAGTTTGTTTCCTCCACTGTATGAGTATTACCAGGGGAAAAACTTGAATTTGAAGGTTGAAAATTAATTTAATTAAGAAACAGGGAATTCCTTTTAATATGAAAACCAGAAAGCATTTGCTTTCTCTACTTTTTGCACACTTTTAAGATTTACTTAGTACTTAAGAGTTCTTGAAATTTTTTTTTGCTTTTTATTTTATCATATTTCTAAGCTGTGCCAAAAATTGTATGAACTTAGAAGTTTCACATAACCATTGAAAAAAATCCCAGTGAAAGTTACCTATTACTCATATGACCTGTTGTTTCTTCCTTGATTATTGTGCAAAGACTGAAAGGATGCTGTATTAGTTTGGGTTCCTTTCAAAAGACAGAATTTACAGATCTTATCACAAAAAGGTATATTAGGAAGGCTTACAAGTCCAGTGATAGAGGTGGTTCAAGGTGGCTGCTCAGCCAAGCAGTAGATCTCCCGTCTGGGACTGCAGAACAGCCAGTGAGGTGAGAATCTGCTGTAGATCTCAGGTGAAGATCGACGCCTGAAGATCGGTGACTGAAGAGCAGCAACAGGCAGACAGGCACAAATCGAGACTGCAGCAAATCTGTGCTGACGATCTGCGATGGGTAACAAGTTGGCATCTGTAGACAATCGTGAAGGCGAGAGCTTTCCCAGAGGAAGAGCTGTAAGAATTGTCCCTCTTCCTCCCTTTTATACTGTTGGAGTTCCGGTTGGCCCTCCCACATCTGGTTGGGTGTTCTTCTGTCATTGACCAGCCCACAAATGACTCATACTCTAATCCCGACAAATTCTTAAGCCCCAGCCTAGGGTGGTTGACAAATCCTAATCCTAATGGAGGTGTGGGTCCTAATTCCATCAAGTTGACATAATCCCATCAACGGGCACAGATGCTTACATTTTCAAATCTGACCCATGATAAGTCTTATCTGGAAATAGAGGCTGCAGAGTGGTAATTTTTCATGTCTCGAAGAAGTAATGTGCCATCAACAGACTAGTGTATTCAAAAACTGGTAGATGTACACAATGGAATACTGTTTTTCCATAAAGACAAATTTGAGGCTTTTATAGATAGGTAAATGGACACAATTTGAGACCATCATACTTAGTGAAGTGAGTCAAACTAAGAAGGTTAAATACCTCATGGTTTCTCTAATATGAAAAACCCAGAATACAGGCATTTAATAGAACCAAATGGGTATAATAGTAGGAATCAGGGGGAAGGGGTGGGGGGACACGAGGGTCAAAAAGGGGAAGGGAAAGGATTGTAATGTTGACCTGATATATATGCTCACAAAATACCCAAAAGCTCAGTGTAGCCATTCTCTCTCTCTCTCTCTCTCTCTCTCTCTCTCTCTCTCTCTCACCCTCACCACCCACCGACGCGTATGTATGTATGTATGTATGTATGTATGTATGTATGTATGTATATACACACACAGACATCATTACTGAAAATGGGGGAAAAAAACCAAGTGAAATACCATAGATTAAAAGGCTAACATTTTAATGAGCTAATTTTTTTGCAGTTTGTTGTTAAAGTTTTCATAAATTAATATTTAATGAGAGTATTGTGATAAATTCCTATGTACCCAGCGACCAGCAGTGAGTTACTTACAACCAATTGTGTTTTTCTTTGCCTTCACCCACTTCTCTTTTTGCTTTTATTTGAAAACAAACTTAAACATTATGTCATTTCATCTGTATCACACACAGTTAACACTAATTAATGTTAATACTATTTAATTGATTTTTCTTTAAAAATGCAGTAATTATTGTTCAGCTAAAGATCCAGGTAAAGTCTATGCATTGTGCTTAACTGCTTTGCCTTTTAAGTCTTTTGTCTCCAAAGGCAGGGTAAATACTTAATGTTACTTAACATTGTTCAGAATAAAGCGTAGGTATACTCCAGGACAACTTCCATGTTCTTTTAAAAGAAAAAATATACCCTTATTATTAGCTCATGTGTTTACACATATCTTTGTTTTCACGTAGTGTCAGTATTTACTTTCAGTAATGCCTAAATTGTTCCAGCTATAACCCTGGGAACCTCTCATGATTGATCCTGAATCCTTTTGAACAGTCCACTAGTCCTGGTAATTTCCTTGCCATATGTTATGAGGAGATGTAGCAGGCTGTCTCGTCATGTCACAGACTGCCAATCAGCCATTCCTCCAGTAAGGCCTAGTACTTTTTAAGGGGAACAGCATTAAAAAACAGAATGCAAGTCCAGTGGAAACTAATGCTAATATATGTGCCATGGTTCTTGGGCAGTTCAGTAGATACAGCTTATATTAGTTTGGGTTCTACAAGAGACAGAATTGACAGAAATTACAAGAAAAAGGAAGGATTAATTGGGAAGGTTTACAAGTTTGAGGAGGGAGGTAGTCCAAGACGGTGGTATGCATGTGCGAGAGCTGGAAGGTCCAATGGCTGCTCAGCCACAAGGTCGAAAACCCATCCAAGACTGCAGGACAGCTGGTGAGAGCCTGCTGCAGATCTCGAATCAGTAGCAAAGACCAGAGACTGAAGATTGGCAGTGGTTAGACGGGCGCAAGTTGAGACCGGAATAAATCTGTGCCGAGAATTTGCGGTGTATTGCATCCGTAGACATTTGGGAAGGTGAGAGCTTTTCCAGAGAAAAAGCTATGACAGTCTTTCTTCTTTCAAGCTGCCAGTTGGGCCTCCCACATCTGGAGTGGGTCTTCTTCCCTCACTCACATACACCTACCGTCTACACTGGGTGTGGTTCCTAATTTCATCACGTTGACATAGTCTCTTTAATGTTACACTTAAGTCAGTCCTCTTGCCTCAGCCTCCAGAGTACTGGTATTACAGGCATGTGCTACCATGCCCAGTTTTCTGTGGTGCTGCAGACTCACACTCAGGGCCTTACTCTTGCAAGGCAAGTGCTTTAACTTCTGTGCCATTCCTCCAGCCCTAATTTTTTTTTTTTTGAAAAGTGAAGTTAATTTGTGTGTATGCCGAGTCTTCTATTTCAGAGTCAGAACTGTAGGTTTTTTTTTTTTTTTAACTGAACCGTTTTAAGTTTACATCTATAGGTCTCCTGTGCTGAGTTGACATAGGGTAATGATACTACATAATAACTCATTTGTCTTATCCCATATTACATCCATAATGGTATCTGAATAGCAATGGAACCATCAGTATGATTCCTACAAATAGTTGTGCATTTTCTTGTTTATGTATTTTTCTTTCTGTTTTGAGTATTTCACACTGGAGAGTTACAGTCAAATTTCTGTGTTTTAAAGTTACCTGGAATGATAGGTTTTTTGAGTAGTTATGCTACTGTGTGAATATGCACTTTCATTTATTTTTTATTTTTAAGTTGCTCTTTTGAAAGTTAATTTCAGTCTTCAATTGCTGAGGTGTTCAGTGGTTGTAAAAACCATCTTGAATTGGTGAGATCCAGCCTAGAAAGTGACTTGTATTGCTCAGTTCTCTACCTTAATTTTTTCCTCTGTAGATAAAATAATTGTCTTTACATACACGTGTCTGCCTGTGTATGTATTTGCATGTGCATTGCTGCACTCTTTACATTCCTTCAAAGCACAAATACTGGCAATTATTCCTTATTTAGGTATGGAGAAACCCCCACTTATTTTATAGCTAAAACATAGTTTAAATAGTTTCTCATTTGTGGACATTTGGGTTGTTTGCAGTATTACAGATAAGGTTGCTGAGTGAATAACTGTGTGCGTGCCCCTTTTGTGCTTTCTTGGTTTTGTTTTGGGTTGTTTTTGTTATTTAAAAGCTCTGTAACCTAGGTTGGCCTCAAACTTCAGATCCTTCTTCCTTGGCTTCTTAAATAACTTGGATTATGGACAAGCGTCACCACACCAGCTAACTTGTGCATTTTGGACAATAGTCTTTGGGAGGTTTTCTTAAAGTAGGAAAGTAAGGTGTCTATATAAATTTGCCTCATATTCTACATATACACATTCCCATTTTATAGTGGTTATACATTATGCATTGTATGAGAATCCTTCATTGCCTACAGGCCTCGGTCTCTACCATGTGCTTCCGCTATTGCCATATGCTTGTGAATGGAATGTGACTATGTCAAAGTGTGAGCTAAAATAAATCTTTCCTTCCTTAAATTGTGGATGCTGGGTATTGAGTCACAGTGATGAAAAAGTAACTAAAACAAGTTTGAGAACTTTCATCCCATAAGCTGGGGCAGATGGAAGGTTTCTATAACTTGTTTTTTATCTTAATTATCCGACTATTGTTGCTTGTTATCCTTTAACATATTTATCTTGTATTTGGTTAAATAAGGACAGTAAATCCAGTTTCAGTTACACTATCATGATCTAAAGCAGATTTTCTCTTATAGTTTGATTGATTGATTGAGACATAGTCTTGCTTTGTAGTCCAGGCTAGTCATGAGCTGTCTCTGTAGTCCAGGCTGGCCTTGAACACATAGCAATCCACTTGCCTCTACCTCCTGAGACGTAGGATTAGAGGGCAAAAAGAGGCGGTATGGACCACCACACCCAGTTTTCTGTGGTGCTGGGGAATCAAACTCAGGGCCTTGTGCTTGTTAGGCAAGCACTTTGACCACTGTGCTTTTCCTCCAGCTCCTTACTGTTTTTTGTTTGGTTTTTCATGAGTGAAAGTAATTTTTTAAAAAAAACACATTTCCAGGTAATATGTACATCATCTCTCGAAGAATTTTCTACTTTTTGCATCCAACTCACTTTTCTTTAGTATTGTATGTAAGAGATAGTAACTCTTGTTTTTTATGCAATGTTAAATTTTTCTACGAGCTTTTTACTTGTCCTTTTACATTTTTTGATGTTGGTGTCTTGTGAGACTCTACCCATGTTGTTGTTAGTAATTGGGTGTTAGGTCCCGATTACATCAGGCCTCCCTTCCGTGCCCAGTTCATTCATGTCTATACTGGCTTGAAGAATAAGTCGTGGAAGACGGAGGCAGTTTGTGAAGAGAACACTTTATTGGCTAATTTACAGAAGGGGAAAGGAAGATTAAGGAGGGAATAGCTTCTGTTAGTCGGAAGGGGAACCAGAAATGCGGGTTGCTGAGTGGCTCACTGTCTATGGGTTTTTATAGTGTAGCTGGGTAAGGGCTGGCCTTTGCTAAGCAGCTCCTTGCTACGGCTGGTTGATAGGTTTTGCACCCTTAGGTACTCCCTTAAAGATCTTTCACTCTTAAGTCTTTCAACTACTTAAGGCTTCCTGATTAAGTAGTTCTAGGGAATGGTCAGCTACAGACTGTTATGATTTATAGCTGGCTGTCTTTTCTATAATCCTGCTTTCCAGCAGGTGCTCCCTTTCTGGAAGACCCTGTTATCCCTAGCTGCCTAAAACCCCACTGTCTTCTCTCACACTACAATGAGTCATTCATTGTACTTCTTAATTCACAGTCCTAGAGCACTGGCTTGGTTTTGGGCAGTGAGGAAAACTGCTTTTGCTGTGAGATAGATGTTTATTTCAGTAATAATTGAGCTTCGAGCTCCTGCTTCATTCTGTATCCATTTTAAGGTTTTGAGTGGTAGAGTGATAGGATGCATGATGCTCTTGCAAGTAGCAGAGACCATTTTTCCTTGCCTCCCTCAGTGCTTTCCTGATCCCTTCTTTTACCAGAGATGGCTTCTGCTCAGAATTATGATGCTCTTACACTTTCCTTTCCACTCTTATTCTGCTCTTCTCTTTTCTCTATAGTAATGATCACAATATAGTATAATTATAGCATACATGTTACTAATTTATATGTTAACATTTGTCTGACCCTGAACTGCAAATAGCACAAAGGCATGATATGGGGACTTTAAGGGCACATGATACTGCTTTATTATATATTTGGTAAATAAATTTCTCTTCAAATAGGTTTTGGCACAAAACGAAAAGTGAATTGGAATAGTCAGTCTTGAGAAAGCAGCCAGCAGTTTTGGTCTCATTACAGTGGTCTTTGTGAGAGATTCAGAAGCTTGGCTCTGAGTGGGAGCCATGAGCATAAAAGGGAAAATCAGCAGAGTGAAGGAGGCGTGCTAGCATTGTTTGTGTTTGCAGTTGTTGAATACAAAGCTAAACTGAAAATACTTGTGTTTGGATTGTATCTTAATATAAGTATTAATTAAAATTATAAACCATTGAAAATGAATCTGAATAGTGACTCTTTTATTCTCAAAACCTTAAAATATTAAAGGATTTAACAGAAAGATTGTTTATTCTTTTTGGTTTATCTTTTTAGAGCCTTGCTTCCAGTTTTACATCACAAATCTAAAAAAGGACCCCCTCGTCAAGCCAAATATGCCATTCATTGTATCCATGCTATATTTTCTAGTAAAGAGACCCAGTTTGCACAGATATTTGAGGTAATACAATTTTTTTCTTATATCATTAAAGGTATTGATAAGTTTGTAGAATGTTCATGTTTGGTAATGTATCATTTTTCTATATTTTTTCAGAATTTGAGTTACTAACATTTATATTGATAGTTTAAACATAAAAATATCTGATTATTCAGATGTTCAGTGCTAATTCAAATTTAAAAATAAAGTATGGCATACTTTTGACTTTGCTTCATATATTTCTATTTGGGACTTATGGAGAGGTACTTTCATATAAGATAACTATAAATAGCATGTCACAGATGACTATTCTGTTCATGTATAGGTGCAAAAACTTGAATTTTGTTTGCGTTACTATTGGTTGTAAGATTATGTAAATCAGTCCTACTTGGTAATATAAAATGTTACCTTATTATACTTTTATGACTGACATAATTACAAGCTAAGTAAATATATAGTGTATCTTTTCAATGTATTTTAATACTATTATTTGTTCACTTCAAATGACTTTACCCAGGCATCAGAATTTTTTGTGACTTATATAACCATGGGCTACCTCTAACATTTTTTATTGAGATACCTGGAAAAATCTGTAAAACCCTAGTTTATAATTTGAGTTCAGGAGCTTTGAAGGAGGTTAAAATAATTTGAAAATCATGCTTAAGCTACTATTTATCATATATGCTTTTGCTTATCGTTGATTTGGAAACTATTACATTACTTTTGTCGTATTTTCATGTACCATGTTGAAGAATTGACAAGGAAGAGACACCATCTTTATTCTAGATGGTGAATAGTTTATGCCTTTGGGGATGAGGATATTTCCCAAAGTCTTTTTTTGAAGATATGAGAATGGCTTCAATAAATTGATACATAGGAAAAATCTTTCCCCATAATAATTATTTTGTTAGTGTGTTTTTGATGCATAAAAATTACATTCAGTTTGGGGAATTAATTGGTGCATGTACATATTGCATCTAAAGAATTTTTTTTCTTCCCTGTCCTCTTCTCCTCTCCTCCTTCCTCTCCATCTCCCCCAGTTCCCACATCTCAGATCTCTTTCCTATTCCTACAAGAAACTTGTTTTTCTTGGTTCATCTTCCTGTTGTTTCTTTCATTGGTGATGATGATGAGAATTAACTCTGATATAATGTGCCTTTATGGAGTGCTATGATTTCTATTTGGATATTGTATCTATTACTTTATAAGAGCCCCAACTGTGTTCCTGTTACTTAAACTTAGAAGGTTGTCTGGCTTTTTTGAAAAAAAAATTTCCTAATAGCCACTGATCTTTTTAAATCTGCGATTGTTTCTTGATCTAGTTATTAATTAATTTTGCTTTTCAGAGATCATTTCATTAACTTATTGTGAACAATTATTACATTTGTTACAAACAAATTTAAATTTCTTTTATGTTATCAGACTTTTGTTTAAATTATGAGCAAGCAGCTCTTAAGTATGTGGTGGAAATATTGAGGAAAATCATCAAGTGTTGTAAGAAATAAATTCATTTAAAGAAAATTTTTTACTGAATGAAACTCATATTGCCCAGTACATTCACAAAATTTTATATTACTTTTTTGAGCCTAGAATTATTGCTGTTTAGTGTCAAGAGAGTAGAAAGCTACATTTTCATTTAAATGCAGTATGGAGATTTCTGATAATATCTGAACTTGCACTTTTTTTTTTTTTTTGAGATAGGTTCTTGTTCTGTAGTCCAGACTGGTCCTAAACTTACTGTGGAGCTCAGGCTGGCCTTGAATTCACAGCAGTCCTCCTGTCTCAACCTCCCAAGTACTGGGATTATAGGCATGCGCCGCCATGCCCGGCTTCTATGGTGCTAGAGAATTGAACTCAGGACCTTGCATTTGGCTACGCAAGAGTTCTAACTGCCATGTTATTTCTTCTTTCAGCACCCTGTACTTGCTTTAAAAGATAAAGAATACACTATGAAAAGACCCCTTTTTATTCTGTCCCCAGCCACGTAGAGCAACTGTGTCAGTTACTAGAAAAATGTGCTTTTTCTGGAGATGTTTCTATATAAGCAAGTATATTCAGATATATGCATGATTTTCCTCTTATGCCAGTGGTAGCATATTTTCATTACTTTTCTGATTTCTCTATTTAAAATTTAACAGTATATTTTCGGTATTGTGAGTGTATTAAACACTTTTGTCAAAATATCAATGGTTGAATTTCCTGCCATAACAGCAAGAACTAACTATTATGGCACTTAGTATTTGATGTTACAATGAAGACACTTAAAATTCCATTGATTAGATGTAGTAAAAGCTTATTTCTTGCTACTTACAACTCCATTTGGGTGTTTGAATAGCCAGCTAATCAGTGTGCTAAGGATATAGACTCTTTCTGACTGATGTCCTTCCTTTAAGAAGTCAGACTGGATTCCTAGCTGCATTAAGCAAGCTACCCTCTGAGAAAAGGTAGTTGGTACCAGTGCAGATGTGGTGCATCACCCTTGCCCATTTCATTGACCAGAACATAGTTGCATATCCTCATCTAATTGCAGAGGAAGTTGCAAGGGTCTTGTTTGTGTCCGGGATGGAAAGAAAGTGGTTATTGTTGAGCCTTAAAATTCTTTAATACATTTCTATAATATAAAAACCGTAAAATATATGCTTCTTAATAAGATTGTCCATGCTGAAATGTTTGCTTGTCTACTTCTGAAATGTGACTTGGATAAAATTGAAAATGCATAATGTCTAAGTGTAGCTTGAGTAGTACTAGTTATACTACATGTTTGCATTAAAACTTACAATTTGAAGTTGAAATATGTGAATAGTTGGTTATGTATAGCGTTTTGAATATATTTTCTTCCCCTCATTTCAGCCTCTGCATAAGAGCCTGGATCCAAGCAACCTGGAGCATCTTATAACACCTTTGGTTACTATTGGTCATATTGCTCTCCTTGCACCTGATCAGTTTGCTGCTCCTTTGAAGTCTTTGGTAGCTACTTTCATAGTGAAAGATCTTCTCATGAATGATCGGGTAATGCAGAATTTTAGATCTGTGTTTTTCATGTTATCTTCCAAAATTTTTATAGTAAAGAGGAAAGTGAAATGATGTTAGTAAAACTTCCATCTGCCTGCCTGTATTATAGGTTTTCCAATTTTTAAAAATACGTAGGTACAATAATATTGAAGCATATCATTAATTGAGCCTGGACGTATGACCTAGAATACATCCCTTGATAAATATAAAATACCACATGATTGTATTTCAGCCTTACAGGTTAATTTTACAAGGGCATCTCTCTGTCTCTTTTTAATTAAAGAATGACAAGGAATTCACAGTGTGGTAGTCATGACTAGAGTAGAAAATGGGAGAAAACATGGAAAAGTAATGATTTTTGTCTGTCTCCAGTTTGTATATATTTGGGGAAGGGCATGTTTGAATCCCTTATATAGTCACATGGAAATGGTGGGGGGCAAGTGAGCTCATGTGGGGGTATTAAGACAGTGGCACTGTATATAGCTTTGTGTGTGTGTCTTCAGTACTATGCTAGAGTCTCTGGAGAATTAAATGAGATAAAGTTTCTCTTCTAAAAATAAAATGCAAATTCATAAGTTTTTTTGACTGTATTGCCCTGTGCATCGTATTCATCGTATTTCTTTCATCTTTTTAATCCAGTTTAAAACGTTGTTACTATTAAGCTAAGAGGCTATGGAAAAGTTTTGTTGAGATGTGCCTGTAATTTTAACACTTAAGGAGACTGAAGCAGGAAAATTGTGAATTCAAGCCCCATCTGGGCATGTTAACAAGAACTTGTTTCAAACTTAAAAAGAAGTGGGGATGTAATTCACTGTGATGGCTCTGTTGTCCTCACTTTTCCAACCTATTTGTGGAGATAACTAGATAGTAGTATATGTTAGATCCTGATGACTAATGCTTGTGTAACTTTCAGTTAACTAGAGCCTTGTGACTTGGAGACCAGGGGTCTCTTACTAATTTTTGTCATCTCTTAATTCTTTGGCTATATTCTTCAGCATTGTCTATCATTTCTTTCTTTCCCTGAAGGTAGTATTTTTTATATATATATATAACCCTTAGGATATGTTACTAATTTTGTGTTTCAAACTTTTATGTATTCACAGTTTTCTTTAGTGAATGAACTTCAGTCAGGTGAAACATACCAGAAAAATACATACTTCATTATGGTGTAAACACATGGGACTATCATAAAATTATCCTTTTCAAGTATTTAATTATCCAAGTAAGGAAATAAAATATTACTAGCACCCCCAAAGCCCATTGTTCTTCCTTCCCTATTATAATCTCCATTCGTGCTCTTTTGGAGGGAACCGTTATTCTGACTTCTGCATTTAGCTGTTTTTAAACTTTTATATGTGAAGGGATATAAAGTAAATTCTTTTTTCCCCCATTTTATTGATACGTACAAGTGCAAAATTTAAAGTTTACATTCATCTTGAGAATTTTGTGCACATATATCATGGCAAAGTTACAAGACATTCCCCTCTCCCTTTTTGGCCCTCCCCCCACACCTCGCCCCTCAGTTCCCATTATTTTCCACATTAAGTTCCATGAGATAATTGTGACCTGGGTTTCTAGAAACCATTCGATATTTTACCTGTTGCTTCTGACTAACTTCACTAAGCATGATGGTCTCAAGTGGCCTCCATTTGCCTGCAAAAGCCTGCAATCTATCTATCTGTCTTTATAGATGAGTAGTATTCCATTTTGCATAAATACCACAATTTATGTATCCATTGGTCTGTTGATGGGTATTTTGGTGACTTTCACATTTAGCTATTATTAGTTGTGCTGCTGTGAACATGGGTGTACATGTATCTCTATTATATGTTGTTTTTAACTGTTGAGGGAATATTCCCAGAAGAGGTATCGCTGGATTGAAGGGGATATTTATTTCCAGTCTTTTGAGAGACTTCCATATTCCTTTCCATAGTGGTTGTATTAGTTTACATTCCCTCCAGCAGTGCAGGAGAGTGTTTTTCTCCCCACAGCCTTGCCAGCACTGATTGCTGTTTGTGTTCCTGATATAGGCCAATCTCTCTTGAGTTAAATGATATCTTAGCAATGTTTTGTTTTGCATTTCTCTTATGACTAATGATGTTGAACATGTTTTTGTGTATTTATTGGCCATTTGAACTTTTTCATCTGAGAACTGCCTTTTCATTTTTTTTTTTTTTTGCCCATTTTTCAATAGGGTCCTTGATTTTGAGGGGCTTACTTTTCTTCAGTTTCCTGTATATTCTGGTTGTGAGCCTCTTGTCTGAGGTATTGATGGTGAATATTTATTCCCAGTGTGTGGGTTCTCTTTTTACAGTGTTGATAATTTCCTTTGCTGTGCAGAAAGTTTTTAATTTGACATGATCCAATTTATTAATAATGGGGACATTTTCTTATCCTTTGGTGTCTTATTAAAAAAGTCTGCCTACACCTGTGTGTTTAAGATATTTACCTAATTTGTCTTATGCAAGGTTCAGTTTTTCAGTTTTAATATCTAGGTTTTTGATCCAGTTTGGTTTGATTTTGGTGCATGGTGACAGGTGTGTGTCTGTACTCATTCTTCTCCATGTGGATGTCCAGTTTTCCCAGCACCATTTTTTGAACAGGCTATCCTTTTTCCAGTGTATGCTTTAGGCTTCTTTATCGAAAATTAGGTAGTTGAGGGTATTTGAGTTTGTCTTTGCATCCTCAGTTCTGTTCCACTTATACATCTGTCTGTTTTTGTGCCAGTACCAAATTGTTTTTAGAACTGTTGCTTTATAGTTATAGCTTGATGACTGGAATTGTAATGCCTCCTGCCTTGGTCTTGTTACTCAGGATTGCTTTGGCTATTCTAGGTCTCTTTTGGTTCCACATGAATTTAAGGATTATTTTTTCAAGTTCTTTGAAAAAAATTGTTGGTATTTTGATAGGAATTGCATTAAGTCTATATATCAGTTTCAGTAGTACAGTCATTTTGTGTATATTTATTCTGCCTATCCAAGAACAAGGGATGTCTTTTCATTTTCTGATGTCGCCTACAACTTCTTTCTTCAGTATAATGTAGTTTTCTTTATATACATCCTTCACTTCTTTGGTTAAGTATACTCTTAGGTGTTTAATTCTTTGCTGGGTTATTGAGAATGGGATTTTTTTCCTGAGCTCTTTCTCAGTGAGTTCATTATTAGTGTAGAGAAAAGCTATAGTTTTTTTTTTTTTTTTTTTTTTTTTTTTTTTTTTTTTTTTTTTTTTTTTTTTTTTTTT
>PVKB01001131.1:0-13077 GCA_004027205.1 Ctenodactylus gundi | reverse complement strand
TTTCCTTTATTTCACTTTCTTGTCTGATTGGTGTGGCATGTGTTTCAAGGACAGTGTTCTATAAGAGTTGGTGAGAGTGGACAGCCTTGTCATGTTCCTGATTTAAGAGGAAACACTTTCAATTTCTCTCCATTTACTATGATAATTGTGGTAGGTTTGACATATATGGCTTCTTTGAGTTTGAGATAAGGCCCTTCTAAACCTATTTTTCTCATGAAAGGGTGTTGGATTTTATCAAAGGCTTTTTCTGCATCAGTTGAGATGATCATGTGGATTTTGTTTTTGCTTTTGTTGATATGTATTACATTGATTGACTTATGTATGTTGAACCAGCCTTGCATTCCAGGAATGAAGCCCACTAGATCATGGTGTATGATCTTTCTGATTACTTGTTGGATTCTGTTTGCCAGAATCTTATTAAGCATTTTTGCATCTATACTTGTTAAGGATATTGATCTGTAACTTTTCTTCCTAGTAAAGTCTTCGTCTGGTTTTGAGATTAGGGTGATACTAGCCTCCAGAAATGAGTTTGGCAGTATTCCTTCTCTTTCAGCTTCATAGAACAATTTCAGGATTGGAGTATTTCTTCCCTGAAGTACTGATAAAATTATACTGTGAATCCATCTGGTCCTGGACTTTTATTTTTAGGTAGAGCTTTTATTACTTCTTCAGTTTCTGTATGTGTAATGGGGTTGTTCAAGATTTTTATGACTTCTTCATTCATTTTTGGCATTTTGTATGTATGTAGGAAGTCATCCATTTCTCCCCAATTCTCTAACTTGTAAGAATGTAGGTGTTCAGAAGAATTTCTCATAATCTGAATTTCTGCAGTCTGTTGTTTGTTACGCTTTTTGTTTCTAAGTGCACTAATCTGTGCTTTTTCTTTCCTTCTTTTGATGAGTTTAGCTAGAGGTTTGTCTATCTTGTTAATTCTTTCAAAGAACCAGCTCTTTGACTTATTAATTTTTTTTACTGTCTTTCTAATTTCAATATCATTAATTTCAGAACTGATTTTTATAATTTCTTCTCTTCTGCTTTTTGGCTTAGATTGTTCTTGTTTCTGTCCTTAAGGTGCACCATTAATGTCTTGATTTGTGACTGTTCTGTTCTTTTGATGTGTGCATTTGTGGCTATGAATTTCTCTCTACATTCTGCTTTTATTGTGTCCTATAGATTCTGATATGTACTTCCATCATCATTTAACTCTGTGAAGTTTTTGATTTCTTCCATGATCCACTGTTTGGTCAGTAATAAATTGTTAAGTCTCTATGTATTTGTGTATTTTATTCTGTTTCTTTTGCTGTTAAGTTCCGTTTTACTGTGGTCTGAGAGTATACAAGGAATTATTTCTATTACTTCGTATTTATTTAAGTATGACTTACGGCCTAGATCATGATCTGTTTTAGAAAATGTTCCATGTGCTGCTGAGAAGAATATGTATTCAGTTGATGTTGGATGGAAAACTCTGTAAACATCTGTTATGTCCAAGTTTTCTATAGTGTTGTTTAGCTGTTGTATATCTTTGTGGATTTTCTGTCTGGTTGACCTATCTAACCGTGTTAATGGAGTATTAAATTCCCCCATTATAATTGTATTGGGGCCTGTATGTCCTTTCAGATCTAATCCGTTTTTGGTTTACATAATTGGGTTATCTAGAGTTGGGAGCATATATATTGATAATTGTAAATTCTCCTTTTTCTATTGTTCCTTTAACCAGCATAATGATGACCATCTTTGTCTCTCCTAACCAGTTTTGTTTTGAAATTCGGCAAGTTTGAGACTAATATAGCTACCGCTGCTTGTTTCCTGGGGCCTGTTGCATGAAATGCTGAATTCCATCCTTTTATTTTCAATCTATGAGTTTCCTTGTGGTTGAAGTTTGTCTCTTGTAAGCAGCAAATTTGGGGTTTCTGTTTTTTTCTCCCCATTTTATTGGTATGTATAAGTGCAAAATTTAAGGTTTACAATGAAGTTGAGCATTTTGTGCACATATGTATCTAGTCAAGGTGACAAGGACTTTCCCACTTTCCTTTCATAACCCCCCCCCCCCCCCCCATGGACCCTACTCCCCTGTTTCACTTTGTTTTTCGTTTTAAGTTCCATGAGATAGTTGTGATCTGGGTTTCTCATATCAGAGAGACCATTTGATGATTCACCTTCTGCTTCTGACTCACTTCACTAAGCATGATGTTCTCAAGTTTCTTCCATTTGCCCGTAAAAGCCTCCACGCTGTTGGTCTTTATCGATGCATAGTATTCCATTGTGTATAAATGTGGTTTTCTGTTCTTGATTCAGTCAGCTGGTCTGTGTCTTTCAGTAGGTGAGTTGAGGCTGTTCACGTTTAGCGTAATTATCGAAGTAAGTTTGGCATGTCCTGTCATCTTTATAGTTTTTCAGCATTGTTTACTAGACCTACTTTCTTCTCAGCTCATTCTCCTTTAGCTGTTGTCTCTTCTTCTCCGGGGTTGCTGGCCTCCCTTTCACTTTCTAAGCTTCCTTTAAGTATTCTCTGCAATGCTAGCTTAATGGTTGCAAATTTCTTTAAGCTTTCTATATCATGGAAAGTTTTAATCTCTCCCTTTAAGTTAAAAGATAATTTTGCTGGATATAGCAGTCTTGGTTGACATTTATGTTCTTTTAATGCTTGGATGACATTGCTCCATGATCTCCTGGCTTTTTGAGTCTGGATTGAGAAGTCTGCAGTTATCCTGATGGGCTTATTTTTGTAGGTCACCTTCTGTTTTTCTCTTACCTCTTTTAGCATTCTCTCTTTGTGTTGGGTTTCTAGTATTTTAATTATGATGTGTTGTAATGAGAATCTCTTCTGATCAAAGTTGTTTGGTGTTCTGTGTGCCTGCAAGTGTTCCATGTTCATTTCTTAGATTTGGAAAATTTTCTTCCATAATTTCATTAAATATGCCCTTTAAGCCTTTTGTTTTGTCCTCAGTCTTCTCCTGGACTCCGATAATTCTCAAGTTGTTTCTCTTTGAATCGTCTATCAGCCGTTGTAATGATTGGCTTTCTTCCTTTTTTTTGCTTTGTGTTCTTTACAGCCTGTATGTTCCAGCTCAATCATTTTATCTTCTGGTCTGACATTCTATTCTGAAAATGTTCCAAGTGGTTGCTTATTATTTCCTGTGTGTTTTTCACTTCCTGAATATCTATGTTCAGTGTTTTTATATTTCTGTTGTATTCTTATCTAATTTCTTATATTGCCTTCATTATATTCTGGTTTATATCTTTTTTGTTCTCCTCTAATTGCTTTTCAGTGTTTGCTGTTAGCTATGTCCTAGTGTAGCTTTTGCATTATTTGTTTCATTTTCTATTTTAATTCAAAGTATTTCTGGGCCCAGAAGTTATCATCTTTTTGCCCTTTTCATCTTTGGATTTTTCAGTTTCAGGATCCCTGGTATCATTTTTCTGGGGTGTCAGGTCTTTTTGTAGGAGAGTCATTTCCACGTTTCCTCATGGTTTTGCTGACTCTGGCTGTCTCTGGTGCTCAGGAGAGAAGGGTTTGGCAAAGACCTAGTCGTAGATGCCTCTGGAAGCCTCTGGGGCTCGGGATTGACTGCGTGATAGAATTCCCTGGAAGCCTGTGGTGTGTGGAAGGGATGGGGTGATGTAATACCCAATTGTAGATGCCTCAGGGCAGCGGCCACCTTGAAGCCTCTGGCTTGTGTAGGAATGACTGGGGTGATGTACCTCTGGGTCTCAACCTCCCCTGATTCTCAGGCACAAGGGGCCAGGCTGCCTGCGCCTTTCTGGGTCCTTGATGCCTCCGGTGTGCAGGGCAGTGGCCACCTGGAAGCCTCTGGTGCATACCTAAAATAAATTCTTTTACTTCACATTGTACTCTGGGAGATCAGTCTGTATTGTTTACCAGGATAGTTAGTTAATTTTCTTTGTTTTACACTACAGAGCTGTTTATATGTACCACACTTTTATCTGTTGTATTGCTTAAAGTTTATATTGTTTTCCAGTGTTAAAGGATGCTTTTAAGAATATTTCATTGCACTATTTCTGTGTGCTTACATTTGCATTTCTGTTACCATTCTGTAGGTTATACATAAGTTCAGCTTCAATGGATTTTGTCAAGATTGTTTTTCAAAATAATTTTGTCAATTAACACTGCTACCAGCAATGAATGAGAATTGTAGTTGTACCATTTTCTCTTCTGTATACATCTGCCAGTTTTTTACACGGTAGCTTTTTTGTAAGTAATGGTGTGCTTTTGACCACTTCTTCATGTATATATTGACATTTTGGATGTCTTATTTTATGAACTTCCTGCTCCTGATTTTCCTATTAAATTATGAGTCCCTATCTGAATGATTCATAAGGTTTTTGTTAATATAGTTGTGTGCGTGTGTGCGTGTGTGTGCGTGTGTGTGTGTGTGTGTGTGTGTGTGTGTGTGTGTGTGTGTGTTTTGAGACAAGATCTGGCTCTTATAGTCCAGGCTGGTCTTGAACTCACTGTGTATCCCAGGCTGACTGAGCTCACAGCACTTTTGTTATCTTCGTTTTCTGAGAGCTTGGATGCACCAGTGCAGCCCAGCTTTTGCATGGTGCTTGGGAATCCAACTCAAGGCCTTGTGCTTGCTGGTCAAGCACTCTTAACTGTTGCACTATTCCTCTAGCCCTGTTTGTGATTTGATTAAACAGTTTATTTCATTTTATCCTTTTCTGACTGACTTTAATGAGTTTTCTGGGGTGTGTGTGTGTGTGTGTGTGTGTGTGTGTATGTGTAGGTTCACTTGGAATTACAGCATGCACTTTTGGGGGGAGAGGGTTACTGGGATCAAGCACAGATTCTTCTCACTGATCTACTTCCCCAACCCATTTGTTTAATTAATTAATTAATTAATTAAAATAGGGTCTCAAGAAGTCACTAAATTGCCCAGGTTAGGCTTGAGCTTGTGATCCTTCTGCCTCAGCCTCCCAGGGTGCTGGAATTACATGCCTGTGCCACTAGGCCTGGTTCCACATGTATTTTTGATATTATTTGTTTGTTTATTTATTTTGAGATGGGATCTTGCTCCTGTAGCTCAGGTTGCCCTCAAACTCAAGACAACTCTGCCTCAGCCTTAAACATGTATGTTGGGTTTACAGGCTTGTGCCACCATGCCCAAATTATATAGGGATTTGGACCCAAGGCCTTAGGCTTGTTGAGCTATTCCTGAAGCCTTTGCATTTTTGATATTAAAGGTAGTGGCAGTCTGTTACGAAATTTGACTTTCTTTCAAGGAAACTTAGAATACTTTAATTCCATTACCTTTTTTGTGCCTTTTATGTTCTTGCTTACACAGGAGTATTACTGTGATTGCTTTATTTATTTATTTTTGCAATCAGTTCTCTGTTTCTAGCTCAGGCTTATCCGGAACACACTATGTATCCAAAGCTGTCCTCAAACTTAAAACAGTGCTCCTGCTTCAGCCTCCCCAGTATTGGGATAACAGATGAGTACCACCATCCCTGGCTTATGTGGTACTGGAGACTTGAGCCCAGGGTATTATGTTTGCTAAGCAAGTGCTCTGACTGCTGTGTTATTCCTCTAGTCTCACTGTAGTTGTTTTATACAAATAATACTTAAATTTGTTCAGGATAGTTTTTCTTTTGATTTTAACTTCTTTCTGTGGGATAATTATTTTTCTACTCGAAAACTATTTTATTTAATGTAATTTGCTGCTAATCAATTAGTTCTCAAGTTTTGTCTCAGGTTTAAGGATAACTTTTCTTTTAGTTTATAATTCTAGACCACTTCATTTTATCCTATCAGTGATTTTTTATGTTACTATATTCAGTTTTTCCTCTTAACCTCTACTAGTAGTCTTACTGCCCTTCTGACTTTAATATTGCTATGAATACGTTTAACCTTTCTCTCTTGCATCAGTTTCCAGTTTTACTATGATATGTCTGATTGTACTCCTTCCCTCCCTTCTTTCTTTCTCTTTTCCTGTCTTATGTCTGGCTGTCTCTCTTTGTTATTTCAGGTGGGGTCTTGCTCTGGGGTCTTAGCTTGTGCTGAACTCATCATGTAGCCCAAGCTGTCCTGGAACTCACAGTAATCATCCTGCCTCAGCCTTACATGTACTGAGGTTACAGGTGTGCACCACACCCAGCTTACATGGTGCTTATATGGGAATTGAACCCAGAGCCTTGCACTTGCTATGCAAGTGCTCTAACTTGCTGAGCTATTCCTCCAGTCCCCGTTATCCCTTCAAATAGTACTTACTTTACATGTTTTCCCCTCTTACGGCCTACTACAGCACTCATGACCCAGCTGCACAACACTCTCTGCACTTTTCTGTTAGCCTGTTCATGCTTCAATTTTTGTTTTCTTCTGACTTGCATTCAGTAACTTGCTCCAGTTTTGTCTAATTTTATGTTAAGTTTATTCACTGAACTCTTAAGTACCCTTTTTGTATTTCAGTGTTATAATTTTATTATTAAATTTAAACATCTTTTAGTTCCCTACCAGAATTCTTTTGTTCTTTAATTCTTGAGCATCATAGTTATGCTATAGTCATGCCTGCTATGCTTTCTGGGGTTCTTGTGAGTCTTGTTTTTTTTTTTTTTTCTTTTCTTTTTTTGTTCACCCTCTGGCTGTATTTTCTTTTGATCTTTGGTAAAATCTTACCTGTACTCAAACTATTTTTGTTTGAGAGGTAGACTATTTTTGGTAAAAGAAGTCTTAGAGATAATTCGAGGTGCTAGATGAGTTTATATTCTTCTAGTGACAGTTTTCTTTTGACTGCAGTTAAACTCTTGTCAGATCACTGTCCTTCATTTGCAACCTGGCCTTAAATTCTGTTAGTCTTTTCCCCCCTCTTTAAGCAGTACTGGGGATTGAACCTAGGGCTTCTGCTATGTTAGGCAAGTGCTTGCTGTACTTCTCTGCTATGTTAGGCAAGTGCTTGCTGTACTTCAGCCCGGCGCTTCAGTTTTTGACTGAAGTTTTATTTTTTTTTCCTCCTGGTCTCCACTGAATCTAGGGTGTATTGGTTGGTATTTAGCCAGAAGTAAAGATCTTAACAAGTCTGTACTTGATATTGAGACTTGGTATTGAGAATTTAAAATTTTGTCCTCCAGCTTTATGACAGTGAGGGATGAATGCTTTGTTCAATTAGTTACACTCTCCTTTAGCTTTCAGAAATAACCAGTCAGCCAGGCCCAATGGCGCAGGCCTGTAGTCTCAGCACATTGGGAGATTGAAGCAGGATTGTACGTTTTGGCCCAGCCTGGACAGTTTAGTAACCGTCTCAAATAATAAAAGATGCTAGGCACGTGGCTCATAGCGAAGGCTTGATGTTTAGTCCCCAGTAACACCCCCCGCCCCCAATAAAACCAATACCACCATTAACAGAATAAGAACCAGCAGTCAGTTGTATAAGGAAAATAAATATCTAAGTACCAAGCTCAAATCTGTTGGTATTACTTTTTTTGAAATGTTGCCCTGTAAATTTTCACTACTTTGGTAGCTCTTTCTTGCTTTCAGACTGATTTTTTTCTTTTGTTCTTGATGGTGCTGGGGATTCACAGGACCTTCACACCCTGCTTTATTTTTTTATTTTGGAACTGAGTCACTAAGTTGCCTATCTGGGTGAAAACTTGCAGTTCTCCTTCCTCAGCCTAAGTCTTTGGAGTGATAGGATTTATATGTATGTATCACCATGGCTGGCTCAAGTTGATTATTTTTTATTTTGTATTTATTTGATTTACATATCACATTACTTTCCCTTTGTCATCACCACAGCCCTTACCCAACATCTTTTTTTCTTCATATAGTCTGTGTTCTTACTTTTTTCATTTCTCTTTTATCTTTTTTATGGTTTGGTTTTCTTGTATAAGAGAAGCCATGTGATATTTATCCCTTGGTGTCTGATTCCTTTCACTAAACATAATGGCTTTAATGTGTATTCATTTTTCTACAAATGACTTGAATGTGTTTCTCTTTGTGGCAGAGTAGTCTTTGTGCAAATACACCACATTTTCTGTACCTATCCTCTGTGGTCGGACACAATTGTTTCTGCCAAGATTTGGCTATTAAAAATTGTGCTGCTATAAACATGAATCTACATGTATCACCTACATATGATGACTTTAACTGTTAGGGTGATCCCCAGAAGAGCTATGGCTGGGTCAAATGAGATAATGTATTTTTAGTTTTTTGAGGAATCTCCAGACTGCTTTCCATAGTGATTGTACTTGTTTACATTCCCACTGGCAATGTAAAAGAATTCATCCTCCCTTTCCCCAACTTCACCAGCATCTGTTGGTGTTTCAAAATTCATGGGATATGCCATTCTTCCTGGAGTTACATAGAACCCCAGTATTGTTTTGTAATGGTAAAAGATGCTGAACATTTTTTCATTTAGATTTCTTTTGAGAACTGTTTATTCGTTTCAACTGTTCATTCACTCCGGTTTTTGATTGAGTCTTTCATTTGAGGGGGGTTAATTTTTCAGTTCTTTATATATTCTTCATAATAGTCTTGTTTGAGGAACAGCTGGCACCATATTTTTCTGTTTTGTAGGTTCCCACTTTGTTGATTATTTCTTTTACCATGCAGAATGTACATGATTATCTCATGTACTTTGGTTAAAGTTGTATTGAGAAAGTCCTTGTCTGTGCCTGTGTCTTCAAGAGTTTTGCCTGTTTTTTCTTCCAACAAATTCAGTGTTTTCATTTTAATATCTAGGTCTTTATTATTATTATTATCATCACCATTACTACTACTTCTACTATTTTAAGACAGAATCTCACTCTGTGGTCCAGATAGATCTTTTTTTTTTTTTTTTTTTTTTTTTTTTTTTTTTTTTTTTTTTTTTTTTTTTTGAGACAGTGTCTCGCTCTGTAGTCCAGGCTGGTCCTGAACTCACTGTGGAGCCCAGGCTGGCCTTGGACTCAGGGCAATCCTCCTGCCTCAGCCTCCCAAGTGCTGGGATTACAGGCGTGCACCACCACGCCCAGTTTATGTGGTGCTGAGGAATCGAACTCGGGTACGTAGCACTTGACTTAGTGCTTGCTAAGCAAGCACTTTAACTGCCATCATGTCCAGTTTATGTGGTGTTGGAGAGTCAAACTTAGGGTCTTGCGCTTGCTAGACAAGTGCTCTAACCATTGTGTGATTCCTGCAGTTCCTCTTTGATCCATTTTGATTTGATTTTGGTACCTAATCAAAGATTTGAGCCTCTTTTCATTCTTCTACTTGTAGCTTGACAGTTTTCCTAGTACCATATCTTCTTGGTCCATTTTTGGTCTATCATACGTGTCAAGGAACTTAATCCATTTCTTTTGAGTTCTTGAGTTTATTGGAATACATATTTTTTGAGAAAAATTTCTTAAAATCCTCTGGATTTCAACAGTGTGTATTATGATTTTGCCTTTTTTGTGTCTACTTTCATTGATATGATTTTTTTCTTTTTTATAATTGTGGTAAATATTTACATGACATAAAATGTAATTTTTTTTTTGTAAATGTATCAATTCCAAATTCTGTAGCACATTAGAACCAAGGGATTTGGGGGTTAGTGAGTGTCTCTGTCTACCTCCTTTTCAAAGGTTCACCCCTTTCCTATTGGGCTATTGCCTCTCTTCTCTGCCGTTTATGTTGGGGCCTGTTATGAATTTTTTTCTTTTCCTTCTTTTAGTGACTCTAGCTAGAGGTTTATCATTCATTTATCCTTTTGAAGAACCAACTCTTTGATTCATTGATCTTTTGTATTTTTTTTTTTTTTTGTTGCGCGATTTCATTGATCTTTGTTCTGATTCTTATACTTTCCTTACTTCTACTGCTTTTGATTTGGCTTGTTATTGTTTCTCTGACTTTAGACTACATTATTAGCTTGCTTATTTAACATTGTTCTTTTTATATGTGCATACATATGTATACAGATTGCTGTTAGTACTGCTTTCTTTGTGTCCCATAGATTCTGGTATGATATGCTTTCATTGTGAATTAGTTTTAGGAAGTTTTTGACTTCTTTCTTGGTTTCTTCTGTAATCTTCTGCTTGTTCAATGAGTTATTTTTTTCTCCATGTATTTCCATAGTTTCTGTATCTTCTTTTGCTCTTGATTTCTAGTTTCATTCTACTATGCTAGGATAGTATGCGGGGAATGATTTTGATGTTTTTGTATTTAAACATGTTCTGTGTCCAAGGATACGGTCTATTTTGGAAAAAGTTCCATGTGCTGCTGAGGAAAAAGTGTAATCTATTGACATTGGAAAGAGCCATCTGGATATCTGTTAGGTCCATTTGTTCTATGGTGTGCTTTAGCTCTGATGTTTCTTTGTTGATTTGGGGTGGGGGGGGGTCTCTTTGACCGGTCTGTGAGAGTTGGGTACTGAACTCCTCTAGTATGATTGTATTGGGGCCTGCTTAGCCCTTCACACCCAGTAATTTCTGTTTTACATAGTTGTGTGTCACCTTCAGTGGATGCATAAGCGTTTTTAATTTTAATTCCTCGTGTAATATTGTTCCTTTTACCAGTATATGATGTCCATCTTTGTGTCTTCTGGTCTGTTTTGCACTGATGTCTGCATTGTCCGAGAATAATGTAGCTACTCTTAATTGTTTCCAAGTTCTAGTAGCATGCAGTATTAATTGCCATCCGTTTACCTTCAGTTTGTGTGCTTCTTTGTGTTTCTTACAGACAACAATTGGTTGGGTTTCATTTTTATCCTCTCTGCCGGTCTGTGTGTTTTTATTGGCAAGTTAAGACCATTAGCAATGAAAGTAATTATTGTGAGATTTTTACAGAATCCTGCATTGTCCTGTTCTTCTCGTGTTGGTTCTTTGTTGTTACACTTTCCTTTTAGATGTCTCCTTTTTTCTGTGTTCTTTGGTGTTGGTCTTCTCTCTAAGATTCCTTCAAGCATTTTCTGCAAAGCGGCTGCACTAGTGGCTACAAGTTTCTTTGGAGTATTTTGGTCATGAAATGTTTTTACTTCTCTTTCAATTTTCAAGGGTAATTTTGCTGAATGGAACAATCTTGGTTGACATTTGCTGTCTTACAAAGCTTGGAAGATTTTCTCCCAGATTCTTCTCCCCTGTAAAGTTTGAGCAGTCTATAGTAATTCAGTTTATCTTCATAAAATAATGTCGTGATTTGGATCTGGAGTGTCCCTGCAAAGCCTCAAGTTTCTGTTCATACTATGCACTATTGAGAGATGTGGCATGGCTGGAAGGAGCAGATGCTTGTGGCTTGACCTGGAGAGGTGTGTCCTGGTTCCTCCTTTCTTCCCAGACTAGCCTCAGTTCTACCATGCATAGAGGATCTCTGTCTCCTGGAACATACACTGTTTCTCTGGCTCTAGCTGTGGCTTTGTCATGTGATTCCCTCTTTTTCCAGCTGCCCACCTATGAATGGACTGTGACTATTTGAAACTGTAAGCTAAAATAAATCTTTCCTTCCTGAGTTGTAGTTGTCAGATATTGAGACACAGCAGCAAAAAAGTAACTAGGACAAATAACGTCTGTTTTTCTCTTTCTGCTTTTAGTATTCTCTCTCTCTGTTGAATTTCTGAGGTTTTTATGATGTTGTGTTGAGACAACTTTCTGTTCTGGTCAGGATTATTTGATATTCAATAAGCTTCTTATACTTGAATCTTTCTTTTCCTAGATTCATGAGTTTTTCTTCCGTGATTCTTTATGCCTTTTGTGCTGTCTTCTGCTCTTTCTCCCACACCCGTAATTCCGAGGTTGGTTCTTTTTGAGTCGTCAGTCAACTGTTGTATCCAGCTACTTTGCTCATTTCCTATTTTGGTGTCATGCCTAATTGAGGCATTTATTTCCTCAGCCTTATCTGTAAGGTCTGAGATTCTGTGCAATGTTTGAGCTGAATTCTGCTTTCAGATGGTTTTTTTCAGATCCTGAACTTCTATATGCACAGTTTTTTTTTTTTTTTACGTTTTCTACTTCTTTATCAAAATATTCCTTCTTATCTTACATTTCCTTACTTATCTCAGCCAACGTCTTTATTTTTGGCATCTATCTTCTCAGTTAGCTTGTTTGATAAATTCAACCTTAACCCCTGACCATTACTTGCATTTTTTAAAAGACTATATTGAACTCACTGTTTGCTGAAACCAGTTTGTCTGTTTGTTGTTTTACTTCCTTATGTATAAGATCCGTGATTTCAGGGTCAGTGACATTATCCTCTGGAATCTCAGATGATTCTGTGTGTATTGTACTGCCCTGTCTTCCCATGATTCTATTCCCATGTTGAGGGACTTCACTTTAAAGGCCTAGTTGAAAAGTTTCTTTGACCATGTATGAGGGTGTGTATGGGAAGCTGATAATCCACTGAGGTCTGTGGTGTGAGTAGTCACCGAGGGAGGGGACCTAATAGTCTGATGGCTTGTACTGTGTCTTGTTCACACTCAGCCCCCTCAGGAAAGCTCTCAGGTCTGTCCTGGCTTCTCTTCCTCGAGGGTGGAGCTGCTCACTCTGTGAGGTGTTCCTACTACCACCCGAACAATTTAGGAGGTTGGAGGCCTTTTCTCTTCCCTTTTGTACCTTTTGCACCAGTTCTTTCCTAGGCACTGATTAAGAATATCCCCAAAATCTGGCACATGTGTGTCCTGTGTGTGGCTCATTTTGCCCTGAACATTTCAGACTTGAGTTTTTCAGAGTGGCTCCTGTCTGTGTCATTGCCTGGTATGACCGTCGACTGCTGTTTCTCCAGAGCTGTTCTGCTAAGCTCTAGGAGGCCTTTTCAAGGGGAGGATCTCATGAAGTTTGCACTACTAATAGACTTGCTTCTGGAGGTGGAGGCTACCGGCTGATGTCATCTTCCGTGCCTCTCAGATTCAGGCTTACTTTGTTATGTGGCTGCTAGCTGCTGTTAACTCCTGCAAACACTACAGCAATCAGTGTGAAGATTTCCAAAAATTTAAAATGGAAAGAGTCCCCTTGACCTAGCTATATTTCTGTTGTGTAATTTCCCCCCAAGAGTTAAGACATTCTATTAAAGTCATACATGCTTACCCAAGCTTATACACCATTGCTACTCATAACAGATTAAACCATCAACAGATGAATTAAGAAAATGTGGTATACAGATATATAACAAAG
>PVKB01001130.1:145235-485927 GCA_004027205.1 Ctenodactylus gundi | reverse complement strand
TCTCATATCAGAGAGACCATTCGATGTTTCACCTTCTGCTTCTGACTCACTTCACTAAGCATGATGTTCTCCAGTTTCTTCCATTTGCCTGTAAAAGCCTCCACATTGTTGGACTTTATTGACGCGTAGTATTCCATTGTGTATAAATACCACAATTGGTGTATCCTCTGGTCCTCCTGGGAATATATCCAAAAGAGGTCAAAATAACACACAACAGAGATATTTCTATACCCATGTTCATAGCAGCACAACTAACAATAGCTAAAATACGGAAATCGTCTTCCACATTTTTTGAGACAATACACTCTTCTCATTTTCTGTAATGTTTCAAATATGGTAATTCCTCAAAAACATAATAGAAATCATTTTCATTATTCCTGAAATATCCTTTTCTTAAAGCAAAAACTTCTTGTTAGTATTTCCCTCCTTTGATATAATTTTATTCAAAGAAACATTCAAATATATCTTAGCTAGTTGACCAATATTCAGAAAATTGGTCTTTCACTTTCACGATGTCTTCACTGAAGACAGAACTTCACCTTATTTGCCCATGTGTCCTCAAAATCTACTTCTCTGTGAACATACCTAATTTCTCTCATTTCCTTTGTAGAGTCAACAAGTAGAATTAGTGATTCTCTTTTCTTTATGTATAAATTACATGAAGAATTTACTTTAAAAGTTGATTGAAAATCTCTCCTAGAAAACAATTTAATCAATAGATCAGAGAAGGGGTTATGTCATCTGTGTTTTCCAAAGCTTCTGACTGATTTCAATGATGATCATTCAAACAAGTGAAGGAAAGGTAGGCTAATCAATAACTTCCGAGACAAGAAACATACCTTTGCCAACAAATCGGACGCTTGTCAGGATCACAACAACTAACACACAATGTATTTAGACACAATGGTAACACATTAATTTAAAATAACAAATAGAAAAAAATGACTCAATACCCGACACCCACAAATTTAGGGGAGGAAAGGATTACTTTAGCTCACAGTTTCAGAAGGTCGCAGTCCATTCAGGGGTGACTGGCAGCAATGGGAATACATGGCAGAGGCAGAGGTGGAGGCAGCTTTTCATGACATCGCACACAGACTAGTTGAGACTACTTGAGACAAGTTGTTCAAGGAAGGCAGGAAGCAGCTTAGGTGTCCTTCCAGGTCTCCTCCAGTGATTAGCCCCTCCTGGATCTGGAGGAGGGGGCGCACGAATGAGGGGAACAAGAGAGACACAAAGGAAGGAGCCAAGACAGGCTTTCTGATCAAGACTCCTTTATTGCAGGTTAGGACAACGTATATAAGGAGAATAGTATGGGGGAGGTAATCTGTGTAAGCAGGATTGCTATGGTCACCAAACCACAAGACATTCTGATTTCTTATCTGCTAATCTATGCTAAAACATTTAAAAGAATGCAAAAAGAAAGGCAAAGGTCACATTAGTTTAAGCAGACAGTCCTCCGAGAAACTGGGCGTTTCAGAGTGACAGGGTGTTGGCTGCTCTCTTGTAAGGTAGACTTGAGCCAAGAAGGAGCTGCTTATGTCCCAGGCCTGAGGCCTCTAATACAGATGGCTCCCCACAGACAGTATTACCAGATATTTGCCTTCAGAGTGCAAATGTTGGAAGACCTCAAAGGCTAAAAGGAAGCGTCTCCCAGGCATCTCAGAGACACAAAAAGTTACTTTCTTGGGGAAGGACAAACATTTTTGCTCCACCTATATTCAAAAACTCAAAGCGAGTCTTTCAGTGGGCATTGTCTACAAACACTCTATCATTTTTGAAAGTTGCCACTATTCTAAAGCAGAGCTTGTATAAATAACATGGCATATTAGAAGAACTGTTAGGCTGGGAGTATTCAAGTTTAGAATCTACACCTCATCCTGCTTTGAACTAGTGGATCTGCAACTTGGAAAATTTTTATCGGTTTTTGGATTCAGCTTCCTTATCTGTCAAAAATGTGAAAATAATGCATACCACCTCAGAAGTTTATCTGAGTTGTGTTCTCCCAGGATTTTAAATTGTTATGCTAAACTAATATAAAAATCAAAAGAAAAAGTTTAGTCTGTTAGCATCTGATGTAACATATAGTCATATATTAAAGCACTATAAAACCAAAGCGGAAATGCATAAAATAGTAATAACAAGAATAAACCACACAGGAAAATTGTTATATAAAAGTCAGAAGTAAGAAGTATTAATTCCATGTACAGATTTCTAGAACTACTTGAATGGAAAAGAAATCAAAATAACAATTATCTTTGGAACAAGTTGGTTGATATTTACTTGAAAGAGCAGTAGTGAACTTTCTGGTAGGTTGGAAATATTTTTATTTTCATCGGAGTGATGTTCACATTGACCTATGTGTCTTGATAAAAATACAAAGTATATTTTAATTTAAAACCTAATACAGTAACAACACATTACTGTTAGTGCCCCTCAAAATACTTCTGCTCTCTTTTTCTCTTTGAATATACCTACCCCAGTGTTGTCATTTGTTTCGGAGGGATTTTTATTTGAATATGTTTGAACTACAAATTCACCAACATGCTGGTTACATATAACATGGGGAATTTGTATACATATATATACATACATATATATATACACACACACACACACACACACACATATATATATATATATATATATATATATATATATATACACACACACACACACATATACATATATATAGTACAAAACAAAAGATTACAGATCTAGATTCATTCTTCTGAATATGGACACTGGGTCTTCTCAGAATTATTTGTTAAAGATACTGTCATTTCTTCAGTGGGTGGTTTTGTCTTCTTTCTCAAAAATCAGATAACTAAGGATATAATCACATTTTGACTATATTTTTTCTCTCCCCCATTCCCCTTTCCATCCTTTTCCTCCCCTTTCCCAGCCTCAATGTCTCTTTCTCTCTCTTATATTAAGGATTTTTAAGGCATGTATTTTGACTATCTCATTGAAGAGATACCATGTAACACTTTTTTTTTTTTTGAGACAGGGTCTCACTCTGTAGCCCAGTCTGGTCCTTAACTCAATAATGTAGCCCAGGAATGCCTTGAACTAAGGACAATCTGCCTGCCTTAGTTCTGGGATTAGAAGCATGCACCACCACACCCAGCTTTATGTGGTGATGGGGAATTGAACTCAGGGCCTTGCACTTGCAAGGCAAGTGCTTTAACCACTGTGCCATTCCTCCAGTCCAATACTTAATATGTTGTACCTGATCAATTTCATTAAGCATTAAGCAGTCAAGGTGACACCAAACATTTTAACATGTTTCATATCTATATTTCTTTATATTCCAGTGTGTATAATATACCACATTTTCTTTATCCACTTATTTCTCGGTGGGCATGTTGTTTATTTCCCACCATGTATCTCTGTGATCTGGGATTTTAGCTCTCTAGGGAATATGCCTAGGGGAGCTGCAGCTGGCTCACATGGCATTCTTATCTTGAGCATCCTAAGGAATGTTCCAACTGCGTTCCAAAGTGGTTGTACCTGTTTACTATCCCACCCAGAATTTTTATAGTGCTAATTTAATAAAATGTCTTTAAGTTTTCTTTGTCATGAAAGATTTTTCTTCACTATCAATTTTGAGCATTAATTTTGCAGAATATAGAAGAAGTCTCAGTTGGCAATTGTTTATTTTTAGAGCTTTAAAGACTTTACTCCAAGTTCTTCTGGCCTTTGGGGTTTGTGTGGAGAATTTTAGTGGGTATGCCTTGATGAGTTGCTTGCTGTTCTCTGTGGCAGCCTTCAGGATTTTCTCATTGTGCTGGATGTCTGTGGCTTTATCACCATGTGTCCTGAGAAGGCTTGCTTTGGTAGCCTCTGGCTGGGATTTGCTGTGCGTCACTCACCTAGGCATCCATTTCTTCTCTCACGGATGGAAGGTTTTCTGCTATGATTTCAGTGAACAGATTTTTTTATGGTTTTGGTTTGGGTTCTTAGTTTTTTTCTGTGATCTTGTGGTTCTGAGGTTAAGCTTCTTTGAGTCATCTAACGGTTGTTGGAAACTGTTTCTTTATTGATACAGTGTTATTAGGACATCCTTGATAATGTGGCTCATGGTTTCTCTCGTCTTCTATTTCCAAAGTTTTGTCTTTATATTGGGTAATTCTATTCACCACACTTTCCAATAAGGTTCGATACCGTGATGATCTTCTGATATCTTTTCATATATATATTTTGAACTCTTTGGTGAATTTGTCATTTATTTCTTGACTTGATTTCTGCAGTTCAGCTAAGATCAATTATATTTCCTCTTTCATCTGACTGGGTATTTTTTTCTTATCCTTGAACTCTTTAGTTATAATGTTTCTATGCTGACTAAGTACCTTGAGGAGATTACCATTTGAATATGTCTCATGCTTCTCCAGGATCTTTATTACTCTGGTCTTGAGGCTTTGGAAGTTTGAGTTCTTTTCTTTTCTTATTTGAATCTTCTCAAAGCTTTGTGGGACTTCTTCTTGGCTCATTTCCTCTTCTCACTATTACTTCTTTAGCAAGATATATGGGTCAGTTGGAGTGGAGCTCTCTGGTGAGCAGCAGGCCTCTCTGTACTCGATGTGCATGTCTTTGACTGTGGTTGATGCTGTCTTCTGCTATGTGCTGTGCTGGTTTGGGCCTGGTCTTAAGTTGAGTTCTAGGGGGAACTGACCTCTTTTCTTTTGTAGTTGAGTCTCAGAGCCCCAATTATTTATACTTAAAAACCCACTTCTCTTATTATCCTACCGGACATACCTTTGGGGCAAGCTAGTGGTAGGTATTGACTTTTAGCTGTGCACAGGATATGGCCAGATTGGGTGGCAGATCTTTCTGTTAAGCTAGTTGTTTCCAATCGAACTGAGTACTTCCCCTGAGCCTGACCCACGTGCACCACAGCTTCTCTGCCTCTTTTGTTGCCCACAGAACCTCAAAATCCACAGTTCCCCACTAGTTTCCTCTCAATGGAATCAAGTCTTTCGAGTGGGCTGTAGAGCTGAGATGTTTCCAAAGAGTATCAGCTCACTTCCCAGCTTGGGCAGGTGCTGTGGGAAGGTGGGCATGGCTGGGGGAATTCCTCTTGGGGGATGGAGCTGGGTCAGAGTGGCCTATGCAGGAACATAAATTCCACATTATTTTTTGAGACAGGACCTCATTCTGTAGCCCAGGCTGGTCCTGAACTCACTATGTAGTCCAGGCTGGCCTTGGACTCACAGCAATCCTTCTGCCTCAGCCTCCTGAGGTTGGGATTACAGGTGTACAACACAATATTCAGTTTATGTGGTACTGGAGAATACTTACTAGGCGAGCACTTTAGCAGCTGTGCTATTCCTCCAGCTCAAATTCCACATATTTGTGTATGCATGCCTGCAGTGCCTGCCTCTCACAGATTCATTCAAGACCACTCATGGTTGTGAAGTCTCATGGTTCCCTATCGTCTTCTGGCTGCTGTAGGGATGTCTGGCCCTGTTCTTCTTAAAGTCTTATCCTCTGATCCATGTTGGGGGTCCTGGTCTGAGCTTAGGGAGGCCTTGAGGACTGGGAGATGATGAGAACTCTGCCTCCAACCCAGTTTCTGGGTCTGTTTCTTCTGTCCAGTCAGGCTTTCATCTCCAGGTGCCTGCTGCTTGCTGAAGCTTGCAGTTATGCAGGGTAGCCCGAGTAGCCTGAGGCAGCTTCCCAGCAATTTGCCTTGTACTTGTGCTCTGTAATATCTCACCAAGGCTTCTAACACTCCTATTGGTCTGATTTTACTTCTTGGAGTTTGACTCTTTCTTAGAGCTAGACTGTTCAACTTGGTTTTTTACTCAGTCTCTACTTCTTTAGAATGATCAGTGTGGGTTCTCGAAGTAGGGGATCCTACATGGTCCTTATCTTGTCTCTTCTCCTGTTCCTGATATTTTATAAAGCAGTTCCGGAAGTTTTCTTTTGTGAGTGTGTGTGGTTTTGCCATCATGGCTGCCTCGGTGTCCTAAATTGTTCAAATTTTCTACTTTTTACCTTTTGACTGTGCCAGAAATCAGATGGTACTAAAACTGGTGAAGACAGTGGATATCACAATTTTTAAAAGCCTGACATTCCATTGGATGGAGCTCACCCGCAATGTTCACCATATTTTTTAACCATACTTCATAAAGACACAAACAAAATACTTTCAGAACTATTTTGTGAAAAGCTAAGAATGATGAGATAAGTATGTAAATTGAGGGAAAATGCCTTGAGGTGAGTAATGGCCATATGTTATTTATTGTCATAATTTTTAAAAAAGTTAAACATTCACTGTATTTTTCAATTACTCCTTGTCTATAAAAATTAATTGAATTATAAGTTTAACATTAGTATAACATATACTTGGCCATATAGGCCAATAAGCTTTTCATTAGCAAATGGTCAGCATATAAAGAGGAAAACAAGTATTTCGGTTCATAGTTTCAGACATTTCTGTTCATAACGCATTTGCTTTTTTATTTTGGGCCCATGGTACACTGAGCCAACAGAGGCCCAGAATAAACAGGCAAATGGGTTATGAACTGAAATGTATGAAACTGTGAAGCAAAATACTTGTTTTTCTCTTTATATGCTGACCCCTTCTCTGGTCTCACCTCTTAAATTTTCCACTTCTACTCACTAGTATTGCTGTAGGAACTAAGGTTTCATTTAGCACATAGGCCTTTGGGATACATTTCAGATCCAAACTACAGCATCCTATCTCTGCCTCCTAAAAGAATTATATTCATGCCACAATTCAAGAACATTCAGTCCATCTCTAAGAGTTTGCAAAATCTTACATGTTCCTGCCTGGAAGCTGGGCATGTTATGGCAGTATGTGGTCCCAGAAGTCCTTGGGAAAATATGTCCCTGTGACTGTGCTGTGGGTTACAGCCCACATGGCAACTCTCCTAGGCTGGCACTGCTCAATAGGCATGTTCCACATTCCCGGAATATATAACTTCCTGAATTCTCCACTTCAGCTACAGCTCCACTATCAACTTTGCCACACATGATCCTGCCAGGCACTGCTTGTAGGGACTTTAACCCTGGCACATACTACCTGAACTTCCATGTGTCCCTTTGAAAACCTTCAGAGCCCTTTATGCATACTTGTAAAATTAGCATCATGTAGATACCATGGTTTGCTGCTGGCATTAGATTTGTGTGGAGCTACTTGAATCCCAGCTTAAATGATGTCTTTGTTTCTTGCAGATGGGACATAATACCTGGTACTCACAACACAAAGGAAGAAAGGTTTATGTTAGTTCACAGTTTAGAGCTGTCCATCTGTGCATGTTCAGCTGTAGCCAAGGTGTAACGGACTATTGGAACTACCTGATAGAAGATAGCTACCCATCGCCTAATGGAAAGGAAACAGAACGAGACAAGAACAGAGCTGGAGGCAAGAATATACCCTTCCGGGTCACGTCCCAGTGACTACTCATCTGTCCAAACAGCCTCCACCCCCTCAGAGTACCCAAAACCATCAATAAACTAGCTTGCTGGTGAGCACGTCACTCCTATGATCCCATGATTTTATAAAACATGAAATTTTGAGGCAAGACCTCAGAGAAAAACTAAAACAGTCTCTGAGTGCTCTTCTGACATAAGTGGTCCCTCATAAGCAAGGTGCCCAAGAGCTCTCTTCTTAAAAGATTATCCTGCAGAGTATTTGAAACAAATTTGCACTTTCAAATGATGGAACTTGTGTATCTTTAAATCATGGGCCATGTGGAGTCTTTAAATAGCCTCAGCGTATCTGTTCTGTTGTCTTTGTATAAAGCATTTGGCTTCATTTTTGATGAGGATGAACTCTCCATCCTCTTTGGATACACTTGCAGATGTACTAAGTTACAGATATTCAAAATCTTTCTGCTCTGCTTTTGCTCCTGATTCTCATTGTAAGATTGGTTAAAAGTATGAGACAGCACCCACACCGCTATCTCAGCTCTTCAGTGCTTTGAATTTTTTCTTCAAGACAAACTAGTTCATCTTTCAACTCAAATTTTTTGCAGAGTATTAGTACGTAGACAAAATATGGTTAAAGTTTTCTAAAAAAAACTTTTAGCTAAAGTACAAATTAATTATCCTTTGCTATAGCTAAATATGCGAAGTATGACATACTTTGCTAGGATGTCACATAAACAGTTTCTACAATTTTCCAAAAAATAAAATTTATTTTCATCTGAAGCTTTCTCAGCCTTGTCTTTATGTCTGCATTTCTATCAGCATTTGGCATTCTGAGCCGTCACCCATATGTCGGTAAGTTCTCTAGGGTTTCTCTAGCCAGTTTCTGTGCACTTTTCCAGACTCATTTTGCAAACTAATTCTAAATGCTTTTCCATATCAACAGCTATTGCCTCAGCGATGACCCTGCTTCTACCTGTTGGCTGCATTAGTCAGCTTTCTATTACCTTGACAAATACCTGACGTAATCAGCCTATAAATGAAGAGGTTTACTTTGGCTCACAGTTTTAGTGGTTTCAGTCCATAATTCATGGGTCTTTTTGCTTTGGACCTATGAAATCACAATATACCAGAGCCCATGGTAACAGAGGCTGATGGGCATCCATTCCCCTCATTTTTTAAAACATGAAGGGGAAGAAATGAGGCCCTACTCTTTCTTTCCAGGAAACACTCCCAGTGACAGGAAGACCTCTGACTAGACTCTGTCTCTTAAAGTTCTACTACTCCTCAATAATGCGGTTCTAAGAAATAGGCTTTTCACAAATTGGATTCTGAGGACAGTCCAAACTCAAATGATATTCTTTGTCTATATTTAATATAAGAGAAAAAATGCAAATTATGTATAGTCCAGCAATTCCATTTCTAAAAATTAGTGCTATGCATTCAGTAATACATTTCCACATTCCTTATAAACAAAAAAGCTTATTGCAGCATTCTTATGTTAGTATAAAAAGTCTGAAAGCATCTTTTGAAGTGATTTATGGTATTTTTAAAGTTCACAACAGTCATGAAAACAATGAGGTATAATAGTCATGCTGCTGTAGAACTATGTCTAAAGTTATAGTTTAGATAATACCTGAACTAATGTAAGTACTAAAAATGACGCACGTACTACAAAGCTGAACTGTCAATTCAGTATGAAGTAATTTGTGCTTTACTGAACAATACCTGTATGTGTATAATTATATACACATAAAATATTCCTTATAAAACACGCAATTTAATTTTTGCCTCAAAAAAGAGAGTCTGGAGTTGGGAGTGCCAAAAACATACAAGCTCATTTTACATCTACTCTATTTAAAGTGCTTTTCATGAATATGTATTTTTGCCACCAAATCTATTTAATAATATCAGGTCTCTTTTATTATACCTCCAGGCCTTACATATAGGTTTAATGGCAAAGAAAATACCAATTGAGATTAAGGAATAAAAAAGAAATCTTCCTATATGGAATTGATAAGGGAATATATGGGATCAGCAGAGAATATTTAAGAGACGGAAGAAGAATTCCTTGTACAATATGAACTCTTCTTTCTCAAAATGTGTTTAGATATCCTATAAAACCTACTGAAGATTTTTGATGCAAATTTATATAATAGAAAAAGTTAAAATGGGATGGAACAAACAGGTATTTTTATTGTCTAAGTCAAATGATCAAGGCTTTATTTTTTATCTACCAAATTCTAACAAAAAAGAAGTGTCAGAGGAAAGAGAAAAAAAGACACAAAGAAACAGACAAGAGTGGTTTTAGAGAAAGTCTGTACTCAGGGACAAGCAAGTATGTCCAGGTTGGATGAAGAAAAGAGCTTGGCCCAGTCTTGGTAGGTTGTACATTTCTAGAAATTCAACTATTACTTCTATGTACCCAACTTGCGGTCATAAAATTGTTCATAAGTAGTGTTGGGCGGAGGAGAAGATACCAAAGAGAAAGATGTTAGTCAAAAATACAAAGTTTCAAATAGGAAAAAATAAGCTTTAGTGATCTAATTTAGCCATAGAACAGTGACAATAATCTACAACAAAGCAGTGTATACTCAAAATTACTTAACTGGCAGAGTTTTAAATGTGTTCACCACAAAAAAGTGGTGATGTGATAGAGTTGTTAATTGGCTCTATTTAATCATTTTAAATCCAAACATATAATAAAGCATCACATTGTAGCCCATGAATATGTACTCTTTATTAATTAAAAAAGTTAAAGTGAAGAGAGGAAGGAACTGAAGCTGAGTAAAGGTCTTAATATTTGACAAATGAAGGAGAAGGAAAGAAGTGAGCTGGAAGAGGAGAGAGGATCCGAGAGGGAATGTGAATGTGAGGAACTGTAGGTGCTTTGTAGAAACGACTTTGGAGAAAACATGGAGAAATGCACAAAGACAATGATGGGGGCGGGGTGTGATACGGAGGAAGTGGGAAGGTCTTTCTTTTTTCTTTCTTTCTTTCTTTCTTTCTTTTTTGGAAAGAGAGTATTCTATAGGCTTATTAATGCTGGCTGAAGCTGAAGTGTCCCAGAGTTTGTGAAACAGGAGGATGAAGAGCCAGAAGAGAGGGATGTATGAAGAGGATACACGGATTATTCATGATTGAGTATAAGACAGAGTCCCAAGGAAAGAACCACAAGGGAGGGATGGAGAGACTCTTGGGATGTGTAAAGTATGCTCTTGTGTGAATGGAAAAGAGCAGAAACTGTAGCTCATCCCAGCTTTGAAGAGCTACGAAGCCATTAATTAAGCCAAGACTCAGGTAGAGAAATTAAGAAGTAAATAATGATGTGAAATTTGGATTTACTATTTAAATTCAGATAAATGCATAAATTAAGACGTACAATGAAGCGACAGGCACACATAATGACAGGAGTGCTTTCAGCTCAGCTGCTAATAGCTCTGTAAGGCTGGCAGGACTTGCAGGCTGAAGAAATGTAAATATAGAACTTGTAAAGTCTGAAGACTGTAACACAGGAGAATGAAATCCTTTTGTGTTCCATGAGTGGTGTCATGGATGGCACCCAATCAGAGAAAGTTGGGAACTCACCTCGGGTGTGCTCGTCCCTATCCACCAACCTCTGCTACAAAGTTGCAAGACTCAACTTGGTCCTTTTTCATTTCTTACAGACACAGTGACTGACAGATTCTTGATAAATACCAAAATGAATGAGCAGGAAAAAGGAAAAAAGAAAAAAAGTAACAATTTAATTAGCACTTGGTTTTGCTCCTTAATCTTGTTCAAGAAGAAAAAATATTGTACTCTAAAGTCTAATGGATATGACATATTCTAGACAATTGAATGTATTTTATATTTACTTTTAAGGTGGTAGTCATACATTCTTGACATAAGAACTTAGACTGAAAGACCAAGTTCCATTAATGTACATGCAGATTGTCTTGGTAGTGAATATTTGAAAATAATACATGAAGTTAATCAAGCTCTTAAGATAGGAAATGATTCTACAAGACTGTTCCTGTTTACTTTCTCTCTCTCTACTGTAGCGCAATCGCTCACATTTTGGGTGTCAACTGTTATTCAAATAGCAAAGTCCTTATTTGATTTTTTAGCATAATAAGTCAGCTCCATTTTCTCGTTCACTTGTAGGTCTGAAATTTGAGAATTTTAGTTGTTTCTATATGAACGAATATCTAATGATAAAATGCAGAGGTGTGGTTCTTAGAAACCTTGGAGACTAACAACATGAGCATGTCCCCTAATTTAGTATTTTGTCACTTTATTCTGTGTCATTCATTCCCCATCACTCTTCACTCAAATTTACCTCTAATACATACTTGTTAAGTTTCCCTGGTAATCACCTTCTTTGAAGGGTCAGGCCACATAGTTGAATCTTCCTGAAAGCTTATCTTTCCTCAGTCATAATTAAATGATAATTTTAAAGCTCTACATGATCTCAGCTAAGACGCAGATAATAAAATGATTTCTTTTCACTTTTTCTCACTGAATGTCTCTCTGGACTGCACATCGATTAATTTAACTTGAGAAGAAAAAAAATCTCTTTTTTGCAGATAAATTGTGATTATCTAGAATATAATTTTTAATGCAGTTTTTTTTCTAAAGTTCAAATTTCTCTCTTTTTTGGACAGTAGACATAGTATCTATAAGCCTTAGGTAGGCCTCCCCTCACTTCTAGTACTTTTGACCATGCCTGGATTTTTCTGAAGTATCATAGAAAGAGATGTTATGTGCACAGTGACCCAGAACATGATGATTTTTCTACTCGTCCTTTCTCGGTTGAGTGTGTATGACCAAAAGTCAGGTGATACGGTGAGGATAGAGATGTCTCCCAGATTTATCCAAACATTTTCCTTCTGATGATGACATCATTTGGGGAATATTAACAAGCCCATTGTGCTGGGAGAGCTCTGCCAGCATGATACTGAAGATAAGACCCCATATACAGAAATCATAGACTTCAGTCAGAAGCTGGTCTACTCAATACTTGCCTGACATTTTGGGCTGTTGATCAGAACTGAGACTCCAATACCTCTCAGGCATTCCTTGGAGGTGACTCATAGAGTTTTGAATATCACTAGCTACATGCCTCACTGCCCCTTTTCATCTCTGTACTGAAAGCCTAGGATCTTTGGGGAAAAGTGAGAAATGACTTTCAAAAGAGGCTTTAACAAGTGAATGGCACCACGTATGCATTGTGGAAGAAGAAAGGCAATAAAGGAAGCGATTAAAGTGGTTAGAGGTGCATTTAATTTACCAAGCTCAATAAAGGAGCTATGGGCTGAAATGTATCATGGTTACATGAAGGCAGAAACACCCTCTGCTCCTTCCCTCTTCTCGGGAAGTGAGCTTAGATCATATTTTTCCAGTTGCTTCACAAAGGTGGTGCTTGTGAGAAATTACATGTTACTGAGATGTGGTGCATTGTCATTGCAATGTGTAATTGGATTTGAAGTAAAAAAAACTCAGAGAGAATGTTCTCTCTCGGACTATGATGTAGTCATTCTGACTGGGGAGGCTTAGAGCTTGTGTGTCAACAGATGAGAACATTTTTCTACTTTTCAGTCTATTGTCAAGGCTGTGCGTACTGCACACTAAGCTTGCTCACACCATTTTTTTTTTTTTTTTTTTGGCAGGGTCTCACTCTGTAGTCCTGGCTTTTGTATGTCAGGTTCCGTCCTTCAGTGTTTTTGCTTCAATTGCTGCCAGTCCTAAGCATCATCTAAGATGTTTTTTTCCATCTGCTTTCTGGGTCCTCCGCCCACTGTCCTTCCCCACTACAATCCAAATACTGAGGTTGTGTTTTCTTATGCAGAGTATCTGCAGTACCTGCAAGACGATGGCAAGCATGTGATGGAAGGTGCTTTTGTTCCTCTTTACCAGGCTCAGCCATTCCCTTAGCCCAGAGCTCAGCTCTGCCTCATTGGGGAAAGCAACAGCTCTCACAAACCTAAACATTTTCTCTGCTCCCACAGCTCCTACAGCTGTGAGTAGCACTGACCACATTTGAATGGCCCTGTTCCTGAACCAGACCACAGGCTCCTGAAAGACAATCGTGGCATCTCACAGCTCTATCTTTGTCTTTCTGTTATTTATAGCATAGCAGCGCCTGAAATAAAAGAGAAAGTTCATTAATTTTTCAAAAAATTATTTTTAAGTGACTCATTTTTTTCATGGAAGGCAACAGGGAGGGCAGCCTCTAAGATGTGTTTCAATGGGCTCTGCCCCTTGTGTCCCTGGTATTTTGAAATCCTCTCCTTTTGAGTTGGATTTAATGACTCATTTTTAGTGCACATCATGCAGCAGAAGAGGCAGGATGTCATATCCAAGATTGTGTTACAAAGGCTCTCTGCTTCTCCCCCTTGGCCTCTCCTCTCATCTCTGAGGGAAGCCCGGTGTTCTGTCAGGAGTGACAGTGAAGACGTCCACTTGGTGAAGGTGTGAAGGGGGATTCTGGGCTACGGTCAAGGAGGAAATGAAGTACTCCATTCAGGATCCAAAAAGAACTGAAATTCTACCAACAACCATGACATGAATGATCCTAAGATAAATCACTTCTCATTTGGGGCCTCAGCTGAGGCTGCAGTCACAGGAAAGACATTGGGTTAGAAGCATCTAAATAAGTTAAACCTTCATTCCTGACCCACAGGTGCTATGATAATAAATACCTATTGTTTGGAGCCTCTCGGTTTGAAGATATCTTTTACATAGAAGAAATTATTAGCAGAGAGAATAAAGAATTACACTAAACTATAAGACTCTAATTTACATTGTGATATGCCGTAAGTTTGATCCTGGGACAAAATATTTTATACTTTGTTCTGTTTTTCAAAGTATAAAGATATTTTGTATTTCTTTCTTTAATTTTAAAAGTTGTTGTATAATTCTATTAAACTTCTACACAAAGAAGCCTTACTCTTGTATAATTCAATAAATACTGAAAAAAAGACAAAATAAAAAAAAAAAACAACAAAAGAATATGTTTCAATTCCAGGTAGAACAGCCTATTAAACCTATCCTGCTACAGACAACAATGATGAGTCAGAGACACAGGAAGATATTTGAAATTACCTGAAGACATAGGAGACTGGCCAAAGAACAGACCGAAACTGAAGAAGATTCTAACCTTGAAAGCATTAAGAGGTCCAGATTCATATACCATCCCCATTCCTGCCAGGAAATCTTCCAGTCAGCAAAATGTCCAGGGCAAATGGAACTCAAAAAGAAAGCTGGAGTTTTGGTAAACCTGGTAGTAAAAGACCTAGCTTGCCAACTGGGCTTCAACCTCTGGGAGATAGGACAGAGGTAGTTACAGAGAAACTGTATCTAAACAAAGAAATAGTTTCAAAACTATTATTAAAAAGATAAACTATTGAACTTTTTAAAATGAGAAAATTCTTGAAAGACATTCAAAACATCACATGTACATGAAAGATCTGCTATTTTCAGTATGTGGGTGTGTGCATATATATACATATAATATTTTACAAATTTTTGAAACAGGGAAGTATATACTATTTTTTCACATGGAGCTCAGTATTCACTGTTGTGATTTTGCTTCTAACTGCCTAAATTAATAGTCTGAGGAGTGACATCTGAATATTAGAAAGGTCAAAATGTAAAACAGTAGGTGTATGTTAAACGGAACGGGGTGTAGGCAAACACGCCAACCCTCACAGGAACGATTGAAATAGTAGGCAGGGAGGTTGCGACTACCAGGTACCTGCTCTGTGTGGTAAGTCAGATCCTTTATTGGGCTTTCTTAGCCTCATAGTCACCCAGCCTTCCATAAGTTTTGTGCCACTACCTGAGCTTAATCTTGCAGGCAAGGACTTAATTGTGTGCCTTTCCCAAGAAGGTATCCTCAGGACACAGCGAAGCAGGATGTTGGGAAGATTAGTCACACTGTGGAGAGGTGGAGAGGGAAGTTAGCATGGGTGACATCAAGACAATACTGGTGTCATATTGACTTTAATCAATTTCGTCGTTGTGTTTGAACTTTCGAAAGGCAAAAAGGAAGCTCCCTGGCATAGCTTCAGATATTTTCATTGATTAAATCAGGTCGACTTAAAGATAAGGCACGCCTCTCTCTCACTCACCATGGTCTCCCAGATCCTTAACGTTTGCAGATACTTTGGTTCCACTTCCCCCATGTACACAGTGAAAAGAATTCTAAACTGAGACTCAAAGGACCTGGGTGCTGTGGGTCTGTATTTGCCACATAATCACATGCATTAGATGGGATAAGTATACGGAACTGAGATCACACTCTCCTTTGAAATTTAAATGAAATTGCTCCTGCTCCCTAACCTACAATTTTGCCATTTCTGTGAATTCCTGAAGATTTAGTTCCTCATAATTATAGCTGGATTTCGGATACTGCTTCTCTTTGCTTTTTTATTCAATGCTTTCCTTACCATGAAGTTTTTCTCTCTACTATCAGACCCAGGTGCAAAACCCCACATCCTTCCAGAGATTTTATCAAATCTGCTAACACAAGAAAGATAACTCTGTGTATAGGAGATTGTGTTAAAATTCGGAACAAATGAAAACAGTCTTGTGAGTAAATCAAATCATTACATCTTCCTTTCCACTATAAAGCCCTCTGGGTCCCCACCATGGGTTTGTAAAGAGCCTTGTTCTTCACCAGGTGTTGGATAAAAACAAGTTTCCTGATTCTCTGCTTCTCAAACTCTTCCCAGCAAGCCTAACTTTATCTCCAAGGTGTATTTATTTATTTGCTTTCTGAACAGATGTGCATCTGTCCGCCCTGAATTGTAACCTCACATCGTCCAGAGATCAGGCAGAAGCCAGATACACTGTCCTATCATTTTTCTTTCCTCTACAACATTCTGAAGTTAAAAAAGGAAGATATTTATCCCCATTGAGGACATCTGCCCCATCTCTCAAGAGCAGAAAGGTGTCACTCAAAATCAACTCTTCCTTCAAGTTACAGGTATTTCTCACACTACTGGTTTTCTTTCAAACAGATAAACATGACTCAGGGTGCGTATGTGTGTGTGTGTGTGTGTGTGTGTGTGTGTGTGTGTGTGTGTGTGTGTGTCTGGTCTGTGTGTGTGTGAGAGAGAAACGTAAAGCAAGTGTGTGTGTGTGTGTGTGTGTGTGTGTGTGCTGCGAGTCCTTCTGTATCTCTGCAATCCTCTCCCACCAGTGGTTTCCACACATGGTCAAATCTCTTCCATCTTCAGAAATCAAATTTGGTCCTGATTACTGAAAAGAGTCTTCTTATTCCTCACTTTGAAATTTTTTCCTAACCTTCCTCAGTCTTCCTTTTTCCTTTATGTCCTTCCTGTTGTGTTTTTGTTTTTGTTTTATTTTTGCTCCATAAATGTTTTCTACCTTCTTCTGGCCCGCTGGCAAAATGAGAGAAATCGCTCCCATTTGATCAGTTTTTAGATTCGTTGATAATACTTAGCATAGTGTTTAAGACTTATAGACAATAAATGTTTATAGAAATGATATATTTCAGTGGAAACTGATATAATTTGTCATCCGTTTGTCTGCCTAGAATATAAGAATCTCTTCTCTTGCTATCTCTATCACTTCATTCAATGACGTCAAGTTTCATGTGATTTCATAGTGTATTTTGAATTCCACTCTTTAATCATTTTATTAATAAAATCAAAATTTTATTCTGACCTGTCTTGCCTTGGCAGCCATGTATACATTTTCTAAGCATTAGTATTTAGTTCAGTGACCAAAATGACACTCCCTTTTGCTTCCTTAAAAACTTCAACCATATTCTTGAAATCATTCATTGCTTTCTCCTCAGCATTTTCATTAAAAAAGAAATTCTCCACCTTAGCTTTATAGTAATCAAATCCAGCTACAGAAATACTACTATTTATTCTTATCAGTGTGTGTGTAAACCACATTTTTTTTAAATGTTAGATTTATTTGTATCTTTCTTGCTTTTTTCTTTTTTCTGAGCATCAAGCCCAGGACTTTGGCATTGAGCTACATTATTGACTGTTTATTTATTTATTTTGTGTGTGTGTGTGTGTGTGTGTGTGTGTGTGTGTGTGTGTGTGAGACAGCATCATCTTGTTAAATTGCCCCAGCTAGGCTCAAGCTTGCAATCTTCCTGCCTCAGCCTCTCAGAGTGCGCAGATTACAGGTGTACATAGCTACACCTGGCTTTCTAGCTCTCGTGTCTCTCCATTCCCCAGCAGAGAAAACAAGACGAGACACATTTTAAAAGTTTAAGGATATGACATAAATATGGAATTTATGTTACAAACATCTAAAAAGATTAATAATATGCACCTATCATTATAATGTTTTTACAGTTATTAGTGTTAAACAGTTCCAAATTCTCAAAAATAATTTCTCAAGATCTGTACATGCATAAAAAATATCAGTAATGGATAAAAATCTGCACTGAATGGCAACATTTGTAAAGATGTTACCTTGACAAAAATTGTAGCATTTAAATCTGACAAAATACAGGGCTGATCAACTTCTTATCTCTTAGTGCTTAGCCCCAATTTCCCCTCATTATTTTGCAGTCCTTATAATACTTTATTCCCATCTCAACTGAGGATGGAACATGAGGAGTAATTACTAGAATATAGGCTAATGTAATCTTCCTGAACTGGCTAATAACAATCACTTTATTTAGTTATATGTTAAAACAAAAAATATATATATATACTTACAACAGTCAGAATCCCCTATAAACTTTTTATATTATTGTTTTTCCTCAGGGATATATGATTTTCTATTTTTATAGATAATAGAAATATACCAGTGACATGTCTTACATTACATAAGACCATCCCTGTTTTACAAAACATGGAATTCTCATAGCTAAGCCATGTTCCAACAGTATCCAAAAAAAAAGATCATTCTGAAAAAAATTGAACCCTAGATAGTTCAGGATTATTATGTTAGTCAGACGCTTTAAATTAGTTTCAAATTGCCTGTTAGCTGCAATTCTCTTTTCTCAGGTAACTGAACACTAAATCAATTCTCCCAAAAATGTGAGATTGGCTGACTGATAGAACAAAATAATACTTTTCTTTCAGCCTTCAGAGGGTCCAAGGAGGGTCCTGTAGCCCTACCTGCTCAATGAGCAGATTTCCTTTCCCCCTTGAATAATGATACTCAGAGGCAACAACTCAGGTGCTTGAGGTGAAAGTTCATACAGGATTGAACTTGCCTCCTTTGTTTTTGACTGTGTACAAAGACAGAAACAGACAAGACTAGCCTCTTCTCAGACATGCAAAGAAAGTCTTTGTCCCCTAAATGCACCAGTTTCTCAAAGGTCACATCTCTGCTTTTTTTCTTTCTTCGCTGTTACTTTTTGTGGAAACATGCCTAAAAAGGGTCCCTATTACCAGAGCATCGTGACCAAACACCAGAATCCAAGGGACAACTTGCCACAAGGCAGAGAAATACATCCTATAGTTGAGCAAATTTCCAAGTCATCCCAATTAACATATATGCAAAGGGTGTGCCTCCCGGGAAGGTAGATTCTTTCACGGGCAACACCTTATTTCCTCTCCTGAAACAAGTAGACTAAACGTAACTTTTCTTATACATTGTTTCCTTTTAAAACATTAAAGGGAAGACTATTTGAAGTTTCAACCAACTAAAGAATGCTGGGAAACAGCTTGCTTACATCCTTTAGTCGTAACTTTCAACAATCCGTGTAGCTGTGGGCGATCATTTCCTCTTATCATGGCTCAGCTGCCTCATCTACGAAACAAAGAGGTTAATTTAGATGTCATATCAAAGATTTTTTCAAGCAGTAAAAATTTATAGTTCTAAATTCATAGAGGATTACAAGTGGTACCCAAGAAAAATTACAAATAGTCACAATTAGTTTTTTTCCAAGTTTTCAATTAACTTGCTCAGCTGTAAGCATTGTGATAGGATTGCAATGTAATTGTGATTAACGTAATCATTATGATAACTCTTATCATAACAAATTAGGAAGAGGTATCCTACCGGCACGAAGGCAGCAGAACAGACAGGGTTGATGCCAATATTAATATCTCTTACTTACGTAGAGTTTTATACCTTAAGAAAATTTCTTAGCTATATTATCTTATTGTATCTCACATCTACTCCATGTAACATGCCTTGATAAAATATGTTGATGATAGCTAAGAATATTTCATTAGTAGAAGCTGACAGAAAAAGGAATTCCAACTAGGAGGGATTAGTATTATTTATGGGGCAGGCAAAAACACTAATTCCCAACATTTTAAGTGGGTGCATTGGTCATAAATCATTTCAAATCATGAAAAGATCCATTCAGTCTGACCGAGGAATTGCATCGGTACACAACCGTTAGCATGTAAACTTCTAAGATAAGAACTTGTGGAGCCCAGGTGTTCCCCATTGTTTCCTGGCTATTCCTCTAGAAGGCTGCAAGTCTTGAGAATCCATCAATGAGAAAAGAAATTTTCTCTGACTTCTGTGACGTCAGATAGAAGGCAGCAAATATTTAATATTTATTAAGTGATGCCTATATGTCAAGTACTTCATATCCCTATCTCATTTACTTCTAACTGTAGCTTTAAAAAATAGGAGTTAGTTTTAACTTATACTTGAAGTTCAGAAAGTTCTAGTAACTTGTCACACTATTAGAAAATGACAGAAGAAACCTAAGGTAAGGTGTCTGTGGTCTTACAGGATACACTGTCTCTACTACAACCAAAATGTTATAAAATTTTTCATGTATCATTTTTAATAAGGAAATGACCACTTTCATTTTGTCTGCTCTTGTAATAAGTGGTCTTAGGAATCTATGGCTGTCTTAGCATGGTGATATCCTTAAAATCCTTACAAAGAGGTGAGGAGAGAGGCCATGTTGCGTGATGAGGCGGGATGTGGCCTGTACAGGGAGGATGCATTTGAGGTAGGCAACAGCATAAAGACACAGCGGGGTTCAGTTAAGCACGTCACAGGTAGGCCAATCCAAAGGCCCTTCGACACGAGAAGGGAAGAGGAGACTTGGAATGTTAACCGGAAACAAATATTCAGAGGCTAGACTGTGTCACCACCCGTGTAGAGGTGGGTAACAATTTTTATGAGTAAAATCTAAACTACAAACCCACTCATATTTTGTAAGATATAAATATAGTCACGTGCTTTATGTCATGTTTGGTAAAAGTAGTCTCTCAAAAATTTCCCATTTCTCTTTCTTAATAGGCCTGGCTCAATGTCTGACCTCTTTCTCTTGGCTCACACTGAAACCTCTCTCTGGTTATCACAGAGTCCACAGACAGCAGGGCTCTCTTGTGTCTGAAATTGATTTATCTAAGAAATTTATGTCTAAATTGCCATCCTCAATGTCACTTGAACTCTGACTCAATCAAGCCTTGCCTGCTTTCATCTCCTAACCCTCACCACGCACATGCCAGGCTTACCTCTACTCTTAATTATCTGCTTCTATGATAACCTTGACTTTATTGTCATCCTTTGGTAGTCCTTTGCTGAGGAGATGCGATGGTAATAACTTCTCATTCTAGCGAGGCCGCCTGGCCAGAGTGATTTCCTCTAGTGTCAGAGTTGCTTTGCCTCTCTCTCTCTCTCTCTCCTCTCTCCCCTCTCCCTCCCTCTTTCCCTCTTTCTCTCCCAAACACACACACACACACACACACACACACACACACACACACACACACTATGTAAAAGAAGTACATCCCACCTTGATTTCTAGAAATTAAGAAAAGGGATAGTTTCTACAGGTTTATACATTGCAGAAAGAACAATAATATCTTGACTTCAAAACTGGAATACTACTTACTGAGTGACAAAAAAATCACTTTGAGAACACTTCAAAAGAAAACCAAAGAATGAGTATTCTAGATATTTTACTTTATAATCTTTTGCTTTTGTGATAATGGGAAATTGAACCCAAGACCTTACTATTGAGCTACCTCCTGGGCCCATTGTTTGTTTTTTGTTTTTGTTTTTGTTTTTTATTTTTTGTTTTGTTTTGTTTTGTTTTGTTTAGACTTTGAGCTAAGGTCTTGCTAAATTACCCAGGCTGGTCTTGAACTTGTGATCCTCTGATCTTCCTGGCTCAGCCTCCTCGCAGTGCTATAATTATAGGTTTGCACTTCAGACCCATTTTATTAGAATCTTATTAAAGATGCAGGGGGTATGGTAAAAGATTAGAAGAAGTACAATCAGTAAAAATTAAGAAAGTTAACATCACTTTTACTATAGAGGCTGAAATAAAAAGAACAAATAACAGAATGCTGTAGAAGTAGGCAGTTACTCCACACTTCATTTAATTCAACTTAGTTATCGTAGTATTTTTTAAATCAGGCTTGGTCATTTTGGGTCCACATGCATTGCCCCACTGAGCTTCTGTCATTTCCTTTATGAGACTCAAATATGCCATTTCCTGATCTCACTAACAGACTTTCTTTAAATTGCCTTGAAAGTCCCAGTGATTTCAATTTCAATTTAATGCTATAGTAATAATTGACACCTGGTTAGTTCTGAACTTCATTCACAGAAAAGAGATCGATGTGGTGCTCTGGATGTTTTATGAGCCACCTTTGCTGTGCTCAGCAGGGGCTGGACCTTGCATTTTGTCTTCTGGCCAGAAATCATGAATTCTGTTGAGTCACAATGAAGCAACAGTTGTGAACAGAACTGTCGAAGTCAGCTCAGCTCTGTAACATTTGAGGCAAAGTCCAGGAGAGCAGTATTTCTGACAGAAAAAAAAGCAGAACTTCTTTTTTAGTTTAATAAATAATTGGGGTTTATATTAAAAGGACACACATTAAGAGTGATATCAGGAAAACGTGCAGACCATGTTATCAAATTTGGTCTGAAAAATAAACATATTCTTTATGGTAACAAATATTCTAAATGATTTTATGTTATTAAGTGCATTTCCAAACACATGTCAATATTTCCTCTTCACTGCAGTTATTTGCGATGCAGAGTTACGATCAGTTGCATTTTCAGGTGGAGAAACCAATACGCAGAGTGACAAACTTGCCAGAAAGGATCGAACAGGGTATTGCTGGAGACAGCATTAGAAATTAAAGCAATTAGACTTCACCATCCTGAGTCCTTCAGTCTTTTTATTATTTATTGTTATCTTTAATTAAGCAATGGCATATTTAAAAAGATGTTTTAGATAAAAATGTCCCTTCTGTGTCAAAGGATGTAGGCATATGAGCAGTGTGTGAGTTGTGGAAACATGCCTGCCCACGTGTGTCCATGTTCATGCAATATATGAAAATGTGTTAAATCTGAGAGACAATTGTCATGACTGAGGATCCCGATGGTAGCTCAAATCTGCAATCCTGCCTTGTGTTTCTTTTTTTTTATGTTTAAGATGTAGAAAATGGTATTACCTAACAGACTTAGCACCTGGATTAAATGAATTCACACATGAAATACACAGAACTAAAACCATATAGAATAGTATGTACAATAGCATTTCACTTATAACCAGTACTAGTATAATTATAAAATCTAAGATGTAATACAATAATTTACATTTTACTAACTTTTTTAACAGAAAAGAAATGCTTTAGAAATACACAAAAACACTGAAAAAAGTACAATGGATACATGCATGTCGAAACCTCAAATCTGAGCTGGGTGAAATGATGGATGCCTGGAGACTCGGCTAGTGGGAAGGCTGAGGCAGGAAAGTCACTTGAGTCTAGAAGTGAGAACAGAGCAATACTGTCTCAAATGCCCCAAATCAAAATTCACAATCAAGATTTACCAAATGTTACCATATTACTATTTCTATCCCAGGCCATGCTCTGCCAAGAAAATATAATATTACAGATGGAAAAACCAACCTATTCCCTAGTTCTTCCCCCTTTTCCACAGGCGAACACTATTTCATGTTGATGCATGTTAGCATCAAGTGTTTAGATGTGTGTGTGTGTGTGTGTGTGTGTGTAAAACTGTGCATATTTTAATTTAGAAACATCATCACACTCCAAAATATTTTAATACTCGATCCCCTGATGTTATAGATATAGATATTTTGAAAAATGAAGCTTTGAGTTGTGTCCCCGGCCCTGGTTGGTTCACTTTAATTTCTAGGTAGTACTACATTTCACTACATCTATCTATTCGCTTCCTTAATAAGGGATTGCCAGGTGAAGTGGCATCATTTTTCTTCTGTTAAAAATGTAATGGCAGTTCTCTTTACATCTGAGAAATTTTTCCTACAGTACGTATCTAAATATCTGCTATTTTAAATATCTAAAATATGACATCTTCAGCTTATTAGGTTCTGATAACTGTTTTCCAAAATTTCGGTAGTAGTGGACGTTCCTCTCAGCTGAGTGTTTCTTCACATGCTCACACGTCAACTCTAAAGTGTTACCAAACAGCGGTGTGTGGAAGGCGTAGAGTTCTTTTTAGTGGGCATTGCTTGAATTGCTGACGTCAGGCGTCTCTTATAAGCTCCCGTGTTTTTACACTTACATTGCTTTCCACTTGTATTTCTCTCTAATATGAAAGAAAATGAAAAGTACAGACAGAAAAGGGTATAACATAAGTAACAAAAATAGCTGTTCTCTCCTTAGTGGTAGTCTGGAGACCCATGGTAATTGAATTGACCTCTACCACTGCATTTATAAACAGCAATATAATGTGTATTAACTTACATTGACGTTGTTGCATTCTGCATGATAGCATCCATCCTCACAGCTCTCATGCACTTGCTTTGCCCTTCCTAAAATAATTAGCAACCAAGGGCAAAACAAAAGCATAAAAAAGAATAACTTGAAATAATTGGGTGTATTTCTCTCAGAATTGAGATGGATGAGAAACCTCCCAGATGTTTCCCTGGAATAAAATGACCCTTTGAATATGTGAGTCATGAGAATGTGGAAAACGCAATTAATAAGAAACAACTAACAAAGGAAGTCCAATCCAGCCAAAGCCTATCAGCTATTTATGAGACAGGAAGACTCACATGGTCATAAAATAGCTTATTTTTAATTAAGAGATTATCAATCAATATAATTTTGTTGGACAACTTTTTAGAACAAGCCATCCACCATTGTATCTCATGGAAACTTGGAAAATAGAAAATATTCCTTTGTCCCTTCACAGTAATTATTTTTGGTAATAATTGGCACAGATATTGTGGATATTGTGGAGATGTTTCAAGCAAGCACAGTTACCTCGATGACTCTGAATTTTACGACATTTCGTATTTTTCCCTGATCCGTGTGCTTTAGTTTACCCATTAGCATGCTCTGTTGCTTCTCCATAACATGAAACGGGATCAATGCACATCTTAAACTCATTATGCTGATATTACAAATGCAAATTGCCTGCTACCTACAGAGTAGTTAAATATCATCCTGCAGTTTCCTGTTACTTATGAACAATTTAGAAATAACATCGGTAATTTTAAGTGTGATATATATATATATATATATATATATATATATATATATATATATTCTCTTTTTTTTTGTCTGCTCAACCTTGCAGTGCCCCATCTACATGCTGTGTCTTGGAGAAAAACTTGCAAAGTCAAACAGACTCTGACCTATCTCTTTGTTGACCGTCTTATTATTGGGTTAAAAATGTAATGCAATCACTTGCGTTCAATTCAAAATACTAGGGAATTCCACATGGTTTTATTATAAATCTAGCACTTATATCTGAGTGATAAAATAACACCTTGTGCATAGGCAAGGCTACATTTCCAAGAAGATGGCTTTTGGCTACTGTAGCCTCACAGCAAATCAAACATTCCCTGAGTACCCACAGCCACCGCAGAGCCGAGCTTTTATCCTGCACAAGCAGCTCACAGAATGATACCAGTCACGAAATGAGTACTCAATTTGATCCAAACATATGACAGCACTTCCAGGAAAGTACAGCTTCAAAAGCTTAACTGTAAGAGCCGTATTTTAAAATGTCAAGAGAGGCTGGAACAATGAATTAAGAGAATAAATTCTATTGTTAATCCCCAGGGGGGGGGGAATGATTTGTTTATTTATGTATTTATGTATCTATGTATTTATTTATTTATTTATTTTTGTCCTTCTGAGGTCTTACCCTTCCAAAAGACTAGACTTGGGATTCAATTAACAGTTGTATTTTCCTCTCCAGGATTGAAACTTCGTTTGGTTTCCTCACCAATGAAAATTTATGACTGCTTTGCCATTTTGTGAAATCTCCAGCCCTTGTTCTTCTACCAGTACCCAATACCTGTCCATTGGATAGGCTCCTTCCTAGGCCTCCTCTCCGGACCAGAGGGCACTTCCCCGGGCATCAGTAGCAAACTTCAGTCATGCCCCTGTGCCCACTGGAGGAGCAGGAGTGGTGATCCACATTTTTGAGATTCCTTTGCATGTTTTTTCCCTGTTGCTAGAAAACGTGACTTTAAGTAGAAGAGAAAAAATAATGGAAGAATGGTTTGGAAGTGAAAGACAAAGTGGCGCTTTCCGAGAGCTCGGCCTTCGAATATGCTCTGTCAGTTATCTCTTAAATATCTTTAGCTGAAGTTGTTGAGTGGTCCCAAATATAATTTCATAATTTTAGATTAATTACCCATTGATTGAAATTTTGTAATTAAATTTACATAGTGGACATTATGAAACAATTTCATCTACCTGTTAGCAACTTCGTGGAAGTTGTTCTTCTACTCGTACTTGTCCATTGGATACCCTCCCTCCTAGGCCTCCTCTCCAGACCACAGGGCACTTCCCAGGGCATCAATGACACAAGCAACTCACAGAACAATACCAATCGTGAAGTGAATACCCAATTTGACCCCAACATAAGACAGCACTTCCAGGAAAGTACAGCTTCTGAAGCGCTCTTTGAGGTTCATAGATACGGTTTAGCATTGGCATCTAAGACTCCCTGCTTAATTTCTAGTAAGTAGTTCAGTTACCCATGCAAAATTCATTTAAAAGGCCAAAGACTCTTTTGTCTTCTGTACTGCTGTTCTCTTACTAATATTCTTCACGGGCTTATTTAATCTGTAGAAAGTCCAATTTGGAATTTATATTTAAAGCAATCAAAATTATGAAAGTTGTTATAATTTAAATTCCTAACAGTAAGAACACAATACATAAAAAGTAATATCTTAAGAATTAAAAACACAATCTTTGAATATTAATATTTCATGAAATAAGACATATTTAGCAAAGAAATCTCTCAACTGACCTCTGATAAACATTGATTGGAAGTAATTAAATGGTGATAGTATTAATTGGAATCATGGAAGTAACTGTCTGGCTTCTAGTCTCACATTTAAATGGTCTCCACTGTAAAATCCATTATCAACTGTGAAATTACAATTGTTTACTAGCAGAAAGTGATCATTAGTAGTGCTTAGGACCGGCTCTTAATTTAGATAGAATTTTCAAGGCCTGCTTCTAATTCATGGTGAACAGAAACAAGAAATAGATTTTAAAAACCTGAGATTTTATTAGTAGCACTTTTCTGGTTTGTATTAGCCTGAAATAATATTTAACATGTCAGCATTGTCTAATAAATATCAACCATTTTATCACCCACAGGTTATAAAAGGGCTTATTTAAAATTAGCTGTATTTGCCTTTGCAATTCCAAAGACTTTTGTCAAACAGGATAATCAGCATTGGAGATGTTAGGAACCTACAATGCAGAGGTGAATACAAGGTCACACTAATGATTCCCTGAAAAATTCGCCAAAGCAAAAGAGAAAGAAAGATTATAAAACATTACAAATGGCTTCAAATATAGGCACAAAAAAGCTTGCTTCCAAAGGTTTATTTACCATTCTATCAATTGGGAAGATTATATCCTCAAATTCTGCAAAGGCCAATAATGTATATACGTATGTTTACACATTAAATATGTAGTCCAATTAGGCCTATAGCACACAGATGTGAAATTCTCTCTCACATTAGACCTGAAGAATGAACAGTCAACCTTGATAATATAGAAAGAATCCCAGAGGGTTTTTCATGAGCTGTGGAATTGTAACTTTCACTGCCATATTCACAGTGAACAAGCTGGTGGAGATTGCAACAAAGAAACATACATTCTTGGTAGCCTATTATAGGAGTTTGGTAGGATCACAATGAGTTATATTCCTTAGGTTTTCATGGGATTTGGGGTACAAGAATAAATGGTGATTCCAATGGCAACAGTGCTTTTTACGATTTGCATGTATAATGTTTGGCACTGTAAAGAAAAGAAAATATCTAGAGTGACTTTTAACAAATTGCTAGTAGTGAAAATTGATTATTTTGTGTATGGCAAGGGTATGGAATTGAGTTCTTCATGAATAATTCTGTGCCCATTGTTGTCTAACATCTTCTGAAGTAGCAGTGCACAGTAAAAGCCTCTCAATTTGGAAGCACCCAACTTTTTCAGAAAGTGAAGTGAAAATAAGCTGTAGTAAATTTCTCAGAATCTGTGCAATTGGACAGAAGCCCAGAATACCGAAAGCCCTTTAAAGGAGGCAGAGACGATGTGACTTCATTTACTTCTGTGCTGCGAGCCCTGGCCACAGAGCATGGACTTCCATATTTCTCTACGAAAAGAATTAAAATTTGTAACATGAATAATCAAAGCCTGAAATCAAGAAAAATAAGTCTATGGTGTCTTTGTAACAGTCAGCTGTTATAATTCTGCAAAAAAAGAGAGAATGTGTAGAAGATGTTGCCTTAATATAGCCTTGGTGCTAAGAAGGCCCTAGAATCAATTCAGTTCATTTCAATCTAGCAAAGACACAGGCTCTAAGAAACTTGAAGTGACTGGGAGCAGAGGAGCCTGGATTAAATCCCTCCCCTTGGGCATGGCTGGATTCTTTACAACTCTTCAATTTTAGGTAGTTATTTACTCTCGCTGTATGCTCTTGTAAACCACTATATGTGTAAGTGGAACAGATTTACAAAAGACAATGACCTAAACCTGAGCTGCTGGGCAGAACTTGGAAGAAGAGAGAAAACCAAAATATTGTTTCCATGGAGGAAGCCTTGGAGGATTTGGGTGTTGCCAGAAATGACCAACGGAGCAGCCAGTTGTAGCTGTCATGACCGTCTCAAATCTGTGCCCAAGCAGTTAGGATATGAAAATAGAAGTAACAAAAGAGTATTAAAAATTCACTTTAGAATCTAGTATAGAAATGTGTATATCAAAATCCAATCTAAATTATTAACCCATGAGGGAATAAGAGGGGAAAGGAAAAGAAAGACAGGCTCCGAGACTGCGCATCTACCTGATGGTGTTTCTAATACACACACACACACACACACACACACACACACACACACACACACACACATATATATATATATATATATATATATATATTTACAATTACCCTTGAAAACTGCCTTCCACAAGACAGAGCTTTATATTGAGTTATTAGCGATGAAGTTAGTCTCTCTTCATTTGAGGAAAAAAATTTACTAGATAAACTTTTAATGGAAATATTTAAACATACAAAAAGATGATAAAAAGACATATCAAATCACCATCTACCTCTCAGCAGCAAGCAGCAATAATTGTAAATTCACAGCCAATCTCAGTTCATATATGCCGTTACCCTTTCTTTCCATCCCAAGATAATTGGAAATCAATTCCAAGACATCCTATCATCTCATTTCTATTATTTTTAGCATTTTTGAATCATAAAATGACAAGAACTCTTTAATTTTTAAAAGTACCTTAAGTCACATTTACATGGCACTTATTTTATTTGTTTGCTATATTATTGATTTTTGATGGCTCTGGAACTACTCGACCCAGATAGCTGAACATGTTAGGCAGGCACCATACCCTTAAGCTAAACTTCTAGCTCAAAGAAATCTTAAACAAAATTATTACCATTGTAATAGCTTAAATATTATATTGATTAGTTGCTATTATCAATAATTTAATGTTTGAATCTCCTATGTTGCCTTATTTTTTTCTGTGGACTTTTTATTCAAATCATATTTCTGATGGTCTGCAATTTGTAATCAGTTAATTTTTTCTAAGATTCTTTTTACCTACACGTAATAACACCATTATTTTTCTTTGCAAATCATTTTTCTAGTAATTCAATATTTTCCCCCTGAGACATTTTTTCAGCCTTGATTTTGTTGACTGTGTTACCATGGCAACACTAATTTCTCTGTCCCCTAGACTTTCTGTGAGTTGGCAGTTCTTGATGCTTTAGCAGATTTTTATTCGTTTTGGACAAGATTATTTGAAAGTATATTTGTTCTGAAAAGGTACTCAAATATCCTTTGGTCGATAATATTTTGAGAAAAATGTTGAATTCAGTAGGAAGGTATAATTTTAAGGATAGGTCTTAGAAGGAATCTGACTCAAACACTTTTTAAATTACTCATTTTGCCCTAGGTAGCTTTACACATAATTTTAAGAATAAATTCAAAGACTTTTAAGGCCGTATTATTGAAATAAATTTAAAACAATATCAGGATAGCAATTTGTGTTATATGAAATTCCTCATATATATATTTTTTTTAAAATCTGTACCTATTGCCACTGCTCTGACGATCCAGACTGTTAAACCTTAAACTCTAGTAAGGAATATGCAGTTAATATGAGAAAACAACTGACAAAGGTAAGATGATGTACTAGAAAAGAGTTAACAAATGTACTCGAATGAATTCTCACCAAACCTGGGAGACGCAGAGAGAGAGCGAGAAAGAGAGAGCGAAAGAGAGAGAACAGAAGAGGGAATATTCTATATTGTGCTAATGTGATGTTTTATACACTATAAAGATATTGATAAATTAGCCAAGTTTGGAAAATACAGCTAGCGGCAGGAAGTAAATTTTAAGGAGAGAGTAACTTAACAGAGATATAATGACAATAGAAAAAAAAAAGACGCCATTAAAATAATTTGATTTCCCCAAATTCAGTGATCCAAGTTTTAGGTAACTTTCAGCTCTGCTTGGTTTTAGATTTTATTAAAAACTGTAGACACATGTAATCCTGGCGGGTTTTTTTTTTTTTTTTTTTTTTGCATTTAGCAAAGTAAATAAAATTGATTGTATTAGTCATGAATAAATAAAGTGGTTCAAATTTTAAGAACTTATGTAAATAGATTAAGAAATGTTGGTTTAGGAAAAGCAAATGCATATTAAGAGTATTAGAGTAATTAGTACGAGTAAACTCAAAAGTATTTGCAAGAGGTTATCAATGGATTATCCCACTTAAAAAGAAAGAAATTCAACAAAAATTTTTATTCAAGTATTTCTCCATCAAAATTGTAATCGAGTTCTTATATAACAAAGCCAGGGAATTACTAAATAAACTTCCTGGGATGTACTAATTAGTGAAATCAGGAATGTCCCATATGATAAAATATTTTTTTCATGTGATTATGCCATTCAGCTTAGTGCAGTGCAACAGACACAACTTGAAAATTGCGTGATGAAACATTTTTCACAAGGCAACGTACAGCATCCACCACACCATCCTCTCTTCTTTTTCTATGAGAAATCTTGGGAAATACCTGAGGCTGCATGGGGGGGGGGGGCAATGATAGATCAGGTATTAGGGACATACATTTGCATATTATTTGGAACAAAACTGTGACAAGTAAATTTTGCATCCACTGAGAATTTACCTAAACTTTTGTCCCTGACATTTCACGTAGCAAAAGGAGAGCAGATGTTTAATTTATCCTCCTGACATTTGCTCAACCATATTTCTAGAGATCTAGGCAATATGTTCTAGCTAATGCATCTTACTTGACCTACCAGCAGCATTTGACACAGTTAATCATTCCTGACTCACTGAAATTCTTCTGTCCTGGCTTTCGGAACACCACACGTCATTTCTTTTACACATCACTGAACTCTCCTTGGCTGTTCTCTCTCTCTCTCTCTCTCTCTCTCTCTCTCTCTCTCTCTCTCTCTTTCTTTTTGATTTCTCATCATTATGAACTTCAAACATCCAAGTTCCCAAAAGATGAATCTTCTAATCTCTTTAATCAATGCTACCTCTCAATAGTCTAATCCAGTCTGACGCATTTAAATGCTATCTCAATTACAAAGACTCCAAATTCAGACTCCAACTCATGTCTCTCAAGCTGTCATCAAATTTCCAAGTGCCTCTTAAGGATCTTCATTTGGACAGAGAACAGGTAGCTCAAAATGACTTGTCCAAACTACCACTGTCTTCTGATGGAGATCAAGAAAAAGAAGATCTACAAAGATGCAGCACTTCCCACTGTGATTTTTTTTTTTTTTTTTTTTTTTTTTTTGAGACAGGTTCTTGTTCTACATCCCAGGCAGGTCCTGAACTCACTAGGGAGCCCAGATTGCCTTTATAATTCTTAATGATTATTGATGTACTGGAAATCATTAAATCTTTTTTCCTTTAAGCAAGACATCCTCTTCTCTTACACACACTACTAAGATCTTACTCCAAAATAAGGCAGGGATTGAGCAGATGCTGCCCGAGTTTTATTTTTAGTTTCTAAAGTGTCCCTAACTAAACATGCTGAGAGAGAAATTATCTCTGGATCTTGTCAATTTGAATGACTGCTATCCTAGCTTCAAGTTGAATCTTTCATCTACTGTGTTTAATCTGCTTTAATGTCATGAATTACGTTTGATTATTTTCTAATTTCTCCTAGAAGTATACTTTATTTTATTTTATGATTTTTCCAGTTTTTATTAGTGCACATTCACTATGCAGATTAATGAGTTTCATCTTTGCATACTTGTACATGTAAAAACATATCTTAATCATCTCCTATCACCTTCCTAGCCCCCTCTCAACTGCACTCCCCACCCATCCCCCATCTAGTTTCATATTTTTGGAGAGTATGATCATTTTAAAGTGTAAAATGAATTTTTGAATATTAATGTTCCCTAGTACCAGCCCTTATACTCCCTCCCCCTTTTTCTTATTTTTTCCTCTATTTAATAATAGCTTCCCTTCCACTTTTTCTGTACTCATTTCCTGTTTTTCCCAGTTGGTTTAAGTTCCTTAATTGATAGTTTCAAAATCTCAGTTACCTGTCAGTCTGTTTTTATCATCATTCTTCTTCTTCTTCTTTTTTTTTTTTTGACTTATCAACTGAAAGAAAAACAGAAGCCTGCAATAGACAGGGTTGTAAATGGCTCACAGTTATCTGGAAGCTCTGGCATTTCCTCCTGTCCATAATGACCTTTCCTAGAGTAAGCTAGACCTAATGACACACTGAATCAATAGGCTATCTGAAGGTGATAAGGTAGTACAGCCATAGTTAGGTGACCAAAGAATGTAATTTTCATCTTGACAGTTGATTTTCTTTGTTGCTTTTGTGTCTTGCACAAGTTGGTAACACAAACCTCCATTTGGGAAAAGTCCATATGACAAAAAGTGAGAGTAGCTCTGGATGACAGAAAGTGAGAAAGTTTCCCTCAGTCCCACCACCTACAAGAAAGTGCATGTTGCCACCAGTCACTGAATGAGGTTGGCATGACCTTGCCCTAGACAACTCTTCTGTTGTGACAACCTTTTTATTATTATAAGTTTTTGATAGATTATGAAACAGAGGGGTAAGATAAACCACGGACTACTTTACTGCAAATGTGTGTTTAGGTAACGAATGAAGTCTTTGTACTCTGCAAGAAATCCTCAGCAAAAGTGTGACCAGTATGTTTTCATATAACTAAATGAATCCAAAGAGAAGGAGGTACTTCCATTTCCCTACTATGACCTGGGAATTTATGGACTAGGAGAATAAAGAAAAGTTTCCATCTATCTTCCAACTTTCTTCTTAGTTAAATTACTGATCTACTTGATCTTACAAAACTTGCAGCTTTGATTAGTTTGCCTCCTACTTTAGACATTAGGAATGTTCAATTCTGTTCCTAACAGAACCCAAGAAACAGCACTACTAAACTTCTAGACCTGCATGCTATCTGACTTTGGGAATGTGGCACATTGTTCAAACTATGAAAATGGAATCCTAAAGACTTTGAAACTGTTGGATCAGGAGTATTGTGAGAAATTATAAGATGTCTCTTCCAATTGCAAATGCCTCTTTCAATGTGTATCTGCTTGGGCCAATAATATAAGACAATTATATTAGGATGCGGAATATTTGATATTTTGAAATGTAATATTTCAGTTACAAGTTCATCATACAAGAGCCATCAATAATGGGCAGGCAAAGACAGCCCCATCTTTGGTTGTCTTGTTGCCAGAATCAGCAACCTGACCCAAATGTGGCAGTTACCTACGGTGCTAGCTCACTTAGGAGGCCTTGTGTCTGCCGAGTCAAGTCTCTGCAAGTCACCTCCATTGACTTGTGTGCACAGTTGTTCCTCAGTGGAAATTCTACATATATTATTTTAAATTTGTTCTTTGACATTTTTACACTTTCAACATAAAGTTCAGTCTCCCTTGCATCCAATAGATAGATATCCTGCGTTCATTTAGGAATTTACAAACCTAGCAGTCAAACTAAGCTTATTCTCTTTTATCTACACAAAAATATCAACCTGTATCATCACTAATTAAAGCAGATGCTCAAAATTTTTAAGTTGAAAAATTAAATCCCACGTATTCAAAGGATGTTAGGCATCATTGTTCATTCTAGTTGAAATTCGGTGTTATTTTAGCCTACATAAGGAACAATGAATTTTAGTTTTCCATTCTTTTAACAATTCTTAGAGAGTGAATCAAAGACTCATGAATGGGCATTAAGCATGGAGAATTAATATCTAGTTTTTTAATTAATTAATTTCAACGGTTTGTATGATAGGATTAAAATTATAAAATGAATTGCAATAAAATGGGAACTAGTGTCAGAATTTTAAAGCACATGATGTTCTCTAATCACATTAATAAAATCCCTTTCTAAGGTTTCATTAATCATTAAACAATTGTACAACAAAACAAAGATACAAATTTTCCAGTTTCTTTCAAGATCATATATTTATATGTGTAAACATAAAATCTTATATTTATTTATTGAAAGGCAAAGAGTTGGCCACTATTGTGGAAGAACGTAATTTACATTTCCTTTACTTAATACTTTAATCCTTCTTGATTTTGTATTTCCTTTTATGACCTCATGTTGATTTCAATTATATGGTCATTTTCTTCTAAAGTTTACTGCTAATACTTTTTGCTTCAAAGTTCTAGAAAAGACCATTATTATGTAACTTATATAGAAAATTACCTTTTAATTTGATATGAAATATTTTACAAGAAAAAATTGATAAAATGTCAAAATATAATATTGCATTTTTCTTTATAAAAAGTAACAAAAAGGATAAAACTGTGCTACTATTCTCAGGATCCTAAGTAAATGCAAAAGACTCTTTTTTATTATCATATAATTTTAATCACCTTACCATTTCAAATTGGAACTGAAACTCATTAAAAACCACTAAAATAAAACAATTAGACACAAATTTATCAATTTATGTAGTCATTGATTTCATTTTATAAATATATTATTGTCTATATTTCACACACACTGAAAAAAAGTTTAACATGTCAGTTCAATGATCTTATAAAACCTAGAAAAAAATTTGAGAAACTACAAAGGTAACTCTGAGAGCTGACATTCCAGTCTCTTATGAACCCTGAAAATTTCACTAATGTCAGTAAAATTGAAGCCTATTTTATTATAGCGTAGGTTTGAACTAAACAACAAAGGACATGAATAAAATTTCAAAGTTTTTTGCTGTTGTTCAGTAAGAGACTCATTTCTTTTTATTATGATTTTAACCTAACTGAAATGATACGTTAGAACTTCATATCAATCAGAAAGTTCATAAATGGAGAACACAAATAATGTTGCCTTCTTGCAGACATTTTCTTAATGAAACCTGGATTGTACTACATTGTTTGCTTAGTTACAAACCTATTATGAGAAGGAAAAATGACTATGTTTGGCATAAGATGATACCGTAATTGGCATAAGATGATACTGTAAGTTGAGCTCAGTTAAGAGTTGGCCTATGTGGCGATTTAATAGTCTGTAAGGCTTCGCAAGAGGCAATACATTCATTATTTATTAGCATTGAATTGAGTGCAAACTGCAATATTATCCTCTGAATCTCCTCCAAAATTTAAGAATATTTTCATATTTTAAATCTTTCATACTTAAAAAACACTTTAAGTTCACACTTTGGGATCCAAAACTTAAGGAGTTTTAAAACTTTTAGCTATTATTTGTGGGTCAAAGGAACCTATAATCTTTCTATTCCTTTTTTTAAATTGCCTTAAATCCTCTATTCAATCCATTTTCAACTAAAAGCTAATTAAAGATCTCCTGGAGCAAGTCTTTCCAACTTCTTAGTTATAAATAAGACTTATCATTGATCAAGAACAATATGGATTGTTTTACTAATACAGTAACGATTTCAATTAGTATATATCCAGGGCTTATGTGAACTCAAAGAAGTTAATTCATAGAGAGAAAGTGAAAAGCAGAAATACATATCTACATACTACAGCAAGAAGAAAACGCAAGTTGTTTTCTAATAGCACAGGATACATAAATTTCTTCTTTAAAATGGAGTCCTGGAACCCACAGTGCTGAAAATCAGAAATCTGCTTCTACTATTTTGATTGTCTTGGTGAGGGAAGTCACAATCTGACTTAATAATCTCAAATTCTGAGCTTGTGCTTTTCAGACAGCAGTAACAATGCAGACTGGATCCACTAATGAAGAGAGTAAGAAACTCCTGCCTAAGTCTCCGATGCTCTTTGGGCACGGGCACGTTGTCCCCTCTTCACGTCTCTTAAACCACTTTCGTTCTTCTCTGTCTGTTCTCATCTGCAAACTCCCTGGAATTTCTTAACAAGAATCATACTTCTATGCTTCATTCTCTTCCAGTATAGTTTTAACAAGATGAAATCAGGTCAAATTAAAAGAGCAGCCACTAAGGGATTCAAATTTTATAAGTTGATCATCTGAGAAGGTTTTGGACTTGTGAGATTCATGCATAGCTTTATGCTATTAAATGAATATGGCACAAATTTAATGCCTCACTTAGCATTTGACACTCCCTCTATGGATCGCCTCTCCAGTGGAGGAGATCCCGTCTCTATTGCGTACTTCTGTGTCAGTGTGGTTTAATTTCACCTAACATCAGTGGAAATATACTGTACATCCACCATGTGCCATATCTGCAGAGATGAACGTGACAGTGGCCTTCTCTCAAAAATACTTACTGTGCATCCAGACATATACGTTCAAGATGAACATCAAGTCGGATTTAAAAACTATGGAGACTCATCCACCATCTGGATTCTTCCTCATTTTAGATAAATGTGTTGCAGAAAACTAACATAACATCAGTACATAGTGAAAATAAAGCCACTACCCAAAAGTTCTGGAGACTACGCAGAAGCTGAATCTATAAGACTTGAAGACTAACCAGAGAAAGACAAGGGCCTCACAAGGAAGTGACCTTGAATTTCCTTCAGTCAACAGCCCAGAAGAGCTGTACTAAACACATAATCCTGCTGAACTGCTGAGCCACAATTCTGGAGCCAGAAATCTATAATTGCTAAGGAAAATTAGAAAATTCCAAATGGGCAAGAATGAGAGGGGAATTTTTACAATGTTTTCTCACCTCCACGATTGATTCCTGAGCCATTCATGGGCAGAACTGACTAAAACAACTTGACTAAAGATGAAAACCCTGAATTGAGGTAAGAAATCCTATCCAGGCAGCATAGTTTGCTATGCTGCCCTACTCAAAGGATAAAGCAACAAAACCATCATTTAAAAAGCACAATGCAGACTTTCAATGATTTTATAGTCAGAATGTCTGAGTAATATCCAAAATTACGAGAAGAATCAATAATTGGAATGCTTTAAAAATTTATTAGGTTTTAATGCTAAGTAAATAGGTTCTGGAAGTAACATGTAAGCATGAATTTTAACATAACTGTTATACATTTATCTAGAACTATGTGTATGTATTCTCAATGAAATAAAAAACATGATTTTAGTAAATAAAAATATAAACAAAGTATAAAATGCTAACTGATATAAAACTAATGGAAATTCTAAAATATAATTCTGAAAATAAAATTTTGTGGATGAATTTAAGAGGTAAAAGGAATTACAGGACAAAGGAAGGATTAAGAAGACTTCAAGATAAATTAAGAAAATTTTCCAACAACTAGATGGAGGGGAAGCCAGATTATATAAAATTGTCAAAATTCTGTATTATTAGAAAACCAAAAGAAGAGAGCATCAGAAAAAAGGATTTTGAGAAATAATGCTAAAATTTTTTCATGAGTATTAAGGGCAATAATTTTGAGAAATGAAATGGGAAAAATCCAACAGAGTAACTTAAGAAGACGTGCTGACATGCGTCATGATGGAGCTGCAGAAGGCAAGTGCACAAGACAGAACTCGAGAGCGGCCAGTGGAAAGTGATCTAGACATGGGGTGAGAACAGTCGAATTAATAGGTGGTTTCTCACCAGAAACTACTACACACGCTGGCAAAGAGTAGGACAAGGTACTGTTTGTAATCAATGTCTGAAAAAGACTGAGAAGAAAATAAAGAGCCAGACAGAATGGGATGTACGGGGTACTGCTGAACCAAAATTTTGTAACCAATAAAAATATCATTCAAGAATCAAAGACACATAGTACCAGATCAACAGCAGCAAAACTCATTGTAAGAAGCAGTAAAGTGAATTCTGCAAGTTGAAGAAAAATGATACCAAATGAAAGCTCAGATTCTTAGAGAAAAATGAAGAAGAGATAGTAAAGGCATGAATAAATAATAGTTACATTCTGCTTTTAATTTTTTCTTATCAGTAATTTATGAGCCCTGAAAAGTTTTTAAACAGACCTTAAGACATTGTGTTTTGGGATTTTAAATTATACATATACATGCATATGTATGTGTGTGATTATTGCCAAAAGAAAGCAATATATTTTACAGTTCTATAATTTATTCACACTAATATTGTATTAACTACAAATAGAATTTGAAAATATAATTAGTTATGACATTGTTACCTTCAAAACAAACCTTAATATTAAATATTAATATTAAAATCTATAACTAAAAAGTCTGTAGAATAGTTTCTCCCAACTAATAAGAAATGCCATATAAACACAGCACAGAAATTGGGACTGGCTACGTTACCATCAGAGAGAGTATGGATTAAGACAAAAGGGACATGGTTTTATGGTTTTATAACCATAAAATGTCAATTTACCAAAAATACATTAAAAAAATCTTAAGTGTGAACTACCCACCAACATACCAATTGATCCAAAAAATGTGATATTTATATACAGAAGAATAATATTCTTCCACAAGGATGGATGGAGTCGAGGCACTTGTAGGCAAATGGATGCAGTTTGAGACCATTATGCTTAGAGCAGTGAGTCAGACTCACAAGGTTAAATGTACCTTGATTTCTCTATTATGAGAAAAACAATACAGGCAACTCATAGATTAAAATGAGTGAGAGATTGGAGTCATGGAGGAGGAAAGAGGGGACAGGAGGGAAAAAAAGGAGAGAGAAAGGGATTGTTCTGATGTTATAATATATATAGGCACAAAATTCTCAAGCTTAATGTAACCATTGTATATCACATATATATGTTTATATATATGTACATATATATGTTTATATATATATACATATATATCTATAAAATGGGAGAAAATGTTTAAAAGGAGAAATTTTTAAAACGCATATATTGAAAATCAATAGTTGAAGAGAAGATTACATAATTTAAAATATTATGTCAATTTTGATATGATTTTGTGTACAATTTACCAAATAACTATACAAAAATTAGCGGACAGGATATCTGAACCATGCTATCAAATACCTTGAGTTGACTAATATTGTAAGACTCAATGCCAGTAATGCCAGCATACAGTCTTCTGTAACAGTAGAACAGTAGATCAACGGAATAGATTAGAATCTCGGAAGAGACTAGAATCCAGAAAATCGGTTTATGGCAAAAGGACAAGGTTAAGTGATATTCTTTTCAATGATAGACATGATAACAATTGGTATATTTACAGAAAAATATAAATGTTGATCCTTAGGTCTCAGCCCATATGTAGAAATTAGGTCAAAACAGGCCATAGACTAAAATTACTGAACTTCAGAAGAAAATGTAAGAGAAAATATTTGTAACATTTCATTAGGCAGGGAGGATTTTATTTTTTGGCAATGAGTTTTTAAACTGAAATTCAAAGTTTGAATGGAAGTTTTTAAAAAGGAAAAAATAAATCCAATATACCTACTCAAAACTAAGTCTTTTTTCTGACAGTCATAATATCAGACCTCACTGGTGACTTGTATAATGTGGTAAAATTTTGCAAAGAATATACCCTATACATAACTTATGTCCAGAATATATAAAGTACTCTTACAATTCAATTACAAAAACAATATAAAGTAGTTAAGATACAGTAAGGATATTTCCCCCTAAGGATGCACAATGAACACACAGGCTGTTGCTCATCATCCCAGCAACACCAGAAATGTACATTATAATCAGGAGTCACTACTGAACATGCACTGTGATGGCTAGATGTAAACAAATTGACTATGTCACCTGTGGGAATGACATGGGCAGCTGGCACTCCCAATGAGAGTGGGAATGGGAACATTATAGTTCTTTTAAAATCACAACGGTAATGTGCTATACTACTAAATATGCAATGTTATGAATTTGCCAAAAATTAAAACATGTATTCACAAAAATATGTATATATGTGTAGTATACAAGAATTAGGAGCAACCTAAATGTCCATCAACCAGGCAAAAGATGGACAAATTGTGATATGTCAATAAAAATTACTTCACAATACAAATAAAAATAATAATCCCCAAAGCATAAGTGCATCACATCATAAAAGCATTTCTAGAAGTGAAAAGGTCAAATTAGGCTTTTGGCACTACTTGTATAAAATTCCAGAAAAGAAAAGCCTATAAGACTATACAAAAAGCAGACCAGTGGTGACGTGGGCAGAGCATCATTGGCAAAGTGGGGGGGAATAGTTTTCAAATGAAGGAACTATTCTATATTTCGATTGTTGCAGTGCTTATATAATTGTATATATTTACAAAAATGCATCAAGCCTTGAAATATCTGAATTTTAATCTTGGTAAATATTACTTTTAAAAATAGCCAGGAAGATTGCACCCTGCTCGAAGGTTAAAGGAGTTTTCATTACTAGTGCTGGGCTTCAGTGACAGGTTACAGGCCGCTGGTGGGATTTCACAGCTGAGCACAGAGCCTAGTGAATACAAGAACACTGAAATGTCTATGCAGGGAAGAGAAAAAGAATAGGAAATGATCAGTTCTGGCCAAAGGAGGAATTCCAGAAGGAAATTTTTACCAAGATTTTTGGTCTCTAAAGAAAAAAAAAATGTTTCTCGATTTGGTAAAGAATTGAGACATGCTTAGACAGTGAAAAAATACAGTAATAGTTTAGAGGAGCAGAGTGACATTTTCTCATTTTATTTTAAGATTATTCTGCTGTTAGGTGAATCGCACACAAGAAGAGGTCAAAATGAACTCAGGCAGGTGGGGCAGACGGCTGTGACCACAGCCCGTGGGTGATGGCGTGCTTGAAATAGGATAGGCCTGCACACAGGGGCGCGGAGCGGTGGGTCCCGGGAGGAGATGGGTAGGACTTGCTGGCCTAGGGCGCGGGAGAAGGAAGGGTTGAGGATGACACGCACACATGGCTGAGCAAAGGGTCATGTTAATGGCGTCTCCTCCGACGGAGGTTTTGTCTCAAGAAGACAGACAACATCATGCATTTCTGATGCTTTTAAACACTTTTTAAACTCTTTCCTCTAGTGTATACTTATGCTTGACTTTTCAACATTTGGTTTTTATGAATATTATTATGTTTGAAAGTTAGTATAAGATCTATATTGAAAGCTGGCTTGCTGTATCTCACTTCACAATTGAGTGCTGACTTTTGATATGCCAAGCAGCTAGTTTATTAAATGTGAGACTTTTGATGTCAAAATATAGAAGTGAGCCGTGAGCCGGAAAAGATGTAATTTCGTTAAACATGGAGATAGAGCGCTTAAGATAAATATGCCAGATAGGATGACTAAGAGTTTCTCAATGCTGCGTAAGTAATCATTGACCAGGTCTAGCTCCACCTCCCCAATTTCTCCAGAAACTTGGTGAAAGTTTGAGACAAAAGAATTGCCTGGCAGCTGGCTCCCTGGTGATGTCTTGTCTATCATGAATTACTTCATTAAAATTAAACCAATTCTTATTATGAGGATTAAATGACTTGAAATTAAAATTATCCTCCATGGAGAAAGAATCTTCTCTTGCTTATATTTTTGGGCACTGGAAATCCAGGGAGCTTGCAAGTCCACACAGGATTTAAACCGACAAACCTATCTCTGAAGTGACTGCTCACGTTTAAAGCTCTGTAGCTGACAGAAAATCTAATCCAATTGGTTTTGTGTGATACACTAAAATCAAAGAAGCACGAATGGGGTCTGCCTTTGTAGTTCAGAGACTCCCCACCAGGAGGCTAACCTGTAGGGGACTTGTCAAATGGGAAAAAGGAGATTATATAATATAATGGAGGATCTTTTTACTAAATAATTATTTTTAATATAAAAAATTGATGTCTAGAAACCTCTTTGGCTGTATATAATATTAATAAGGAAAAGAAAGGAGCAGGGAGAGATGGCAGCAGACACTTATTTTAAACAGCGCAGTAGAGGTTTTTAGAAACTTTTGCTTATTGATATTGCCATTGAACAAAAGTCATTCGAAGAAAAATGGAAAAAATACAACTTCTTAAATTACTCACTTTGCCATGATAATTACAAATAAAGCTATACGTATGTGATATTAAAACGTTGTTCGAAACGATCTTTTAGTTAATTCTTTTGAATTCTTTGCACTTAATGTTTAGGTCATACTTGGTCATTGTAGATTATAGAACTTTTAGGTAAAAGATTTAGTTTTGAAAAGGAAAAACTACCACTTCAAAACTTATCTATAATAATTTGGAACAATTTGATTTAAAGGGAGACAACTTTCCCCCATTATTCTGTGCAAATCTTTGTAAAATAAATTCATTTTTTAACAAATAAGAAACACTATTCTACATTTCTTGACATTCTTGCTATCACAACTGTGCTGGGGAATATGAATTTCAGCCTGTTTATTAACATACCGCCTTACAGGAAGTGTTGCATTCACTGCTTCCACACACTATTACTAAAGTACTAAATGAGAATTCTGATAATAGAACATTAATAATTAACCATTGCTACCTAGCCATTTAAAAAGTGTTCACATGATTTTCAGCAAAGCTGTTAGCCTATTATTAAAACTGCAATTTTGCTAAACGTATATTTACCTGGAAATATTTTAAATTCTTAAAAAAAGACAAGTGTACGTGATAGCTTGTATGTGCTGCAGTTATGCTCACAGGGGTAGTGTGGTAGTTAATAAGCACTGCGCTGGCCTGGCCGGGCCTGTTCCCCTCCCCCATTCCCCTGCCTGGATTCCTGGAGTGACTCCTCAAGGTCATCTACCTTGCTGCACCTTTGTCTCAGGCTCTGCTTTCTTAGGAGCAGTCAATCCAGGACAGTGAGTTTTCACAGAATTCACAAAATTCAGTGAGGTGTGTAGCAGCAAATCACTATATCATTTTAAGGGGAGTTTTTATAAAACAAAAGCTTCATTAATAAACTCATCTAATTTAATATGCTCATACTAATTTACCCACTAAAACCTAAACCTTTCACCTAATATAATATATAAGTACGTAAGTTTTTGCTACCCAGCCCCATACCCTAATATCCAAGCTTACTCCTTTTGTTTGTGTGATTAAACTATAATTGCGTTCACCAGTGAATCGTATCCTGCCTTCACCTCTTTCTGCTCCTAAGTCTCATAACTTTTATAGCTTATTCTCAGTTCAGACAGGTTTTTTTATGGTCTCAAATCTAACCTGATTACCTTGGGACATGTTTTGAGGACAAAAGGAAAACTATTTTGTATTACTTTTATTCTATTGTTACATTTCATAGCACAGAGCGCAATAGTAAGGCACATAATGGGTCATTAATACTGTAAATGTGTACCACTGGTCGATTCTTCTTCTGGCATCCGCAACAGGATTTGAAAAGTTGTTCAAATCAAAAGTGGCAAAGAAATATAGCCTAACGTTTCCCAAGATAAGACTCGTCAGTCTGCTTTCAAGGAGAATCAAAAATTTACCAAGCCTAATAGAAATGAGCAGGCAGAGATGCACGCTCATGCACAAAAATAGCTAAAACATTTGTGCTTCATGTCAAGTTGTCCTTGGCTTTCTGTGTGTTTTTGAGAGAAGTTTGTGCATAGTGTAAATATTTCAAGTTGTTAGAGAAAAGATAGCATTTTTACCTTTTTAGGGAGGTGGGGCACAGAGACACCTGCAGAGCTGGGGATCGCTGCCCAGCCTCCAGTTGGTGCTCTTGTAAAACATCTTTCCTGCAGCACATAGAGCTAAGCCCGAGGTTTCACCCAGGTATTTCTTTTCTGCATTTGTGAATGAAATTGTTCTAGGACTTTCCCCTGGATACAACACAACCTCCTGGTTAAGATATTCAAGATCTTTGTGCCCTCTCCGAACAGTCTTCAATTTGACCTCTCACAAGCCTCCATCCATCCCAATCCTAAATTCAACTTGGTCGGAATTAATTGAAATTTTCTTTTAACTCTGCCTTTGCACTTTCTAGTTCCTCTTTTTTAAGTGTGCTACTTCTTATAACTTTACTAACTCAAGTTTCATGTTCAATACCAAATTTTGTAACTGTTTGTTGCAGAGGTTCTATCACTAATTCTTCCTTAGCTTAAAATTGTATTGCTGTGTGCTTATCACGATAATTCTAAAATTACACTAAATAGTACTTGGTTGTTCATCTGTATATAAATTCTACTAACTTAAACATTTCCAAAGAACATGGGCCAGCTCATATGAGTTTTGAATTATTTGACATATAATAAGCCTTCAATAAAATGTAAAGAATAAATAAATTCAGAGAACATCAAAATAAGTGTGAACATGTGTTCACTGGTATAAAGGACATGGAGAAAGCAAAACATCCGAATTATGAAGAGAACACAGAAGAAATGATTTGATCAAATTGGAAAGCTACAATGTGTGATTGCAGTGGTCATGTAATTTAGTGACTGGCAATCCTCAAGCTGGGTTGACTCCAAAGGCTTATCATTGTGGAACTATCAGACTACAGGAAGGAGGAAGTCTCTGTACAGGTGACTTGTTACACACAATTTTTTTTAAAAAATGAAACTTTTCACATCAGCAGGTATGTTTTACATACTAATTAAACATAGGAGGACTCAGGAGTGGCCAGAAAAAAATGGACATACATGGCAGAGGCAGAGGTGGAGGCAACTCCTCACTACATCACAAACAGGAAGCCAAATCCCATCAAGTGCAGTCTCTCTCCAGAGGAAAAGGCTCTAACAATCTTTCTTCTTCCTTCTTTTTATACACTTCAAGATCCCAGTTGGACCTCCCACATCCAGGTAAGTGGTCTTCCCTCGATTCGATGGCCCACGAATCCCACTCTAATCCACTCTGGTTCTAACTGCCTAATCCAGGCCAGTTCCTTATTGCCTAGGTGTGGTTCCTAAACCCTAATCCAGGTGTGGTTCCTGATGGCCTCAAGTTGACATCATCTCTCCAAGGGTCACAATCCTCAACATCTCCAAAATCAAATAAAATGTGATGAATACAGTTAATCTTCCTGACTGTTCCCTGATTTTAGACCTTTTATTCTACAGCAAACATAACACAGCTCTCAGTCAAAAAGTCCAACCCCTGACAACAGTTCTACAGATCTGCTACCATTAAACTACTGTCGGGAACACCATCCCACAGAGTGTCTGTCCCGACAACAAAGGGCTCGATGTATTTTTTCACCTAGATTTCATTTTATTAATCTTTCCCCCATTTTAATGCATATGTGTGTGTGATACATGTTTACACCGAACGTGAGTATTTTGTATACACATAAATGGCATCAAAATTATAATCCTCTCCCCCTTTTTGACCTTCCCACAACTTGCCCCTCTCCCATAACTTTCACTGACACTCAATTTTTTTTAATATACCCTCTCCCTTTGTCCTTCTCACTCTCTTACCTTCCCCTTTCACCTTTTCTCTCCACAAAGTTCACCTTTTTATTTTTCCCATGCCTTACTTTTTTATGGTTAGGTTTTCTCACATAAGAGAAACAATATAATATTTAACTTTCTGGGTCTGATTCATGATGGTCTCAAAGTGCATAAATTTTTCTAAAATCACTCAAATGTGACACTCTTAGTGGCAAAGTAATACTCCACTCTGAAACTGTGTATATACACCACATCTTCTTTATCCAGTCATCTGTACTTGGGCATATTGGCTTCTTCCAAGATTTGGATATTATTAATTGTGCTGCTATAAAAAAAGACATTCAAGTTATCATTACATCAAACAGATTTCTTAGGCTAAACTTAGACATAAAATCCAAGAGTCTTAGATAGAACTGATAGCTACATGAGTTCTTAGCAAATGCACTAAGGCTATGTGATCTTTTATCTTTACTGCTCAATGACAGCTTCAGGAAAAAGACCCCAAGAACCATTTTTACCAACTTTTTTCTGTTTTTAAAACCAATAATATTGCAAATCAAAACCATTGCTTCTGCCACTCCACCACCTAAATATCTATACACATCATACACATCAAAAAAGTTTCATTTCTTAAGATTTTATGCCAATTTCCCATTTTGAATATAATCATGATGCTTTGCAACCTAATACACTAATAAAAATAATAATTATGAAGGACATGTTCACAGATTGTATGAGAAAGCTGGTACTGTTTTAGTAAAATACCAATCGAATGACTGATGTTTTCTCTTTAGATGTTTCCTTGCTTGTCTCTCTGTCTTTCTCAAAGATTTCTTCAAGTATTTTCTACAACGCTGAGCTGGTCGTTGAAAACTTCTGTAAGGATTCTTATTCATGAATTTTTTTTTTTTGTTTTTACTTTTCCCTTAATTTTTCAGGGATAATTTTGCTGGCTACAACAACCTGGGTTGATACTTGCTGTCTTTTAAAGCTGAAAAGATTTTACTCCAGCCTCTCCTGGTCTTTAAAGTGTGCATCAAGAAATCTGTGGCAATTTGAATGGGCTTGCTGTGATAGAATAATGTCTATTTTTCTCTTGCTGGTTTTAATATTTTGTGTGTGTGTGTTATATTTCTGAGGTTTTGATTAGGATATGCCACGGCAAGCCTCAATACTGGTTGAGGTTATTTGTTGTTTTATGAGATTTTTGTTCCCCAAAATTAATTTTTTTCCTAGATTTAGAAAATTTTCTTCATGATTTCAGTGAATAAATTCTTTATACCTTCAATACTGTCTTCCGCTCTTTCTCCCACATCCGTAATTCTGAGATTGGTTCTCTTTGAATTACTCATCATCTGTTGTATCCAGCTACATTGCCAAAATCATTTCTAATTTTAGAGTAGTACCTAATTACAGCATTTGTTTCCTCAAGCTTGTCTTCAAGATCTGAAATTCTGTCCTCACAATGTTTGAGTCGACTTCCTCTGCTTACATATCAAATTTTGTATCCTGAATTTCAGCTAGATTTCTTTTCAAAATTCCCATTTTTCTATCAAAATGTTCCTTCATATCTTGCATTTCCTTAGGTTTGGATCTGGAGTGTCTCCCGAAAGCCTCATGTATCTATGGGTACTGTGTGCTGTTGGATGATGGGACAGGCTGCAAGGGGCAGATGCTTGAGGCCTGACCTGGAGGGGTGTGTGCTGGTTCTACCCTTCCTCCCAGTCTAGGGTCTCTTATGCCACAATGCTCCAAAGATTTCTGTTTCCACAGCACTGGTTCTGACCCTGGCTCTAGCTGTGGCCCCACCATACGATTCCACCATTTTTCAGCCACCCACCTGTGAATGGACTGTGACTTTCTGAAATCGTAAGCTAAAAAAATCTTGCCTTTCTAAGATTCTTGATGTTGGGTATTGAGTCACAGTGATGAACAAAGTAATGAAGACACCTTATTTACCTCAGCCAACTTTTTATTTGTGGCTTCTATGTGGTCAATAAGCTTTGTAACCATTACGGCCACTATTTATTTAGTAAGCTCCTCCATAAGCCTGCTGATCATCACTTGAATTTCTTTGAGAATATCTTCTTTGAACAGACTGACTTGTTTATTTGCTTTTTGACTTTCTTCCCTATGAGCTCCATTATTTCAGGGCTCGTGACGTTACTTTTGGAGGCCTCAGGTATTTCTGTGTATATCCTACTGCCTTGTCTTCTCCCATGTTTCTGCTGTGGAGGGACTTCACTTTAAAGGCCTAGCAGAGAGGTTTCTTTGAACATCTATAAGAGTGTGTTGAGGCGAGCCAAAATTCCTCTGAGTTGTGTTCTGGGAGTAGGCAGTGAGGGAGGACACACAGTCTGATGGCCTCTGAGGTGTCATGATCACACTCTGAACCCTCAGCAAAGCTCTCCCACAGTTCCTGGCTTCTGTTCCCTGAGGACGGGGCTTCCCACCCTTGGAGGTGCTCCCACTACCACCTTTCAACTTCAGCAGCCTTTCTCTCCTCTCCACAACCAGCTTTTGTGCCAGCTTATTCCAAGGCACTGTTTGAAAGTGATCTCCAAAATCCTGATTGGCTCTTCTGAGCCTGCTTTTACTCTAAACAGTTCAGTCGCCAGCTCTTTTTTTTTTTTTTTTTTTAATGGCTCTGACTTATATCACTGCCTTTTATGGATGTCAAGTGCTGTTTCTAGCTCCAGGAGGCCTTTTCTAGGGGAAGCTCACATTGCATTTGCAGTTTGCACTACCTACTGGCTCATTTCTGGAGGCTGGGACTACCAGCTGCTTTCAGGTGCCACTTCTCCCAAATCCGTGCTTACCTTGGTCTGAGGTTCCAGGCTCTGGGCTTTCCTCTGTCTGTGGACTCATGGCTCATAGCCACTCTCAGTTGGTCTGAGGCTGCTTCTTGGGCTGCTGTTTTCTTCTGCCTCTAACATATCTTTGGGGTTTCTGATCGTTCCATGGCCTCTTTTCAATTGTTGCTACACTTTTAGCTAAGTTAAGTAGGCATAGACTCATTTTTTATTGTAATCTCGACTTTTTACGTGAGTCCACAAGGAGATACTGCATAGCTCTCTTAGTTGGCTGTCATCTTGATTGGAAGTGTTCAAATTTATACTAAGCAGTAGAAGTGAATGCGGTTTAGTTAGTGGGCTCGCATAAGAAGGTGTGGATTTAGAGCAACTTTGTCCAATTAGCAGGCTCAAATTTGGACCAATCACAGGCCTGCAGCTACTATTTGAGTATCAATACCCTCATGCTTCTTGGATTGCTGTGGGAGAGCTCACTAGTTTGCAGTCTCCCTGTTCAAACAAAGCCTCATATCCCTGGTCCTTTAAATTTGCTTGCAATTAATTCCCGAGGTAGTGTGAGTTGGAAAGAACTTATAAATCCGTTTGAGATTCTTATCTTGAACAGTGTGGACAGGTCTATCACTTGTAAAAATGTATGAAACTAGCTAAACACCCTAAAGAGCGTCAGAGACTAGCAACCAATGAAAATTGGAGACATGCCTAATTAATAGTGGTCAGAAGTAGCCAACCGGCAGCAACAGTATCAACAACTGGCAGTATAAGCTAATGGTGCCCAGCATTAATTGATGTTTGATCAGTAGCATCAGGTTCTGAGCTCTAATACTAAGAATTGAGAGCTAGTAGCAACTTAGAGCCCAGGGCTACTGGCAGTGCATATTTTGCCAAGTTTGGGTTTTTCTTTGAAGTGCGCAAAAAAAAGAACACTCAGAAGATTTGTTGCAACTTCTCCGAGTTCATAATTCTGTGTGATTTAGCAGATTTTTCATCAATTAATTTTTTTTCAATGCTGAGAATGGAAACACCCAAGACCTTCATATTGAGCTGCATACTCGGCCCAGTCCTTTTTTTTTTTTTTTTTTTAGCTAGGGTCTTATAAATTGCTTAGTTTCCCAGCTTTGGTTTGAACCACTGCTTCAACCTCCCAGAATGCTGAGATTACAGGCCTGTGCCACCACGCCCAGCAATTCTCCTTTCCAACATAAGCATCCCAGCATCTCAGCATCTTCTTACTCCTTCATTTGTAACCATGTAGGAGAGTGGGACAGAGAGAGAAAAAAGGAGACAGACAATTGCAATAGTTTAAATACAGGGCATGTTTGTTCTTCTTCCTTCATTTATATTCTCAGACAGCCTGCCTGACGAGACAGCAGCTCCAAGTCCCTGAAGCAAGGCAACTGTATTTTCCAAACTTCCTCCACAGCAACTTACTTTTAACAACAAGTCTTATTTCTACTTCTAAGCAAAGCACATGACTCAGAAGCTGTAGGCATTTCTGGAGACTCCCACTCTGCCCTCATCCCAGAATAAATAATGTCAAAGACCCATAATTTCTACTGGGCTTGTCAAGAGGAGGGGACCCCCATCAGGTACTTCCGCGGTCCCATTAGCATTGTTACTAATCAACGTGAGATAGTTCTGAGCGTTAACTTGCTGCCAGTTTTTATCCATTTTTCCAGATTCTTGGTGGTACCGATTTTTTAAGCAAGGCAAACAGCAAAATTTAGCGATGAAGTACAAGACTCCAGAATAATATTCAAATCCTTGCCTGGTATCAAAACTTATTAAAGGCCACAGGGCTCCTTTGCTGAGCTAGTATTTCTTTCTTGACACCAAGGCAGCATAGGCATGACATTCTTGAAAACCCTGCTAGAAAATATGTTGTCAAAGAGTAGGATCAAATTGTGAATATGCACAAAATCATGGATTTCTGGCAGAGACAAAAAATAATGTATCACTTGCCCACAATGGTATCCATTTAGTGATTGAAAAATAAACCAATTCCACATTTGATTTCTGTGTAATCCATTTTTGTAGCATTTACAGGCACCTAATCCTAACATCTAAAAAATACCTGATGTATAAAAGTAGTAAGTTTCCTTTTAAAATATATAGTAGATTTCTTTTATGCATTAGAAAATAGTAGAAATATTTAAAAATAAATCTAAAAGAATGCCATCTCGATGATGCATTTGAATACAGTATATATATTCACACTGAGAGGGCACTTTATGGAATTATGCTCACTGCTGTACAAATTAAAGCCCAAAATAAGACAACTTATTATCAAAAGCCTATACTTATTACTCTATATAATTCGTAACATAGGAGCTTTCAGGAAAATTACATGTTTCTATAAAAAGCCAGCCATGGTCTTTGCTTGAGATTATTCATTTGAAGCTGCATGTTCCTAAAACCAGGGATTTGGAGTTTTAGAATGTCAGTGCCATGTTAAAAAGACTATTTCTGATTCCACTGGTGCTATTGTCCGTCTAAGATGTTGAGTGACCATCCTGTATAAAATTTCCTTTATTGTAACACATAGCACATCCAAACAAGTTTGTTTTACTACATTTAATCACGATTACATTAATTCTGTCAAAAATATGTGTGTGCTTTTTTCTCATAAGGGCATGTGCACTTATAGATGCATGCATTGACCACTTGTCTAAATAACATAGATTGAAGCAGGTTGCACAAATTTTACACCCAAAGGAACAGAGGCTAAATGTTTATCCTACATTTACTTTTGTATGACTATACTTTTATTCATCCACCCTTTCCACTGAACAATTATCACTTCGTTGTGTATCCCTCTGATTGTTTGTGTTCCCCTAAAATTCATATGTTGAAATCTAATCACCAAGGTGATGATATTTGAAGCTGGAACATTCTGAAGTTGACCATGTAATTACTGCCTTTGTGTCAGAGGTTACAACGAGCTGTCTTGCCTTTTCACCATGTGAACACACACTAGGAAGTTGCCATCTTGGAAGAAGAAAAGATATCACTAGATACCAAATCTGCTGGTCTCTTGTTCTGGGCTTTTCCAGCCAAGGTAAACTTTTGTTGTACCTAAATTACCCAGCCGAAATGTTTTGTTGTGACAATCCAATAATTAATGACATACTTGAGAGTCCCACAAAAGAGAGCCTTCTTCCCATTCTTGTACACTGATGCTTTTCTAATTACTTTGTAACACCACACTATGCTGGATCACAGCCATAGCAGTTCACTTTGAGAAATTTTCTGAAATGTCTTTAATATTGAAAGCCACTGAAGAAGGAATCTTGAATCTTAGGAAAAAATAAAAAACAGAAAATGCAGTTTTTTGTTCTGATTAGGTAAGTATAGAAGAAAACACAACCACGCATTAGCAACGGTAACATACTGTTATGATCACAACGAGGGACAGTATGTGGGATAAGTTGGAAGGAAGGCACTAATTCCATAGCTAAGAAACATGTTAAAATTTGAAGTATTTGATGTAGTTTAGAGATAAGCTCATAGTGATCTTTACCTTTCCCTTTCCTCTCTCTTTGATAACCCCCTCAATAAAATGAAAAGCATCACAGCTTTCAAAAATGGTTAGCAAATGGGAAGCTAACATCTCCCAGTGATCTTTCTATGCAAAATGAAAGGTTGATAGTGTTACTCAGGTTTAGGCTGAAACAGAATGTGGCCTAAACCACCCTGACGAATGCTTGTTAGAGGTCGCTTTGCAGTTGATCTTTTAACATCAATACTTCATATAACCCAAACAACTAGTTTTAAATCTGTGGTTCTGTCTTCAGTGTCTTGTTTATTGTAATTTGCCAAAACTCGGGTCCCTATCGACTTAGATACATGTAGAAACAAACCTTTAAGTGTTTTTTGTTCTCTCATATGTACCCAGTATGATACAATTTCTTGTCTTTCCTTCTTTTTTTTTTCTTTTCTGATACAGGATATCACTATGTAGTCTCGACTGGTCATGAAATCATTATATCAACCAGGGTGGCCCAGAACTCACAGAGATCCTCCTGCCTCAGCACCCTGAGTGTGGGATTATAAACATGTACCATCATGATACAACCCGTTTGAACTAAATCAGCATTTCAAACTATAGCATGACAGTGGATACATTTAATGAACTTTAGAGCTATGGCCTTCCTTAAACTTGAGATTACCGATTCATAGTTTCAAGTTCAAGCAATTATACAATCAGAGGTTAGAAGAGATATTTAAAAGTCTTAACATTGTGATGGTGAGGATGATCATTATAGCATATTCTGTGCATGGATGAAAAAGGTGAAATCATTTACACACTTCTACAATCCTATACATTGACCGTTCAAATCTGTTGCATGCACATCAAGAAGTCTACCAGGTCTTTTCAAACACCAAATCTACTGTTTAACAGAAGTTAAGTGACATTGAAATTTAGTTTCTAAGTTTTCCTAGACTTAATTTCAATTGCTGAAATGTACGGCATAAGCATAGAGAACTTCTTTATCACAGAAAATCCTATTAATACACAGTGTTGATGGGAATGAAGTTTTCACAATTTCTTTTGTGCAAACTTAATATCTCCCAGAAGTACCTGTGAAACTTTTATAATATTATTTTGTTAGAAAAAATTTCCCATATCTGAAATCTGAGTTCCTGAAGTTTCTAGTCATGTGCCTTAACTTAAACAAGCCTGTAAGCCACATGGCCTTTTCACATTAGGACTTGTAAATATTTCTAAAAAAAAAAAAAAAATGTCCTATGTCTTCGGTTCTGTTTGTTTTATTTTCCTGTATGGATATCTTTTTTATTTTAGTTATGGGATAAAATGTTTGGTAGTTTCTCTGGTAATATTGGGGTTTTTTTCCTTAAAAATTATATAAGTTACATTTGCATTCTGAGTCAGGAAACAAAAATCCTTGGTTATACATTTGTAAAAATGTAAGCATTTTACATAAAAATGAGCAAGCATTTTTCTTCCCAATCCTACCTCTCATCCCTACTACATGGCACGAGGCTATCAACAATCCTTGCTGCACTAATGAATGAATAGCTTTCACTAGAGCATGGTGCTCTTAATATGTCAATATTTGTTTTGGATTTATCTTTCTCCATGTGGTAAATCTAAAATTCTGATTAAAAAATAATATTCATCATATAATCTTGTGTGTAATAAGAGTTATCAGAATGCTGCCAGTTAGAAATACCTACTACTAATTTTTTCATCTTTTCACAGGCTTTGATCACCACAGGTGGAACAAATCCTCACATTTTATAACCTTATTTTTTCACTTGCTATATCCTGTGAATTATTGCATGCTATAGGTAAAATTTCTAGAGGTTTCTATTGCTTTATTAGCTATTCTTATTAGATTATTTTAAATAAGTTGATTTGGGGTAATCTAATATTTATTTTGTGGTATGAAATGAATTCTCCCAAAAATCATATGGCATACACCTGTAATTCCAATATTACAGAATGTGACTGCTTGGAGATATGGTCTTAAAAATAATTAAGTTAATATGGAGATAGTAAGGTGGGGCCTAAAATCAATATGATTAATGTCTCCACAAAAGGAAATTAGAATACAGACAATATAAAGAAACGACCATGCTAGGGCATAACAAAAAGGAAACCCGCTCCTAGGTAGGGAAAAATGACTCATCAAAAGAAATTAAAATTTGTAGCACTTTGATCTTAGGCTTCTAGCATTCAGAATTATTAAAAATAAATTTATATTACTTATAAAGTATTGATGATAAAATATCAACTAAAATGTGACCTTTTTGTTATTTTGTCATAATAGTTCTAGAAAACTAACCTTTTTCCAAGTTTTTATTTTTATAAAGTTGAATTTTACAAAATTTTATGGTGTTGATTATTCTCCTACACAAACTTTTACAGAGAAATTATCTTTAAAATTTCTGCTTCTAAGTTCTCATGAAATGATGTGCTTTCAAACATTTACCAGTTTTCAAAATCCAATGAGCAAAACAACAAAACCAATCACATTACTCACTATGATTTAAATCTAAAACGTGCCTTACAAAGTTCCATGTGTTTGGAAAGTGCGTTAATAATGGGCCCCATATCTCTTGGTCAGTTGGTCCATCAATGACCTCACAGGCCCTGTGGATAGGGAGGTGGGTCCCTGCAAGGGGGCAGGACCTGGATGGGAATATTCTTGCACACTGCTCCGCCCTTTCCTCTTTGCTGCCTGGCTGCAGTGCAATGACTAGCTTTCCTTCACCACCTCCTCCCCCAGGGCTGTTCCTCCCGCAGAGCTGGCCAGCCACACACAGGCCAAGACCTCTGCACCTGCAAACCAAAACGAAGCTCTTCTCCTTTTACTTTTGCGTATTAATATGTTGTCATCATGACTAAATCTGGCTAAAACATTTAAATGCCTTTCAATTTTCTTTTTTATAAATTCGACTGAAGTTCAGCAATTTTTAAAGTGGCTATTAATCATCATAGTTTGTGATGTCCAGCTTTGTGGCCCGGACACAAGGACACAGATTCGATTTTGCATCACTAATGCTCATATACTTACATATGATAAATGACCTCTGTCCCTGGCTCTTATTATTCAATAATATTTTGATATTAACTTGAATTAAAAACTTAATTTAGTTGTAATTGTTGGAAAATTTTTATATAAATGTATCTTTCTTTTGCTATCAAAGGATTTTAGACTATTTCTACTCTTCCTTTTTATTAATAATGCAATTACAGTAAGTATCATTATAATTTTTGAGGGAAAGAAAAATCTCTGTTAAGTATGTCAAGAAGTGAAGTTTCTGGCTTTATTAATTGGAAAGGACAGCATATTACCATGATAAAGGAAACTTTCAAGCCACATTGCCTGGGTTCAGATCTGGGTGTGCCCTGAATAACCTTGTTCAATTTTGTCTAAGTTACCCAACCTCTGTCTCTGTGTCAATTTTCTCATATATAAGAGGACAAAATTATAGTAGTTACCTTGCAGTTACAATAAGGTAATCTAGCATTTACACAGTTAGGAAAATAACTACCACATAGCAAACACACCACAACTATTACATTGCCAACAATGTGAGATAGCTTAAACAATGTTCCAAAGTGATCATATAAGTTTACGCTTCCACTGGTGGTACATATAGTTTTACTTTTATTCATTAATATTTAATATTATAGAACATTTTTCCAAAATAAATGTGAATAGCTATACCTTACTATCATTATTGTATAATATTCTATTACAAACATTCATTTCAATTTAATTATTCTCATTCAAAAGACTTTTAGATTATTTCTTATTTTTTTGGTGAAAATTGATAGAAGTCTTTCTCTGGTATGTGTGTGTGTGTGTGTGTGTGTGTGTGTGTGTGTGTGTGTGTGTTGTGTGTGTGTTGTGTGTGTGTGTGTGTGTGTGTGTGTATCTTGACAACAAGGACACACATCCACATTAGGAGAAAACCATTGATGCAAATGAACCAATCTAATATCTATAACAGATGTATGATAATGTATCAATGCTAAGGTCTAGACTCAAACCTCCAGCTCTAAAATACTTCTATAGCTATTACAAAAAGAAGTTATAAGATGCACAGTATTTTCGAGACATAAAGTCTGATTAGAATTTTGTCTCAAAAGTAATTCAGTAGTGAGAGAAGGAGCAGGGGAGGGAGGGAAGGAGGGAGGAAGGGAAGGAGGAAGCACAGAAAGTGTTTGAGAAAAGAATGGGGGGAGGGGCAGCTGGAAGAATAGTACAGAAGTTGGTATGCTTGCCTAGCAAGAATAAGACTCTGGGTTCAAATCCCCAGCATCACATAAGCCAGATGTGCCAGCACACACCTGTAATTTCAGCACTCAGAAGGCTGAGGCAAGAGGATCATCATGAGTTTGAAGCCACCCTGGGCTACATAGTGAGCTCAAGACCAGCCTGGACTGCAAAGTGAGATCCTATTTCAAAAAAAAAGAAAGAAAGAAAAAAGAAAAAAGAAAGAAAGAAAAAATGGAGCACAAGTGCTACAGCATGCCCAAATCATATGTATCATCTACAAATAAACATGTTCAGGAGCTTCGAATTGCACAGTTTCACTTGCCTCCACCATCCACAGTCTCTGATTACTGGGATGCAGCAGAAAAGGCCACTGAACAAGGGGAGTATTCAGAGGTTATTACTAAACGTGTGCGTGAGGTACACACAGCACCCAGGCATGAGAAGAAAGCAGGCCGCCTCTTCTCCCTCCTCTGCCTGCTGCGATGACACCAATCACCCTCAATTTCCCGCTTTTTTATTTAGCCATTTCTTTAGTATTCATCTTTAATAATGTGTAACCACAACCTGTCATTACAATCAAAGGACAAAATGAAACATAAAATATGTGAATAGAGGGTACATATAAAAAACATCAGCGTGCTCATCACAGAATTCCCCGCAGCTGCCTGGCTCATGTTAGGCTCCACCGTCTCGTCTGCTCCTCCTCGGTCCTGGGCTCTCGCTCTTCTGTCTGCAATAACTAGGCAGCTGCTTGACTTCTTCCACCCGCATAGTGGGAAAAGAACATTCAGGAGTGTAAATAAATTTTTATGTTATTTCTACTTTAAACATATAAAAGCACAACGGTAGGACTCTCCTTTAGAATAGATACTACCACGTGGAATTTCACTTTAGCCCAGTCTAGCATTCCAGATCTTGAATGAAGGCAAAATGTGAACATTTTATACTTTATACAGTAACATGAAAAATAAAAAACACTGGAATTGAACTTAGGAGGCAAGACTGATCTTTCACAGGCTGTTCACCTTTCAATAAGTCACTAAAATCTCTGATTCACCGTCTCGATTTGGTACAGGAAACGTGGAATGAAATCTCTGTAATCTGCATAGGTGTCTGCTTGGTCGGTGTGAGAGGGCCGCGACCTGGAATCCCCTTTTCTGTGTCAACCATAGTTACCTTCGAGCTACTTTGACCTGCTTCACATGGGGATTAGATGATCTCTAAGGGAACTACTTGGCCTCCAAGTAACCTTAAAATACTAAAGCTGTTGTTCTTAACCCTCACTACAAATTAGAATCCTCTTGGGATCTAAAAAAAAAAATCTCAGGGCTCAGAAAACCCTCAGGGAATCTGACTTAATTGGACATGGAGGGGTCATGATAAATATAATATTTAAAAGCTCCCCAGGGGATTCTCTGCAACTAAGGTCAAGAAACCCTTTTCCCAGGGTTTATTAATACATGACTGGATTGGGAATCCTGCCTTGTCCCCTCACATTAGCCCACATGCCAAACACCCAAACCACTCAGCTGGCAAGGAATTAGGCAGCAGACTTGAAAGAAATTGAATAAATATTGTCTCTCTTTATTAATCCCTCTGGCTAGACATTTTGTGGAGATAGATTGTTGTAAAGTGAATTTGGGCAGGTGTATACTTAGAACAGATGAAGAGCAGGGGACTGTCTGGCAAAGGCTGGAAGAGAGGCACAGACTCAACGAAGCTAAGTGCTCTTACAGGAACTGGGCCTTTCAGAAAACCAGCAGACTTCCTAAATCAACACCTCAGGCTGGATCTCAACAATCACCATGCCAATCTTTGCTAGTGTACATGGGTGAGAAAAAAATTCAAAAATTAGTTGGAACTCCATGCGAGCCTAGTACACCTAGTCTGCCCCAGTTCTACATCCATAGGCATCCGGCTGGCACCCTTTATTCTGAGCACTGTGCCAATTCATTGTTTCTCGTGGGTGTGTATCAACTCCATAGTCTATTTGTCAGTTATATTAATATTTTTCTAAGACACCAGGTCAGCATACCTTTCGGGTTTTATAGGGGTGGTTCTTGGCAAAATTCACATGAGAAAATTGTGTTAACTTTGTTTCTATTTCCAAAAATTGCAAACACATGTTAATGTATTTGAGGCAAAAATGAAGAAACTTATGAAAATTTCACTGGACTATGAAAGGACCTATTGTGAACTTCAGCTTGGCTAAATAAAAGTTGAGTCTTATCCTCATATGGCAGCATAATGATAAATCATATGCGGAAGTAATAATTTATTATTTGTACATATAATAATGTATTAGTTATTCGTAAGCCTATGTGCATAATCTGAAAAATAGCTTACTTAAAGTAGATTAGGATAGCTAGAGATTTGCGGGTAATAATTTACTCGAGTGGCTAAGAAAACAACTGATAAAAATCATTTAAAATATGTGACAGAATTATATCTGACATCAACTGATGCTTCCTTAGTTTGGGTCAGAAGCCTCCTTAGAAGCCTTGTTCAAAGCTGTTAAATATAATGTCATTTTGCCATAACTTCCAAACAGTTACGTTTTAAGGCAAATTGTTGAGAAAGAAATATAGTCTCTTCTCTTTGAGATTACATGTGGTTCTTCAAAAAATTCTCAGAGTTAACCACCATATATAACAATAATAATATGTAATATTCAATATATTACATACACGCATTTTACCTCATTGACTGAAGTAAGGTGTGCATCAATGTGCTCGCATCATAAGGACAATGTCTTTTAATCAACAGTGAGCCACCAGCCACCCAAGCCCATGTAACTTCTTAATGATAGAGTCAGGTCTGTATCTTTCAGCTCTCTGTCGGTACCAAGGAGTATCATTTTATGTCATTGTTAGAATACATGTCAATTGAGAACTGCATTTGGCAATTTTTTTATGTAGATGAACTGGTAGAATGTCTTAGAGGAAGTAAGCCATTTACTAACTATTATCTATGTCAATTTTTAATTCTTCATCTGTAAACTAAATGATTACACCTTATTTCAAGCATTCTTCAGCTCATTTAACAAGATTCCTCTACCCTTCACCCCAATGAGTGGGCCCAACTTACGGTCAGCTGGATATCTCAACACCAACATCACCCTGGCCTCAACCCATGTTTCAGTAGGCTTCGAGTCCAGTTTTTCCTTCCTGAATAGCTCTCATGTTCATCTCTTGTAATCTTACTAACATGCAGTTATTCGAACTTTTATTAATTCCCATATAAATTATTCTCACCTTGTTTATCTCTTTTTCTCATTGTTGTAAAAAGGATTTTTAAAGGCCAATATAATAAGCTACTCTCTGTAATTCCTCAAGCACATATCGTAGTCCATCCTAGAATTCTATCCAATAGAGAAGCATACATGTAGTTACCACACGGACTACACAGGCAGGCACGTGGCTGCTGTGTTTGCACTGGCTGAAAATTGCAGACTACTGCTCAACTATAGAACAGATGAAAAAATTGCTACATATTCACACGTTTAAGTATTATATAACAATGAGGACACACTGAGCTATGTACAAGCAATGTTTTTATGTACGAATGTTTAAAGTTCAGAAACAAGCAAATTCAGGGTATGCTCTTACAGATTAAAACTGTGGTTTTCCACAGAGTTAGAAACAGAATAAGATGGTTTCATGGCAATACCCCATTTTTCTCTACCTTGGTTCTGGATAGGTTTGTGACATGGTGAATTCATATAATTTTTACAAAGTACATACATCTTCACTTATCTTTGTGTATGTCTGTAAAATTTTAAAAAGACAAAGCAAAAAATCTTCAATCACGTTCCATTGCTTTTCATCTCTTAATTACCTCCCACCCTACCTACCCAATCCTTTGCCACATTGACTCACTTAGAGAACCTCCATGTACCCATCTCTAATCTCTTCTTTTGTAAAACTTTTTCCCCTGAGAACTTTCTTCATATATTTGGTTTACTTTTTCTTCACTCTTGTTAAGCTTCAATGACTCCCGTGCCCTTGCAATCCATAGCCCAGGTGTTACTTCCTCTGGTAATGCTTCTTGGCTTTCATTTTTTCTTGGTGTTATCTCTGCCGTGAGACTTACTACTACACGCCAATGTTACACAGATTGGAATTGTTCTTTCTTTCTTTATTGTTAACCGTCCTCTTAGAGAACAACACCACACATATATTCTATCTTTAGATCACAAGTCACCTGTAGAGTGGAGCAATTTTGAGATCTGATATGTTACCAGACATTGAAATAATCAAAAGTTCTAGTTAAAAGAATGCATAAATACATCTACATATGTGAGTGATTTTTACCCCTCCAAAGCAGACCTTCTGGGCTCTAGGACTGCTGTGGAGCATTGTGGCTACACCATGCTGGTTATGGTTGGAATGTGGGTTGTCCCAAAATCCCCCTGTATCTTTGGATGTTGTGGAATACCTATGGATTCAACATGTTTTTGAGATGTGAGACCTGGTCTGGAGGAATAGATTATAGATGTGTGGTGTTGGACAGGCGTGTGGAGATCAGATTACAGGCCTGTGGACTGAGAGGTTATGAACTTCTATCCCAGCTTCTTTTGGAGGCCCCAGAGCCTCCCTCCTGGGATGCTGTGAGCAGCTGGTCCACCTAGACCCATCCTGCCATTGCTAACCATGCATGAATTGCCTGACACATTCTGAAACTGTGAGCCAAAATAACCCTTTCCTCCCTTTTAAATTGGACATGTTAAAGATTCATCCCAGCAATGAGAAATAATGCCTCTTGCCATTTTTAGCTCACAATACAGCAAATATCTAAGGATGTCCTTAGAGAAAACCAAAACTACTATTTATTTGTCCATAAATCAAACTTATTTTGATCACTTGCCTTTAAAATGGTCATATTACCAATGAACTAACTGGTTAATGTACTTACTTTAAGTATGTGATTACATCATTAAATGTGTAATTTAAATTCCCAGTTATTTATCATCCAGTTAATAGAAAAGTAATTGGCATAGATCTTGTTATTGAAGCTTTTGCATCTAAGATTTGGTTTTGTTAGAGGTTAAAAATGAGGAAACTATCATTCTATCACTGTATTTTTTCACAAACTAGTGGTAGCAACTATTTCTTAACAAAATTAAGCCAGTTTCAGACTTCCCATCCCAACGTCTAGTTAATGATATATTTGTTTTTGCATTAATGTAACATGCAGTCTACAGGCACTAGTAAAATTTCTTTGCTTTAATCTAGTTTTGTGCTGCTGTAAGAGAATACTTGAAGTAACTTATTAAAACAGATTTATTTCTGCTAGTTCTAGAAGCTGGAAGTCCACATTCGAGGAGCCATATTTACTGAAGGCCTTCAAGCAGGATCACGACATGGCAGAAGGTGTCACCTGGTGATACTAAGATCAACAGAGTTGAGTTCACTTTTTATAACAGACCTATCTCAGCTCTCATGACACAGTCACGTCTTAAATGTATCATATCTCAAAAATACTGCAATAGTTTCATTTCCAACCCAAGCACTGAGTGTTGGAGAGGACCCATTTAAATCATCATAACCATAATGAGCAGAAATACGACTGTGGTATTTATACACAATGGAATGCTATGCATCAATAAAGTCCGCCAGAGTGGAGGCTTTTGCAGGCAAATGGAAGAAACTTGAGAACATCATGCTTAGTGAAGTGAGTCAGAAGTAGAAGGTGAAACACCGAATGTCTCTCTGATATGAGAGTCCCAGAGCACAACTCTTATGGAACTTAAAATGAAATTTTCATCTTTTTTATAAAGTATATTAAATGTTCCCAAGGCTGGAAAGATAAACCAAAAAGTGAGCTCTATTGTCAAACATCTTTAATAAATGTTTGTCAACTATCATCAGGTTTATAACATTTTTTTTAATTTCAAAAAAATCCTTTTGAAAGAAATTCTGTTCAAACTATCAATATTATTCTCTAAACTCATTAACTGTGGCATTCTTGAATTCTTTTAATCCAACGAGCCCAATATGTTTGTTATTTACTTTTAAAAATCTACCATTATTGTCATTAGTTTACAGTGATTTTCGTGATAGACTTACTCGAGGCAAAGCCCTGGTCTGAGTAGGCACAAAAAGTAAAGAGATAGATAAGCATGAGTCTGAAACACATTGCGGAATATATTTTGGTACATTTCGAAGATGCATAATAATACTACAAGTTGTAAATTCAGGGAGAGCTGAGTTCACATGCTACTGCTGCCACCTAAGCCCTTTGTAACCTTGGACAAAGAATTTTAACAATGTTTATATCACTGTATTCATTAACATGAGCATAAACATTATTGTCATTTCCTTGCGATAGTGATTAAATATGGCATGTAAAATATGTAAGATATACATTGTATACAGTAAGTACTCCATAAATGTCAGCAAAAATGACAGTGAGAAAGAGGTTGAGTGGAGAAGTAGGACAATTAGTTGTTAAGCAAAAAATGGTACAAGAGACTTAGTTATAGGCCAAATGAATTTCATAATTATTCTTATCAACTGAGAGAAAAAAATCAACTAAGATGGATGCAATGAATTATACAGAAAGACCCAATTAGGGTCATGTAGAGATGTGTGTATTGTATTAACACTCAGCCAGGCGTATCTTTCCTGAATTAAATAAAATGTTAATGATAATAATTTGCATTATTGTTAGGATTTCATGTATAATCACTTATTTTGTTTTATTATGTGAGCTTTGAAACAGAAATTGTGATTTTATTTCTCTTTACCAGGTGAAGAAGCTCCAGAGAAGAAAAAGATTCATCAAAGCCAGTTAGCCTTCGACAAAGCATCATCTCCTACTTTCCTATGAAGGGCTCATCCATTACATTTCTCTAATTCCAAGCCTCTGTTCCAGCCCTGAGACACATGTGTGCTAATTACCTGCTGCCTCTCTCTGGCCACAATCGCACACTAGCCTGGATTTTAAGCTCTTTGCTGCCAGTTTTGACATAAAGTATCACAACTAATCATCCTTGTGAACAGCATGTGCAGGGTGAACGATTTTTTTGTAAAGAGCCAGAAGGAAAATATTTTAAAATGTCTTAAGCTGCATGGACCTTGTAGTCTCTGACATAAATACCCAACTCTGCCATTTCCCTGTTAGAAGGGCCATAATTGCATGCACACATAAACCAAAATCCATTATTAGTTGTATCATTTGAAATTAGTCAACATTACCTTACATTTACTTGCATAAATAACCTTTCTGGGACTCTTCACTCATTTTCTGGTTATCATATTTCAGTTTAGGAAAATTTTTCTTCTGCCTAAAAATACTTTTTGGTATTTATTTTAATATGAGTTTCATGGCAAAAGAGTTTTATTTCTGTGCTTGAAGCATCTTCATTCACTTTATTCTAAAAGGATATTATCATTGGGCATAATTTTCTAGGTTGTAAGGTGTGTGTGTGTGTGTGTGTGTGTGTGTGTGTGTGTGTTGGTATTGATTCTCTTTGTTAAGCTCTAAATTCTCTACATATGTGATTATTTGTCTGCAATCTCTCTTACTTCTCTTAAAAATATATGTGGCTGGTATGTGCCATGGTTTGGATCTGGGGTGTCCCCCAAAATCATCATATATTCATGTGTACTGTCAGGAGATGGAGCCTGGCTAGGAGTGGTTTTCTGAGATGGTTGGAGGAGTGTGTGCTGGTTCTTCCCTTTCTTCCCGACTTTGCTCTGTTCCACCATGCTGTGAGGGCCTGGAGATTCAGTTCTGGCCCTGGACCCAGCTCCAGCCACACCACGTGATTCCACCACTTTCCAGCCACCTACCTGTGAATGGACTGTGTGACTTTCTGAAACTGTAAGCTAAAATAAATCTTCCCTCCCTAAAGCCATAGATGTCGGGTACTGAGTCAATGCAATGAAAAAAGTACCTAACACAGTATCTTTTCACTTCTTTGAATTTAATGAATGTTTGCTAACTTAATGATTGCATGCATTTACTATTTCTTGTTTCTGGTTTTTAGACACCTTATTATGACATGTCTGGTTGTGCATTTCTTTATATTAATATTTCTGAGATTTGCTAAGCTTAAATCTTTATTTTTCCCAAATGTATTCCTGTATTGGTACTATTTGTGGTACATAATAATTTCATTCAATTTGAAGAACTGGTGCAGGTATATGTGTGTATCTCATCTTGATCATTTTTACTTTACTTTCCCATTATCGTTGATATTTCGGTTGTCAGTTTGGAGAATTTGTGATTAATCTTTTATCAAAAATTGTTAGTTTTCAATACTCTCAGTATTTGTTCTGTGCCAAGAATTTAACTTACACATATGATGGATTTTTTTCTTATGTCATGTGGTCTGTGTCCATTTGTTCTGTATTTTTCATCGTTGTATGTTTTTTTAATTTGCATGCTTTATCTGTTCTTATGTTTTTATTTTTAAATTTTTTCTTCTTTTTATCAAGTAAGATATTAAATTACTTTTTGTGTGTATGGTTTGAGCTTTCACACAGAGTCACTTCTCCATAGCATGGTTTATTTTTGATGTGGAGACAGAATCTCATAAGCTTATAATATTCCAAGGCTGGCCTTGAACTTGTGATCCTGATGCTTCATCTTTGAAGAGTACTGGGATTACAAGCCTTCGATGCGCCACATGGCTTTAAGTTACTTTTTAAATCAATGTTTAATATGTCATTTAAGAATCTGTTTTTACTGGCTTTTTTTCTTGGCCTTCAGTATTTTTAGTCTTTCATGGAGGGAAGGATATGCATAGCCAATTTGAATAAATGCTAGAAGAAGAGAGAGAAAGTGGAATAAATGATATTAAAGTCATAGTATTTTATCTTCTTATGATAGAATTTAGTTTTACTCTAGAAAACAGATAATATTATTACAAGCTATAGAAAATATATACTCTGATAGATACATCAATTGCATTGAATTAATTACATACCATCTTTCTTGTCATTACGAGCTAACATCAGTTTTGGGACAATTGACTATCCAGAGCTCCCAGCATCCCCACAAGTGAGACCATGCATTCCTCAAGAAGGCTAAAGCTCCCAGGCAGAAAGCCACACATACTTTCAATGAATCGACATGAGGAAGAAAGAACCAAGATCACTTTCTCTCATAATATATAAAAAATTTACTCAAACTGAAATAAAGATTTAAGTTTAATATACAAATCTGCCAAACTACTAGAAGAATATCTGGAGAAAATAATTCACGACATCAGACTTGGCAAATGGTTTCCAAGATAAGACAAAAAAAGTGGAATAAAGATGAAAATATACAAATGAGACTATATCAATGACATCAAACTAAAATGTTTCTTTGAAGCAAAGGAAGCATTCAAGAGAGTGAAGAAAAAATGGAGGATTAGAAATGAAAAATCCTCCTAAACTGGGGCTGTAGCCCAGAGGGAAGGCCTTTGGCTCAATTTCTGTTCCAAATACAGCTATGATATATGTATTTGTATATATCATAGATAGCTAAAAATCAATAATAAGCATATAACTCAAACATGAATAAAAACCTTAATTATTTTTCCAAAGAAGATCTAAAAAGGCAAAGAATATAAGAAAAATACTATATTGTCACTAATATTATCGCTAATATATCACTATATTGTCACTGATTACAAAGGAAATGAAAACTCCAATGCAATATCATCTCTTAACCATTAGAAAGACTGCTATAAAAAAGTAAAATGTTAGGGATATTTTAGGAGAAATGAGAACTCTTTGAACTATTAGTGGGAATATAAATATTATAGCTGTTGGTAGTTTTTCAAAAAACTAAGCAATTGAATTATCATTACGTGTAGTTATTTCACTTTTGGGTATAAAATACCAAAATTTAATAAACAGAGTTAAAAACAGTGTTTCAAAGAAATATTTTTACCAACATATCCACAGCCGCATCATTTGTAGTTGTTAAAATGTAGAAGCAATTTAAATGCCCTTTGACAGATCAATCAATAAACAAAATACAAAAAAAAAAAAAAAATCAATGGAATGTTCAAAATGTTCTACAGTATGCTGTAACCTGATTTAACTTTAAGGATATTATTTGAAATAAAATAAGTCATTCATAAATAAGATATTATATGACTGCACTTATATGGGATACTTAGAATAGTCCAAATCATAGATGTAGATAGAAGAGTTGTGATTTCTGGGAAAGAAGAAATGGCGAATCATTTTAATGGGTATGAAGTTTTATAAGGCAAGGAAGTTCTAGAGGTGGACAGTGGTGATAAGGTGGATGGCTGTGATAATTGCGAAACATATAAATATATTTACTAGAACTAAATTCTATACTTAAGCTGATTAAGATGTAGGATGTATTATGTCTTATTAGCAATTGACTTACAATATGCAAAAAGATAAAACCATACAAAATACACCAATAGACCCACTAACATATGTACAATTTACTTTTTATAAGCAAAGACAAACCACTGGAAAAAAATACCCTATCAACGAATGCTATTTTGATATTTAATTATGCATATGTCAAAATAAAAGCAAACAATTAAAACAAAATGAAAAACTCTGGCACTACATTTTAAAGTTATCTTTTTAAAGCCTCAAAACTTATAAATTTAAAGTAAAATCTAAAATTATAAAGCTTTTAGAAAAATTAAAGAAAATCTTGATTATATTGGGTTAGATTTAGATTTTCTTGAAATAGCCAGAAGCAAAAGAAAAAAATATATAAAGCAGATTTTCAAACTTAAAAGTCCTGTTTTTCTAAAAGGTGCTACCAACACAAAGGAATTATAAATCACAACCTTTGAAGAAAGACTTTCCAATCATATATTCAGTAAATGACTGTTACCCAGCATAATAAAGAGAACTCCAAACTCAATAATAGAAAATCAAACTGTTTTAAAATTAAAGTTGAGCAGATGTGTCTCTAAAAAAGATAAATGAATGAAAAACACCTGAAAAAAGTTCATCATTACTCAATAAAGAAATGCTAATTGAAAATGAGATGCTATTACATACCTGTTACAAGGGTTAATATTAAGACTCATCCTTCCAGTATTACCAACTTTGTAGAGAAACTGCAAGTAGATTGCTAATAGAATGTAATATAGTTAAGTCGCCTTGAAAAATTGTTTAACAGTTTCTCTAAAAGTTAAGCACACACTTAAAGCATATGATGTTGCAATTCCATTCCCACATTTATCTAATAAAATATTTATTCAAGACAAGCATATCCACAAAAACTTCATAAGCTAATGCCGTACCATTCATTTACTTGCATTTGAAGTCATAATACGCCTGTATTTTCAATTTGCAAAATTTAGAAACAACCCAATATCTATCACCCATTGCTGAGTGAACAAGCTATTATAAATCTGACATGATAAAATTCTTACTAGCATAAAAAGAGCAAGCTCTTTATACATATAGCATAGATAAATCTCAACAATAATTATGCTGTGTGAAAGAAGCCATTTATATAATATTCTAAAAAATGCACAGTAACGTGTAGTGAGATTTGGCAGCTCAGTTATTCCTGGGGATGGGATGAAAAGAGGGAGTAGAAAGGGATGTAAGGAAACTTGTGGAAGATGGAGACATTCACTGCCTTAATTGTATGCTGGTTTCACGGGTATATACTGGTGTGGAATAATCAGGAATTTTCAAAATATCCAACTCACCTTCTGTTAACTAGACCTTAATAAAGCTGTTGTATGGGTTTTCTTAAATCCCAGAGGTCCAGGAGAACCTTGAGGGTATATGTAAGAGTGCCACGCCAACCGGCCTCTGGACCGCCCTCCTTCAGGTGGAGGGGATGCTGTTAAGTGAGGCATCTAGTCAGGATTCTTAACATCATTAACAGTTTCTGTGGAACAGATTTTTTTTTCTAGTTTTTAGCATAAGCATTTAAAAACCCAGAAGTAAAGATTTTGTAGAAAGGAAGCTCTCGCAAAACTTTCACTGAAGTTGTTTATTAAATTCTGTTTCTGAAAAGGTGTGCAAGGCGTAGCGATACACTTCATATTCACACTTATTCATTCTCTTTTTCTCAAAGAAAGAGAAAAAGGTTTCAGTTGTGCAGCAATAGCTGGAAATTAGACTCAAAAAGAAGAATTTATCAAAGACTATCTAAAGCCAAGATACAGTATGAACTTTATAAAGCAGATCTGAAAGGCAAATCGTTGAGAAGGTAGAGTTGATTTTAGGTAAAATAAATAGAAGCATCTAACTAGGGAATGTTAAATAAATTAAAATGATTAAGATGCAATAGGCTTATGTACAAATTTCCCAAGTTGAATGTAAATATTGTATATTTTAATCACATAATAAATAATAATTTTGGGAAAAACAGAATAGCGAAAAAGTGATTTTTTCAAATGTCATCTTTTTCTTCACTGTCTCTACTGACTTCTTAGATGACATTTATTTGCACAGAATTCGTCTTGCCATTCTTCCAGTTATTAACTTTCAACCCTCTTGCTTTATCACACCCACCTTTAGTTTTTAATTTGTAGCATTGTAATATTTCATCTCTCATTTTAGTATTGAGTATTTATCTGTTTACTATCTCTTCCACAAAAACTAGTGTCTATGAATACTACTGGTGTGAATGTGAACACTACGTAAATGCTTCATTCATCCTGTGTCCTCAGAGTTTAGGACACCTTCTGGCACACACACAACTGACTCAATCATTATTTGTAGAGTGAACAGAGAAAGATAAACTGTGTGTTTCTCCCTTATCCCTATAAATAGTGACAAGTTTAGGTGCCAATTGAATGGATAGATAGACCCTTTCCTACTGTTTCTTTCTTCAAACTTGGAGTACCACACGGGTCACAAATACTTTCAAAAACTATCATTTATAGGCAAAGCCTAGCCTAAATTTTAATTTGGTTCTTATATTTTATGTCCCAGGCTGGCAAATAAGACCCCTGTAGATCACATTCTCGTCTGACTTTGCATTGCAGTCTCCTTAACTATCTTTGTCATAAAAATAGGAAACCAGTTGAAAAAGAATTAGAGATTCATGGCTGCGAAAATCATTTAAATCTCTAACATCAATGTAGTTCCTAAAATGTCCAGGAGAGATTTATGCAGGTCCCTACCAAGGTACTTCACACTGAATGCAACTCTTAGAATTAAAAACTCCTTACTCGTAGAGGCCTATCTCTAGAGTCCTGAGAAGGCTCTGGAAAGCTAGTGCGTAGAGGTAAACAAGGATGCGTGCTGGGTGAGTTTGATGAGTCATGCACCAACTGATGTCACATATCATGCCCTGAGCTCTTCCCGGACCACTGCTAGAGATCTTTCCTCCACCTTGGCGGCAGTGTGGGGCAGCCATCCCAGATTCCACACTTCCAAATGGATAAGGAGATGGGAAAAAAATGTGTGGGTCTCTGTCTAACAGGAGCCTGGCGATGATGTGTTGGCCATTGCTAGGTGCAGGGGAAGAAGGAGGCATCAGCACCACCGCGCACGGGCTCTCAGGGTAACTCCTTCAAATACACAATGGTGAAAATTAACTCGCTCTTGTGTCACTTCATAGTCATACATCAAAATGTGGCTACCTCAGAATTAATACAATGTATGCTGTATTAATACAATGTAATTTAAAATTTAAAATTCTGTAAGAATTGATAAAAAAGGACTGATAATAATTCATCTATGGTGCAAAATACATCGCCCCCCTGTGTCTATCACTGAACACAGGAACCGGGAAGACACTAAGGAGACTCTCAAATCCTTAGACAACCAACATAACCAAAGAACTCTTACAGGTTAAATGCTTCTTACACACTCTGCTACTCTTCACGTCCACGGTGTTTCCACTGATGCCCACAAATGATGTCTTAGGTTTGTGGTGGTTAAACATCACTTTCTTTTGCAGCAAGTGCTCTTCACAAAAAATTCCTACTGGAAACTTAATGTAAGTGACAAGTCAACAAAACGAGGCAATCTGATAAAATAACAGGGGAGACATTCCCCACAAATAAAGTACCAGCCTGGTTCTCCCCACCCCCATACCGAAGATGAGCAAATTACAAAGAAACACATTGCAGTATTTGAAACGTGACCTTAATATTCCCAGTGTCACTGATTCTACTTCCCTCTTTCCTCACGACGGGTCCGTCCTGTCCGCTTTCAAGGCTTTCAGCACTCATTTTTGCCTGGCAATCCATTCTTAAGGTTGAAAGTATCATAAATACATTGATTTAAAATTGCTCATACTAATATTTGTCCAATCATAATTCAGTTTATTTATAAATTATTTTTCTTCATTATGAGATATGTTTCTCTTCCATTAAATATTTTAAACAAGTAAGAATAATTTGAGATAATAATTTATTTTTTCACATTTGTTAATTTACTGTATATTTCAAAATTTTTATTTTGTGTATTTTTGCCATGCATAATAGTTATGTTCGTTTGGGGAGTTGATACATGCATACAACATATCATGATCATCATTTTTTTGAGACAAGGTTTCACTCTCCAGTCCAGAATGGTCCTGAACTCACTATGTAGCCCAGGCCAGTCTTGAACTCCTACTTTACATCAGAAGATTAAGAAGCATCAATGGTGATGAATATTGTGGGGCTAGGGGACTGGCACAGCAGTTAGATCACTTGCCTAGCAAGCATAGGACCCTGGGTTCAGTCCCCCAGCACAACATAAGCCAGACATGATGGCACATGTTTGTAATCCCCACACTGAGGAGACTGAACCATGCTGAGAGTTTGAGGTCAGCCCAGACCATACAGTGAGTTTGGGACTGGCCTGGACTATAGAGCAAGACCTCTTATATACATAATAAATAAATAAATACATAAATTGAAAGAATATTGCATATTGTATTAGGGCAAGAGAAAGCCTTGATTCCATTCTCGGTTTCCTTCTTCCTGTTAGGGAAATGATGATTTCAGTAAAAGGGGCTGTGATCCAGATGTTCTATTCCAAGTTGTTGGCAAAAAGGAAAACAACTTTAGTGAACGGTCTGGGGACTGCATCCTATTCTTCCCTAATAAAAACCCTTACATCATACCAAACCCAGCTCAGTCTTGGGTATTAACTAGGATATTGATTTCTAGAATGCAAAATGACTCATTCATGCAATAAATGTGCAGAATTCAATAAATGTATATTTCTCATACACCCTCATATACACAAGCACACAAATATAGCGCAGTGGTATTTCTTAAGGTTTAAGGTTATAGACAGAAAAACCACACCATCCTATAGTCATATGCCACTACAAGTTTCACAAATACTTATACAAGGAGTTTATTCCTAAAAAAGAGATCATATAGCAGAAAGCTGTGTAACTACATTTTTAATGGAAAGAGATTATGTGTACATACATTTTTATTTTAACAATAATAACATCATGGTTTTCTACGAAGTGGGGGTTAACTATACTCTTTTTAAGATTTCTATGTCCTGCTGGATAGAGGACCTATAGGTTGGCTGCTGTGAAATGCTTTCTCTCTCTCTCTCTCTCTCTCTCTCTCTCTCTCTCTCTCTCTCTCTCTCTCTCTCCCGGTGATGTTAACCTGTCATCTGCCTCACTATTCTTTGTGGGTTTGCAGAGAATCTGTCATGCATGTAACCAATTCTTAATGTCGGAATTCTTCAGTTTGTAATTCATATAGGGATTTCTGAGCTTGGGTTTGATCTTTTCCTTGGACCCATAGGCTTGTTCTAACATAAATTTATCATACCGTCTAATGTGTGTTGTACGCAAATGCTGTGAATGCAGACAAAAACTAACTTACCCTATATCTACTTCCTTAACTGGAGTGCAATAGTTGTTTAATCTAAATGAGATGTACATGGTATCAACACAAATGACAAAAGGCAATTCAGATGTGAAAAACTCAGAATAAGGACTTCAAAACCATGTTACATTTTCTCACTGCTTTTGAGAGTAGGATGGGTCAGATCAGCTATGCTCAAAGTTTCACTTGACTAGGCATCAATTCTCTACCTAAGGGGCTTTTTTATTCTTCACTAGGTATGCTCTCTGCATAAATTCCTGTTTCACTCCATTCCTCTCCCCCATGAAGTGATTGCCTTCTCACTGCTCGCATGTGTGTATATGTGTGTGTGTTCATACATGTTTGTGTGTGTATTAATTATTCATGTTTAGTATGTCGGACAGGAGACACTTCAAAAACTGAAAATTTTGAAACTTCGATTTCTAGTTTGCTTAACGACAATTAATCATTATTTTGATAAAGATTACATCGGCACTATGTGGAGTTTGTATGGCAAGACAGAAGTGAAACTTATTCTAGAAAATGAACTATCCCCAAGTAAGAGATCATGATGTAAAATTAATGATATATACACATTAAATGGAGAAAAGGCAGAGGAAGGGAAGTCTGGGAAACTTCAGGTAAGGAAATGATCCCTGGTCTGGGTTCTGGAGAGTGGCTGGCAAGTAGGCCCGACTTACGTGCCATCTTCTCCCTCCCATTCTCCCAGGTCATTTCCGCTTCTATCTGTCGTATATTTTGAGTCTTTGCCTAAGATTTGTCATGTAGCTGTAGAACAGATGGGCTCTTTAACTGAGAATATGCAAATAAAAATAAATAATCTGAGTGGTAGAAACAATTGAGAAAAAAGATTTTAAAATAATTCACCATGGCAGAATGAAACAAAATATATTTATTAGAGAAACGTTTATAGCAATATGCTTTCAATGTTATAACAACATTTTCAGGAAGATTAGTCAACAGTGTACTAAAGTAATTCAATGCTATAGGTTAAAGGGTGATATAGTAGTTAACATAGGAGATAAGAGCATGAAATACCATGGTCACTACTACCGTGAAAGGATTGAAATGATACTAGAAACTGAGTGAGAGACGAATTTCTTTAGAGTGGTGTCTTCTAGAAGCCAAGATGTAGCACCACAGAAGAGAATACATGTTTGCTGAGTGAGGCCCTGGACTCAATCCTCAGAATAATTAAAAAAAACCAAAACAAATGATATCTTCTTAATTAATATTTAAAAATACAATAATACTGTTGCATTCAAATATTCTAAAACAAAAGCCAGTTACAGCAATGTCTTCAAAATTCCCAGGAAAGCTCTTCTGAGGCCTGGGAATATCACTTACTTAAGAAGGGGGGGAGGATACTATGCTGGGAAGATGATAAGTTTGGTACTTGTATAGCATTTAAGATCATGGTAGAGGTCACAACTGAAATGCCCAACCAGAAGAGGCATTTCAAACCTACTAGACATTTTCGGACTTGCCAGAAATCACATTAAACTTATTTATATACTCATTTCATTCTTGTCCTAATTATTGGTGAAATATCTTAAGTAGGAGAAAACAACCAAATTCAAGCAAAAAGATTCATGAGGAATTTGTTTCTACAGTGCAATGAGGAGGACCAATATTTTGATGTGTTCACATGATTGACAGTAGTGTATATGAACTTTGCTTAGATATGGTGACGGAATTTCCAAAACAGTAGCCAAGTGTGATCTGTTGGTTTCACCCATAATTTTCCACGCGAGAGTTTCTTTCGGAAAAAATTACACTTCTTTCTCCTCATGCCTTCGTGGAAGACTGGAGTGCCCTGCACTGCTCTCTTCAGTGGATTTAATTTTATTTTGTAATTAACAACAACTAGTTGGGGAATTATTCTGTAGGGTTTTATTTTTTGGTTTAAAATTTTCACTGAGTATTTTTATGAAAAAATTACAAACTCCTCAGAGGAATGGATGCATCCTGTTGCCATGGATAATTGTCTCTAAATAAACTCGGGGTAGTTAAGTGGATAGGAACAGATGGAAATAAATTGATGAAAGTTGACTATCGTGCCTCTTGGCACCCATTCATTTGTTACCAGCAGCATATCTTTTTTGTCTTGTCAGGCCTGGCATTTTAGGCACTTGAACTTTAACAATGTCATCCGGATTCCTTCTCAGAGCCGCATAAATTTGAGCTCCAGGCTAGAACTTTCTGCCAACCTGGCCAGGATCGTAGTGGAGTACAATAGCGACTCACAGTCATTTAAGCCCTGTGAAAAGGAAGGCCACGTGTATCGGTACATCTGTCGAACCATGTCTGTGTTTACCTGACCTCAGTACAAATTGAAAGCGGGCTCTATTGAGTGCCAGCATTTCTCTACTTTTCTTTTATATAGAGGAAAAATGAAGCTAGGAGAGAAAAAAATGATTCAGCCTGGCATTTAGTCATTCATTGAACTAATTCCACGATTGTGTATTAAATGCCAATTATAACCACCCACTGTTCTGGACACAAAGGGTTCAGTAGTCTTTAAGGCAAAGTTTCTGCTCTGAGGGAGGTGACAGCCTAGTAAGGAGAGAGATACGTGGGCGGGAAATTAAAATACGGTGTCAAGAGCATAAGCTCAGAGTGGAATGAAGAGCTATGTGAGGTAAACTCAACTAGTCCTGTAGTGTAGAGAAATAGTTCCAAAAGAAGGGACACCTTAATTGTGACCTTAGAAATGAAGAGATACTTGCATTCTTTGAAGAAAATAACTCAGTGTCAAGCTTCTGGCCTTCCAAACCAGCTTGCCCCTGGGCATTTCATTCAACAGAGCGTCCTATCGATTCAAACACTGACAGAAAGTTTAGAAGGTTATCATAAAAAATAGATTGCCTGTCCTCAAAGACTGCAATCTTTCTAGGGAAATAAGAATCAAAATATAAGAATCGATTATGATAAAATAAAGGAGAATATTAGAATAAGGTACATATTTGATATCATGATAAGTGTCATAAATATCAATAATAGTGTTCCATGAGAGATTCTCAGGCTCATGTTATATCCTTCCATAGAAAAGCAGAAAGAAGCTTAGCAAGTGGGTGGGCAGGAAAGATGAGAATGTTCATCTTCTCTTGACATTAATCAAACACCAGGTCCTGAATGAGCTCTACAGAAGATGTTAATTCCCAAAATATCTTTTTCACTGATGCCTTTAGAAATTACTTTTTCCTCAGTAAAATACATGGGTTGAAACATGTTGCATAAAAATGGTTATGATGAAGTCTGCTAGTATCTGTCTTATTGCTATGTTATTTGATGGCTGGTAGTTCTAACTTCATTTTTAAAAAGATTGTGTGACTTGGTTGAGTTTTGGAGATCACAACGAGTTGAAGATGAAAGACCAAACTGTGTTTTCACCATAGCTCACTGTTTTACTTCAGTACAGGGAAGAATACATGTCAGGCTTATGAAAAGCTGTGTGCAGTTTAAGGTGACAAATCTCTATAAGAATATCAGTGTCAACAATGGCTCACAAAATTCTGCACTGGTAATTTTGATCTCAGTGATAAAACAAAGTGATCAAGTCAAACCCATGTTATATGACATGAGAAATTATAGAAAAACAGCCAGAGCTCAATCAATAAATTGTGATCCATGACAAGATGAGACCACACACAAGTTTAATGATCTGTTATATTGAAGTTTTAATGGCCGTCTTGCCACATCCACCATACTTTCCTGGCCTTGCACCACCAGACTTTCACCTAGTTTGCTTTAAAATTTCTGTGTGACATGACATTTAGTTCAGATGGGGCTGAAGCAGCACCACATTCAGTTATTTTACTGATAAAGTCAGGCTTTTCTATGAATGAAGAATTGTGAAGCTCACTGAAGAAGGTAAAAGGTTCTGGAACAAATTGGGCAAGGTATCATTGGTTGATCTTTGTTCTTTATATAAATAAATGGCATGGAAACACATAGAATATGTCATGAGATTTCTGACAACCCAGTATTATGCTTTATGAACAGACAGTACACATCATGCCTAACTTTTGCACATGCTTATGTAAATAATATAAATTACTGATAAATACATGTACTTAGACACAATAATGTATTAAATTAATAAAAATGAATAAAATTGAAGAAAAAAGAATGAAATTCCCCTTTGAATGTGAAAATTAGAAAATAAAAAGGTAAATGGCAAGAATATTTGGAATCAAATCAATGAAGAAAAAGAAAAGCAAAAAGGAAAAAATAAACTTAGATGAGTTTCTAAAAAGGGAATCAAAAAAGAATGTTACCAGTCACTTAATTCCAAAAACTTAATTTTGTTTGCTTACCAATGTTCAAACTTAAAAAGTCATTGATTATGGTAAAAAGAAAAAAAAAAGGATTTATTCAAAGCTAGCTCTGAGGATATGGAGGGAGCCATTTGACTCAAATCACCGTTTCCCCATGTAGACTTATACAGACATGTTTTATAGCAAGAAACAAAAGGAAGAAGATAACATAGAGAAATGATGCACCTCCCTGTACCGGGTTTATCATGTCATTTTTAACTCTATTCCTTCCTTTCTCTGTGAAAAGAAAAACAAACAAACAAAAACAAAAACTGGCCTCCAACCTGTGAGGCCGGTATCTGCATGGTTTAGAGCTGGGCTAAAGAGAAGGGGCCATTGGTTCTACATTCAGCAGGTGAGAGCTCTGGAAAAGTTCCTTATCTCTAAAACAAAACGTCTGACTTTTAAAGTTCAACTTTGCCACATATCATGTTTGTCAAACATGTCTAAAATTTCCCCAAGTTTTATGGTAGTCATATATGCAAAGGGAAGGATGCCTTTGGCCTGGAGATTAGAGGAATGTCAATAGAAAAAGACAAAATACAAAAATTGTTTTTAAACTATCCAGTGATTTCTCTCTTCTTCCTTTCTATATTTCAAATGGGACCTGTTTATAGGATATTTCATGTATATATATCATTAAGAAATCTTAATTTTTAATAATCATTATCTGTTCAGATATATTCTGCTAAATTTAATATATCTTAATTATTTTCTTTATTTCACACTAGCCTCAAACTCATGGCAATCCTCCTGCCGTAAAGACTATATGTGGTCTGAGAACAAGGTAACTGTTGACACATACTGAAAATCTATATCAACATCAATGGCACTATCCACAATATGAATAAAGATCTACAGTAAAACTGTAACTTATAACAGATTACTGACAGTACCTAGTACCAGGCTTACTACTAGAACTGTTCTATATCTAAACATCAAAGGGCATAGTGTATACCATCAATGCAACTATCTTCATAAACCTAATACTGTCTTAGCAAGAGGTCCCACTAATGCCACTACTCTTTCACCACCAGTGATGGAATAGGCCACTTCACTACTTTGTTAGGCTAAGCCAAACCACCAGCGTTATCAACCCTCGATGAGTTCCAACAGTTTTCTTCTTTTTAACAGTGATATGCATATCACTATCAATGGTAAAACTTAATATATGCTGGCAAGTGCCAAGTTACCAGCTTCACCAAGCATTCTACTCTTAACATTAGATATGTGATCTACACTCCTTATGGAAGCATCTACACAGACTAATAACTTATTAGAAGAGATTGCTAAAAACAATACTACATTATTGAAATTATTATTGAAAATTACAGAAAAAAATCGCCATAATAATGCATGTCTAGCTAAATAGTATAAAATTATTGACTCTAAATAGACCAAATCATGTGCCTATGAATTATTAATATTTACCAGGGGTATGGAGAGAGCAGACTGAGACTGAGACTGTGAAAGTTTGATAGGAAGCGTAGGAATGTGTATACTATAGAGAGAAACAAGACAGAGCTCCAGCCCCACATCAGAAGAAGGCTGATAAACTTAAGCAATAGGTACAAGACTAGGAGGAAGCAAGGTGAGCCAAGGTGACTTAGAGTATGTCTCTAGAATCGCATGCAAGGTAAAATAACAGGATAATAAAAATAGAAAAAGGGAAAAGAAAAAAAAGAAGAAAGATGAAAAAAGAGAAATAGAAACCAGCAGATCAATACCAGAAAAAAAAGTTCAGTATAACTACCAAAAAAAAAAAAAATTGAAATGGCTTACTGTCCCCTCCCCACCCCCCAAAAAAAGTTTCCCTGTGTTATTTTAACGAGAGATCTCTTAACCAAGACTTTTAACCTTGCTGCTGCAGAGGAAGAGTCGGACCAATGTTCTCTTTCCCTGTGTCTCAGTCTGCAGAGTTGTGCCACCCCGACATCTCAATGCTGCTCCTGTGAGACCGGGCTGTACAAGGGCAGGATAGCCTCATGTACGAAGGTGCTCTGGACAACTTACAGCCAGGTGAGCTGGCTCTTCTGAGATGAGGGGATGAGGCTCCTGCTTTCTGAGGTCTGTCTGTCTTCACTAGGCTCAAATGTTTCAGTCTTTCTCTTCCTCTGCTGCCAGCAAACCACCCTCCCTTGTCACCAGCAAGGTAAGACCCTGACTTCCCTGACGTGTGACTTGTCAGTGGTCTATAGTCTAGGAGAGCTCAAAGTGCATTTGAAAGTTGTCTCTCTGAGCATGTGTAGAAAGCTGCTCACTGGGACCCTGGCACTGAGCTCTTCAGTCCTCGGTTCTTAAGATCGGAGCGCTTGCAGCAGCAGGCTGATGGTGCTTCCGAATGCTAGGACTGAAGGCCTTGCTTTTCTGTGGTGCACAGCCTAAAGCTTGGCTAGGCACCTTCAAGGCATTGTCCTAGCCATAATCTTCCTACGGCACTCACAGCCTGTGAGCCGTGGGCTGTCCCAGCACACCTGCCCACTGTGGCCTATAGCCTAGCCTAGCCACAGGCCCCTTCCCTGTCTGGGTCACCCAGTCCCCTGGCCAGTCGCTGCCACCTCTTTGTGGGTTCTGTGGTGGCCACGCAGGTCTTGCAGGTCTTACCTTCCTAAGCCAAGCTGAAGAGGAATCTCCTTCACCAGATCTCAGATTTCCATCAAGTTCAAGCACAGCCATTGACAGAGCGACCCTACTCTATTGTCATCTTGACTCTGCCAGCAAATTTTTATTGATATATGAAATTAAAAAAAACAGGAACAAGAGGTACCATGCTGTGCTAATTGGTAACACTGCACGTCTTAGGATACATCATGCCTAGATCCATCAGGCCTTCCCAGGCTTATCTCTAATGGAGATTTATCAGAAGTATCATATGAAGAAGGAGATTGGTTGCTCACCATTGCGAATGGATTTAACAGGATCGCGTTGTACTTTAAAATGTCTAAGGTGGTAAAGTTTATGTTATGCATACTTTATTACAATCTTTTAAAAATAAAATCTTGTTTGAGATCATACTGCAAGATCGTAATAGTTCAGGGAGCAGTACTTGGTTAGATAATAATAAATCTGATATCAATTTAAATTGCAAAATCCTCGAATCTATCCTGGAGCAATGATTTTACATCTGTAAATACCTTAAATCAGGCAATGTGGGGAACTGAAAATGTAATAAGATAGTTGCCTAGGAGATGGAATTCTGTAAAATAAAACAGTCTATACCTAGGAGCCATTAACCTCCTGCAGCTGGATAAACACCCCTAAGATTATAAACCTTAAAATTCTGAATTTTTGCTGTTTAATTCTGATGTACAAATTCTGGAAATCATATGCATGCATACTTTACATTAGGCTGCTCCTCCCAAGATCATTTTCTCCCCTTCGCTAACCTGCAATACCCTTATCTCCAATGCTTCTCATAGCAAGAACCCACGTAAGTAACTAAAGCATTTTGATTTTTTTTCTTTTTACCGTAAGTTTTTGGGCTTTCATTTTAACTTCACTATCATTTAAAGAATTTCACCACTGGTATTAATGTTGGCAAAAAGACTCAGAGGTCAGCCAATAGAGAAAAAAACATGACATTCTACACATCATAGTAAAGCAGCACATTCTATGCAATGAAAAAAAAAATACATAAAAATTCTGCCCCACAGAGACCCAGTGGCAAAATGATGCTCTTGATGGTTTCTGCATCCAAGGGTGTGAAGATGTACCAGGAAGACAGAATCTCACTGTGTGAAGGAGGAGGGTGTTTGACCTTTTAAGCAGGAGAAAGCCAAAGGTCAATTTTGCTCCTGCCTGTTTTAGGAAGTCTTACTCTTAAAATTGCAGTGCATAGTTGTAAGTTCCGTATAATTAAGGATGCCCCACCCCAAACGACACTTCCCCCACCGTGCAGATAGCTAAGGAACAAATGCTTTCACTATTTCTTTTTTTCTTTATGACGGAATCATGTAATTTACAAATATTTGTAGTCTTGATTAAATACATCAGTTCCTATAGTTTTAGAGAGTGTAAGGCAATGAGTATATGATTTGTTCTGAATGAGCTGATTGATACAAGTAAGTAAAGAAAAGTATGTGGCCTTGCACAGAAAAGGCTGCCAAATGTAGTGCCTAGGATCTGGGATGTTAATTGCTTTTAACCTGTAAGTGAAAATGGTATATGGAAACAAAAATAATCTGGCTCATCTGATGATCCAGTTTGCCAAAGAAACCTAAAATATCTCAATTTTACCATTAGATTTTCTGATTTTCAAAAATTGGCAACTATTTCAATTTTTTCACCTATTACTAAGGCCAAACTCCATGAATCAGGGATATATTGAAAATTTAAGTCATCTAAGTCTGAACTCAGTTTTCCATGGCAGTGATCGGGGATGGAAAGAGGAGCTGGGAAAGAGACATTGAACAGCAAAAGCAAATAAGCAATACAAACAAGCAAACAGAAACTCAGAGCTTCCAGAGAGCCATTCAGAGAAGTGGATATGAAAGGACAGATAGGCTGTCTTCTGTGGGATGTGGTGTAGCACCATTTGTAAACCACAAACCTTCAGTACTTTAAAATTTTGATTTGTGTGTATATTTTGATATAATCACATGCTAAACAAGTTTTAAATAAGAGGGAAGTAACCCAACTATATATGTGTGAATGTGCTTATTATTTGCAAATGGCAAACATCGCCAGTGTTTTATGAAAATTTGTATTGAATTTCATGTCATGGTTGATGAAACCAGGGCTCTCAGGAATTTAGCAGTACATCATCAGAAATATCTAAGTAAAAGGATCTGATGCCTTGTAAAGTGGCTGCTATTTCTAGCCAGCAGATGAGCCCAGTAGAGAGGGTAAGTACTAAGAGGTGGCCTGAAATGCTTCCAAGGCAGCTGCTTTTCTGATCTCTGGACACAGATGCACACACACACACACACACACACACACACACACACACACACGCACACTCAAGCACATTTCACCAGTGGTATAATGAATGCTGTGGACTGGATTATTCTCTGACAAAACACATGAGGCAAAGTTCTTGTTCCTAATGTGAGAGTATTTAGAAGCTGAGGTCATAGTTGTGGAACCCCTACGAAAGGTCTTCGGGCCCCCTTAAAAAGAGGAGTGCATTAGAGCTTTCCGTCTGTCTCCCTGTGAGATGAAGATACTTGCAAACTAGAAAGCGAGTCTTCAAAACTACCCATGATGATGTCAGGCTTTCAAGCGTCCAACACTGTGGGCAATACACGTGTGCTGTTTTAGCCATGCAGTTCCTGGTGTTTTAGTACAGTAGCCCTACCTGACTAAGAAGTATCAATAGCCTAAGTTGAAAACATCGATGGGAAACTATATATAAAAGACTTTGTGCCGAGTCTTCAATACATGTCCATCCATACAAGGGCCCAAATCCACATTAGCTAAGGTGAGTCGTGTGGACTACGCCTTTGGCAAGTGTGGATCCCTGTTCACTGCTCCCTTTCTCTCAGCTTCTTAGCTTCTGAGGACTGAGCCGGGAGGCTCTCCTGCAGTGTTATTTTTGCCTTGGAACCAATGACCCTGAAATGAGCCTTCTGAATCTATGAGTCAAATCATGTCCTCCTTGAAGTTCATGGTGTTAGGTATTTTGTTCCGCTGACAGGAAAGCTGATTAATACCCCTCTGATTAATTGAATGTTAAACCCTAATAAGATAGTGTTTGGAGGTATGGCCTTGGGTAAGTAAGTAACTATAGTGTTTGGATGGAGACCACACAAACAGCTACTTCATGAGCAGAGTCTAGAGAACTCACTCTCTGCTCTGTGCCATGTGAGGATTCAAGAAAAAAAATAGACACAGGACACTGAAGCAGATCCTGAAACTGCTGATATCTTAAATTTAAGGTCTGTAGTCCCCAGAACTATGAGAAATAAAGGTCTGTGTGCAAGCCAGTCAAGTATGGTGCTCCATTACAGCAGCCCAAGCCCGCCAAAACAAAGGTCCGCTTCACATTTGACACTTTCCTTTTACTCCTTTAAGTGAGGTTTTAAAATTTAGCTCCATAAATCTCTGTAACACTATACTCATCACTTGTAAAATCTGCACACCATCTGATTTTAAATAAGAGATTGCAATTTTGCTGAAATAAGGAAGTCTTTGAGGTCACCAAGGCCAAGTTTAGCTTGCGACTCTACCATTTACTCATTTATTAATTATAAGATATTGGACACCTCATTTGGCCTACTCGATGATAGAATCCTAGTTCTCTAATATGAAAGTAAGAGTGTTTGAGAAATTTGTTAAAATATTCAAATAAGATTTGTGAAACTTCTATCAGAGTGGGGAATCATAGAATTTAATTTGACATCTCCTCCTTAAAAAAATCCTACTGATTAAATCTAACTGCAGTTATTTTTATAACGATCCTCAAATATTTGTCAGGGGATAAGTTCATAATTCTGGAAGAGACAACCGCCTATCTAGGAAGCTGATCAGAACTTTCAACAAGACCAAGGCACAAAAGTAAACATTTAAAAATTAAATTTCAGGGACTACCAAAGTTGACATCTCTTAAAAAACTGTAAGCTTCAGATTGAAGCCACGAAGAATTATACATTAAGAGAAATGTTGACTTCATAACTTGACAACTTTAAGTCCCAACTTTAAATTAATATAATTGCAAAATATAGAATAAGGAAATATTTGTTCTCTAACAGATTTTCAGAAGAAAAAAAAAGTTGTCTCTAAATGAAGAAGAGGCAGATGGTTGGGGCTTGGCCTGGGAAGGTACCCCGCCCCTTCTCTCAGGTTTCACTCTGTTCTACCGAGCTGTGAGGAGCTCTCTCCCCTTCTCCAGCCCCAGCCCTGCCAGTGATTCTAGGCACTTGCCTGTGAGTCAACTGTGACCTTCTGAATAAATCTTTGCTCTCTAAAGTTATGGATGTTGGGTAATCTGCCCCAGCAACAAAAAAGTAACTAAGACACTCCTCTTTGGCCCTCTCCTTTGCTCTGGGAATCTACATGGAATCTTCTTCTGTTCACCATAGCCTATAACTCTCTCAAGGCTGTAATCTGTAGTAATCATAACTTCATCTCCTTTACTTTCCACCTCACAGAGATCACTGCTTTTTAATCCTAATGTCCTTGAACACAAACATTATGTGTCTTGTCCAGTTTTTTCACTGTTGTCTATCTCAGACAGAATAACTTTCCCATCATTTCCATCCATTTCTGCTGGATGTAGTAGTCAAATAGGATTTTTGTAACAGTCCAAAACCCTACACATCCCCAGTATTGATCAGTAAAGTAGGTATATAAATTGTGCCCTATCTATACAATAAAATGCTATTGTAGAAACAAAAATATATAACATACAGCCACATTCAACTACGAGGATAAATCTCACCAACAATGCTGAACAAAAGAAGCCAGATGTACCGTGTGACTCAAAAATTCCAGGTAGTGGTTATCTTTGAAAAGAAAGGAGGACATAAAAGAAGTTTCTGTGTCCTTGGCAATGTTATTTTTGTTGATGCCAGTGATAATTATGTAGTGACCTGTCTGTGGTAAATACTGATTATTGTTGGTTTTATTTTCCCATATTCACATTAACACAGAAGGTATTGAAAACAAGAGACAGTAGATAGAAATACATAAAACAAACAATACAGATTGTCATAGACCTTAGAACTTTAATGAACGCATGGAGAGAATTTTTTGTCAGGAAGCATGTAAGATCTTTGCTGAAAATAACTAAAATTTCTCCACCATAAACTGTATAGTGCTTGTTAAAGCAGAGTGGGCTTTGATAGTCGGATACATTGTCATAATGTATGTTATACATCAAGAAGTCTCTGAACCACAACAAACCAAATTTCTCCCAATTGGTCCCTTGCTGAGGAAAATTGTAAAGTGTATTTGTTTTTCATCATTTTCATTAAAATGGCCAATACTGAGACTGGAGAAATGACACAGCAGTTAAAGCACTTGCTTAGCAAGCACAAGGACCTGAGTTTGATTCCCCACCACCCATTAAAGCTGGATGTGGTGGCACATGGCTGCTATCCCAGCACCCAGGAGGTTGAAGGGAGAGGACTGTCGTAAGTCCAGGGACAGCCTGGGCTACATAGTGAGCTCAGGACCAGCCTGGGCCACACAGAGAGAACTTGTTTCCAAAAATATGACTAATGCTTTAAGTTCTGGAGTACTGATATATTGTCTGACATAATCCTTCAAAGTTTAGAGGCACTGTTAATGCATTTTTGTAGCTAATTCAACTCAAGTGTCCAAACTTCACCACAACTGCGCCTTACATGGTAGGGTTAGTTACTAACAGAAAATATTATCTCTGATTTTGCTTATCAAATTATATTTCATAGTATCACAACTGCTAAGTTTTTTTTGTATAAATGTTTGTAATGAGTTGCCAGTGAACCCAAAAAGTGATGTAGTTATTGTGACAGGAGATAGTGGGGTTGTAGGCAGTAAGGGATTTGAGGTCTCCTAGAAATGAGGGATTAACTGCAAATCAGATTAATGCAAAATCTACAGAAATGGCAGCTGTCTATAGCTTGAGACAGCTGTGGCTGATCCCTCCCCAGGCTTGTTGATGGATAGATAGACATTAAGTAGTTCAAAAACAATAGAGTGAAAGATCAAGGATAGAGTACTTCAAAAGCCTCCTAGGAGTGGACTAAAGCCTCTTAAAAGTGGGCTTCAGTGGCTGCTTAAGGTGGAGAACTTAGCAACCAGCCTTAGCAACGAAGCTGCTTAGCATAGGACAACCCCTTATCCAGCTCATCTATAAAATCCCCTAGACAGAGAGCCACACAGGCAACCCACAATTCCAGGCCCCGCCCCCCTTCTGACTAGCAGAGGCTTCATCCTTTCTCTTTGCTCTTCCATATTTCTCCCCATAAAAAATCCTTTTCTCACCCTGCCTCAGTTCATCCACCACTGATTGTTCAAACTCATGGAGATGTGAACCCAGCACGCAAGCCCAGTGGAGTTAGGACCTGGTATACTCATAATATGACGAACAAGAAATTAAACATTTTTATACTTTAGAGGCTTCACTAATGTCAAATTTCTGGTTTTATCTAAAGACATACAAGGACTCACAACTTATAAGTATCCTCTTCCTTTGCTCTCATTGTGTAGAAAATCAAGCAACCGATTAATGACGCTACTAGCTACAGTTATTTTTAACAGGATAAGCTGAGATATTTGGATTTCTGTTTTGTTAGAGGTTTTCAAAAAGACAACGTGAAAAGCATATTTTAATCTACTGCTGAAGAATCACTTTATGGTGCGAAAGAAAGGAAAATATTTGAAGGCAGAAGTTCAAAATTAGCCTCCTTACTCTACCACTCACTGGATGTGTTACTCTAATTAAGTTACTGAATTTCTTTAATTTAATTATCATTTTCCCATCTGTGCAATGAGAATTTCCTCACTGGCTAGCTATAAATATAAGAGAAGGGAAGAGTGAACCATGTCCAAAAATGTTCAACCACCACTTGTGCAAGAAGCTCTCTCATTTTACAGGTGTATGAGGACTCAGAAAAATAGCTTGCCCCAGACCACAATTCATTAAATCCCTAGCATATGTGCCCTTCTAAGGAGTGGACTTAGGCTCTATGCCTACATTCCAATGCTATATTGCACTTTCCAGTGCTGAGACCTCAGCCACTCAAGTGTTCTGACCAGTGGGGATGGAGAAGCCTTCTGATTGGAAAGCAAATATTATTGAAGCAGTGTTAACAATGGACTTAACAATGGACTTGTATTGATGCAGGTAAGCATAATAATTTTTCACTCATATTTTGCACCCTTTGGTCTTAAATGCTTTCACACAAGACAAATCTTTTCCACCAGATTCTATTGCACAAACTTGGCATAGTTGGTTGACTGGGTTTCTCAGCAACAGCAGGTAATTAAGATGATTTATAAGGAGGTGCAAGGATTCCTTGTTATGTTCTAAGTTTCCATCAAGTTTCTGGGACTCCCTGAAACTTCAAGCTCCCTGTCCAGCCATCCTTCTTTTCTTCACCATAGCTCACATCCTCCTCCCCCCAGCACAGTTCCTCTTGTTATATTTGAGTTCTTTAGTCAGGGTCAAATGATTGAGTTCGCTCACTAATGAAAGAGAAATAAACCAAGAAGCAGGTTCATGGTTTATTTAGCTTCTATCTATGCTTATGTTTTTTTCTAGACATTTATATTATTTTAATACAATGGTTAGAGAGCCTCACACAATAGTGACTGAATGCCACCCTATCAGAAAGCAATGACATTATGCATATTATTAATACTTTAGGCAATCAAGAAGAACCATGCACCTGCAAGATGGTTGGGAAACACCAGCTTTAGTTAACAGAGTGGAATGGTTATATAATCATGAAGGTGGTTTCAGAGGCACTGAGGAAAGCTGGAACTTATTTCTTCTGGCTACATAGGCAGGCAATCTCCAGTTCATGGAAAATCTCTGAAAATTAGGTGAGCACCTCATTGCCGTATCTCAGTGACTAACCTCCATGTATGCTCTGTTCCAAAATTGTAGCTTCAGAAAAGAAAGTCCTTTCTATTACGATTCTGAAACGCACCTAAAATGAGCTGAAGATGATGATAGATATATGTTATTTTAACACCAAATCAGGAAATAGAGATGGGGAACAGACGGCTGATCTTTCTGTCCCCACGTTCATTAAGCAACCATATGCTCTCTGCAAACACAGATGACACATGCCGACAAAGCCTGTTGTTCCCTCAAAACACCTGAAGAACATACCCTATGAACAGCCTGGAGCACGTCTTCTGTTTGGTGAGGACGAGGCATTTCCTGCAGCCTGCCTAAGTGAGCCAGCACTGGTTCATTGTACACGGAAGAAGGAGGAAGCATCTTCAAGGAGCTCCACAGTGTTCAGAGCTGGCGAGTGTCAAAGGTTAGGAACAGGATTCCCCTAAATACAAAGACCACTGATCCTACAATACCAAAATCATCTTGGGGCAACCAAAATGTGCTTTAACAATTACTACTTTTTTGTTGTTGTTTTCGTCCAATGCAAAGAATATATTACCCCAAGGGGGGGGGGGTGTAAAATTTTCTTTCTCTCTTTCTCTTTTGCCTTTGTCTCTTTCTCTTTCTCACTAAAAAGCATTCAGTGGAAATAATGATTACAGAACAATAACAAAAATATATTTGAAACTAGAAAATGGAAAGGTATCTCCTGCTCTTCGATAGGCAAAATAAATATAGTCAAAATGACTATACTACCAAAACTGATACACAGATTCAATGCAATTCCTATCAAAATCCCTGCAAGTTTCTTCAAAGAACTTGAAACAGCAATTCTTAAATTCATATGGAACCAAAAGAGACCAAGAATAGCCAAAGCAATCCTGAGTGACAAGACCAAAGCAGGAGGCATTACAGTTCCACACATTAGGCTGCACTGTAAAGCAATAGTTGTAAAAACAATTTGGTACTGGCACAAAAATAGATAGACCAGTAGAACAGAAAAGAAGATGCAGAGACAAACCCAAGTACCCTCAATTACTTAATCTTCCACAAAGGGGCCAAACGCATACAATGGAAAAAGGACAGCCTGTTCAACAACTGGTGCTGGGAAAACTGGTCATCCAGATGCAGAAGAATGAATCTAGTCACACACATATCACCATGCACCAAAATCAAATCAAAATAGATCAAAGACCTAAACATTAAAAATGAAACACTAAACCTTCTGGAAGACAAGTAGGCAAATTTCTAAAAGACATAGGGGTAGACAAAGATTTTCTTGACGAGACACCAAGAGCAAAAGAAATTACCCCCATTATTAACAAATGGGATCTTGTCAAACTAAAAAGTTTCTGCACAGCAAAGGAAACTATCAACATTGTAAAAAGAGATCCAACAGACTGGGAAAAATTATTTACCACCAATATCTCAGATAAGAAGCTTATAACTAGAATATACAAGGAGCTGAAGAAAAGTAAGCCTACCATAATAAAGGATCCTATTGAACAGTGGGCAAATGAAATGAAGAGACAGTTCACTCGCGAAGAAATGCAAAAGGCCAATAGATACATGAAAAGATGTTCAACATCTCTAGCCATAAGAGAAATGCAAATCAAAACAAAGCTAAGATACCATCTCACCCCAGAGAGAATGGCCTATATCAACAATTCAAATAGTAATCAGTGAGGGCTGCACTGCTGGTGGGAATGTAAATTTGTACAACCCCTTTGGAAAGCAGTATGGAGAGCTCTCAAAAGACTAGAAATAAATATCCCTTTCGATCCAGCGACACCCCTTCTGGAAAGATATCCAAAAGAGGCCAAAACAACACATAGCAGAGATATATGTATACCCATGTTTATAGCAGCACAGCTAACAACAGCTAAAATATGGAAGTCACCAAAATACCCATCAACAGACCAGTGGATACACAAACTGTGGTATTTATACACAATGGAATACTATGCATCAATAAAATCCAACAGAGTGGAGGCTTTTATAGGCAAATGGAAGAAACTTGAGAACATCATGCTTAGTGAAGTGAGTCAGAAGCAGAAGGTGAAACATCGAATGGTCTCTCTGACATGAGAGACCCAGATCACAACTCCTTTGGAGCTTAAGATGAAAGACAAAGTGAAAGAGGGGGGTAGGGTGGGGGAGGAGGGAGGACGGGGTGGGTAGGGTGAGGGACAAAAGGAGAGTGGGAAAGCCCTTGTCACCTTGACAGGATATGAATGTGCACAAAATGCCCAACCTCATTGTAAACCTTGAATATTGATATGTATACATATCAATAAAATGTGGGGAAAAATATATTTGAACCAGAAATGCGGTATAAAATTGAATCTACGCAGTTATGAGAGCTCCCCAAATATCTCAAATTTCAAAACAAGTGAAAGCTTTCATTAGTATTAACATCATCATCATCATTATCTTCAATAAGATATTTTTAGTTTAATAAGCAGCTCTTAGTGGTAGCATTTTGATTTGAAGGCTTTCTTAAAATGCATTTTTGTAAAAAAAAATCACCTAGGGTAGGTATTATAAAACTATCCAGCTAATCATCTTATCATATATATTCATGGTGTGTGTGTGGGGGAAACAACATGATAAAAAAAGGAGAAAACTTTTATCTGCCTTATTAAGGATTGCCTTGATTCAGATACAGCTCTAGATTTTCTCTGAAAGAGTTTTAGGCCCCTAACTGCGTTTTCTGTCTACCCCACTGAAGTGTCCAAATTCTAAGTCAACTGATGTGGTTTTAGGAACAAAATGAATCGTATTTATATATAAAATTAATATTTTTTCACTTAAATAGAGTAAATCTTTACTGAACATCATTGCGGATGGCTTTCCTAGGAATCATCAATTGAAGTTAGTATGACACTCAGATCATACCATATACTCAGATCATAAGAGAACTCCAGAACTGCAAGAGAAAGTTATGTTCAAGACATAGCCCACATTCCAAACAACACAGTTGATAAAAGTCTGACTCCCCCAGTCTACAACTCCCCACCAGCTTCACTGCTGCTGCCCTTGCCTTCCTCAGAAGGCAATCAGCCCGCTAATGTATGAGCCTAAAACGTGGGGAAGAGTCTGTACTTGATCAGAGCCCAAGACTCTAATTGATGGGCTGCAATTGTCTCTAATGGACTCTAAATAACATTTTCTCTTGACATCTAAGAGACATGAAACTAGATAATGGTGACAGTTAGAAATCAGTGTTCGGAAGTTTCAAGGCACAAATGAGGAAAAGTTAAAGAACAAAACATGATATAAGAAGGTCAAAAATGCCTCTTCTGTGTTTTCCTAGGTGGAGACACACTAGGTAGTTTACACAGCATAATACTAATTGGAATTTGCAAACAAACAAACAAACAAAAAAAACCCACAAGTGTATATACATCTCTGCAGTTTGTTCAATATATATTAAATTGTATACATGATAGGATGCACATATATGTCCTATTGTTCCTATATTCTTCCTCAGATTTGTATGTATTTTCAGAAAGCTTAAATGTGGTATGAAGAATTTGAAGTTAAATAGTAGTATTCACACCCACTAGAATACCACCCAGGGAAATTAAGTTCAGGTGACACTGGTAATTATGATGGCTGCCACTCATGTGACTATGCTACAAAATGTGACAAAGGTCAAGAGATTTTGTAGATTAACTTTCCAAATTAATTCACGTGATGTTTCTCGGGAGGCCTGACGTAGCCAGGTTAGCCCTTTACAACAGAGGTCAGCTATTTCCTAAAAAGAAATTCCAAGTCTAAAATTCTTCTGTTGATTTTGAAGGAACAGACTGGGGAGAACTTTGGATAGAACCACCAGACAGAGGTAAGCAGGTGGCTTTTAGGAAGTGAAAATAGTCCCTAGTTGATACCCAGAAAGACAGCAGGGACTTTGTTTCTACAGCTTTAAGGAAATAAAGTGGGTTAGCAGCTAGTGAGGTGGGAAGAGGACTCAAGCTCTAGATTAACAGGCTTTCCCCCAACCGGCATGCCGACTTTGGCTTTGTGAGATCATTAAGACAGAACCTAGCTATTCCATATCCGGCTCTCTGATAGTGGGAGTTAGGGGGGATGGAGAGAGTATGGGAAGGCCAAAAATGGGGAGGGGAAGGAATTGCAATATGGATGTAATACCTATGTGCACAAAATACTCAAGTTAATTGTAATCATTATGTATTTCATATATATACATTAATAAAAATGTTTTGAAAGTCTTATCTTAAGCTGTTGGGTTTTGTTATCCAGCATAGAAAAGCAACACAATAGATTGGTCTTGGAAAACTACTCTTTTTTTCTTATTTACTTTGTATTTTCCCCCTGTTTTAGATAAAGTGTCATTTCTTTGAATAAGCGAGTCCTCACAATCTCCAACTGTGCATTTCTTTTAGAGATTGACAGTGACAATGTTCTCTCCCCACTGACCTCAGGAAATGGCCTGTGACTGCCTATTCCTACCAAAGAACCCAGCCACAATGACCTGGCATGCTGAGAGGTCAGGGACAAGCATGGGGCTCAAACTTGGCCAAAAAGTGTCTCACTACAAGAAGCATCTTACCCTAGTCAATCAGAGCCATCATTAGCTTTTTCGCTCACTAAGCTGGAATTATCCCTGTAGCTTTTTCGTTCCCTAACTCTCTGTTATCTAACTCACGAAGAGGATCTGGTTTGTATGGAAAGAACAAGGAGTGATAAAAAGTAGAAAGCTGGAAAGACACTTGCAACAAAATCCCAGCTCTCATTTTTGAAGCTGTTTGTCCCCATTTGTCTTTTTTACCCATTATTCACTATCCTATAAGTTACTTTCTGTTGGATTTTAGTAACCAAAAGTGCTGAGTTTTGGTACCAAGAGTGCTAGTCATGAACTGATTTTCTCACCCCAAAATTTCTAACGGGAGGTCCACTGTTTTTTTCTCTCACTATAGAAATTTAAACTCGAAAAATTGTATCTGTGCTCTTTTCTCTCTTGCCAAAAGTTGTATGTAGTCTTACTTTAAAAAGAGAAGAATAGAAAAGTCAATTCTTGGACAAAATGAATCACAGAATGGAGACATAGACACTCACCCAAGAAGGTATTCTCTCTTCTTCTGACACTGTGAGATAAAGTGAGACTTTTTCTTCCCTCATTTATGCACGTCAGGTATTTTGTCACAGTAACAAAAAAATAACTAAGACACAGACAAAGCAGAGCATAAATGAAGCCAATCAAGGCAGTGAATCAACTTAGCTCAATCTCAGTTAATGTGTGTGTGTGTGTGTGTGTGTGTGTGTGTGCGTGAGTGTGTGTGTGTGTGTGTGTAGAGAGAGAGAGAGAGAATCATTTAAGGACAGAGTGTGGAGTCCTTATGGCAGACAATTCTTGAGAATTCTGTAAGACCCTGGAATTTAGTTGGCTTATCTGTAGGAGATATTTATCTATAATCAAAGAGCTAAGGGTTCCTTGGTATTAACAGAGCTGTGATCTTTGGTTTGTGATGATTTCATTCGAGTTCTCTAAGACCCTAGGATCTACTAGAATGGAAATAGTCTCTATGCCAGAGCTAAGACCAATGAGAGCTAAGAAGCCCTGCCTTTTATTTCAGGCCAGCCATTCTACTTGCTTCCCTACTCAGGTTTGCAATTATGCACCTAAGTAATGTGCTCCTTCCCATCTCCGTCCCCTACTCCCCACAATAGAATATAAAAAGGAAATTATTCTTGTCTCATGGGGACTCATAGCTTAGAAATTAAGAAATACAAATGACTTTCCCCAACAAAGATAAGTAAGGAAGTGGACAGTTGTCAGTTTTTCCCAATTCTTCTTGCATAAGATCTGAGGATCATACTGACTTCAATTGCTGATTCCCGGGGAAACGGTCTACAAAGGCGTTCAGTAGAGATTCGCTCAATTTAAATGGAAAAATGTTGATCAAAGTGGAGAAGGAAATGTTAAGACAAATATAAGAATTCAATTTAATAATTAATAACAATTAAAGGAAAATCATTAACTGAGTAATATAAGAACATGAAAAAGTATGAGACATAATGTCTTCTATCGTGTAATTGTCAGGACAGAGCTGAATGCAAAGTATCTAAGGGAAATGACCAATAGCTTATAATTAGCATCTTAGAAGAACTTAATCTTCAAGTGTGAATGTTAGCCTTACACATTTCATAACTTTGACTTCTCAAACTTTCAGGGGTATGATCCTTAAGATACAGACAATAGTCTGTTGAAGGTGAGGATTAAATCAGAAAAGGCAGAAAGATCAGATACTCAATATCTGACGCAATGAAGGCTCTTCACTTTCTGTGCACTACACTGTTTCCTCTTCCTTCTAAGCCAAGCAACTGAAGGTGAAAGAGCTAAAACTGTTAAATTATTATTCATCAGTGTAAAATATTTCAAACCAAGCAATATAGATTAACGGAAATGAGACATAAGCTCAGGAGCTTAAATGAAGACAAGAGACACTTCTGCAACAAACTGTAAGTTTAAGAAAAAGAAGTATAAGTTGACTCATATTTCAGGCCTTAAATAACTTAAAAGTAGTCACTTAGTCAGTGAATGCTTTGACAAGAAAATGCTTTTTATGAGTATAGTATTTCATAAGTGTTTTTATGAAAAAAATTAAAAAGCCAAGAGTAGAATAGAAAGAACAAGAAATTTAGCATATGAGAATTTGCTTGAATTCCAATCCAGGCTAATAGTGAACCAGTAGCAAAAGACGTTCATCATATAATCCCCTGGACTTCCCCAAAGAAACACAGGGATTGAGAAAAGCCTTTGTTTGTTTTCCCAAAAAGGCTTCAGAATACGTAATGTAGCTCTCCTGATAAAGAAGTTGACAGACCTGATACTTCAATCTGAGAATACTGGCGTCATAGCTAAATGAACAAGAGATGAATCGGGTGCTGCCTACCTCAGTCATGAACCAGAGGAGTCTGCCTCAAAATTATGCACAGGAATATAGGGGTGAGAGAAGAAGTGAGAATTAAAACAAGAGGTGAGAGTTTAATCTGATCATGATTTTAAGCTCGGTGAAGCAGAATTAAGCTTGAGTTCATGTCATGTTTGCTGTCATGTTAGAGGTACATTTTTTGAAAGATTTGCCTTATATCTGCAAAATTATTTTTAATAAAAGTGGTTCCTATCAGTTAAATATTGACCAAAACTACAAATCAAAGGTATATATATATATATATATATATATATATATATATATATATATATAAATTGTGGTATTTCCTCTCATTGAGTTTGTTAAAAGAAATTAGAACTTCAGTGGAAAGGCACACAAACCTATTAGAGGTTATGTTTAGATGCAACAAGGTTTTCAAACTATAAATTTGGTAGTATTACATGTGATAATCATTTAATTCAGGAGAAATCAATATTGCTTTTCAAAGTACTTTTTTGTTTGTCCTGTTAATAACCAAAAATTTAAAAAACATATGAATGAAACTTTTGGTGAATATCCCAATAAAGGGATTGGGTTGGATTCAGAGGAGAGGCATCAAGATCTAACTACTGCGACCCATTCGAGGAATAGGAAGCTGAGTTAGAGTGGTGACTTAAGTGAAATGACTTAGGTGTGGAAGATTAATATGTTAAGTACTGTATAGTCTCTCTGACCTGGAAAACCCAGAACACAGACATTCTATAGAACCACATGAAGTGATAGCTGGAGTTGGGGGAAAGGACAGGGAGGGGGTGGGAGGTTCAAAAATGGGAAGGGATTGTAAAGTTGATATGATACATATGTGCACAAAATGCCCAAATTTATTGTAAACATTATGCAATATATATATATATATATATATATATATATATATATATATATATATAGTTGGAATAAATATATGAAATATATGAATGAGAAATGAAGTAGGGCAGGTATCTTGTTGTTATGGTTAGGGTGTGGAGGGTCCCCCAAAAGTCTCATGTATTTTAATGGAACCATGTGATGCTGGTGGATTGGGGTCTGGTCTGGAAGGGTGGATTGCAGCTAAGTTAGGATTAACGGTGTGTAGTGACCACGCCCAGATGCAGGAGGGAGTGGTTACTGGGCAGAGACCTGGAGGACTGGGATAGTCTCAACTAGCCTCAGCTTGTCTTCCTGTTTGTCCGGGGAAGCTGCCTCCACCTCTCTGTCTGCCGTGTACTTCGATTGTTGCCGGCCACCCCTGAATGGACTGTGACCTTCAAGACTGTGAGCTAAAATAAACCTTTCCTTTCCTAAGTTTGTGGGTGTCGGGTATTGAGTCACAGCAATTAAAAGTAACTAAGACACTTGTGTACCACTACATCTAACAGAAGCGCACCTCGTTGTACAGTGAGTGAGGCAGGACACACGTTTCTTCTATGGTTTCAGGCCTTTCCATTCCAACAGACCTGGATGCATGAGTGTTTCGTTGCACTGGATGTGATTTAGATATGCACAGACAGAAACACACACACACACACACACACACACACACACACACATTACACACATTTTTTTTTACTCACCATAACTTCCATTTATTTATTTTTGAGACAGGTCTTCCCCTACAGTCCAGGTGGTTCCTGAACTCACTGTGTGTCCCAGGCTGGGCTCAAACTCATGATAATCATCCTGCCTTGACCTTCCAAATGCTGGGATTACAGGTATGTGCCACCAATTTATGTGGTGTTGGGGAATTGAACACAGGGCTTCGTATTTTCTACATAAGCACTTTAACTGAGTTATGCCCCTATTCCCTTCACCATAACTTTTTAAACACAACCCACTTGTTCCCACTAAAAAAAGAGCATCACTGTATACATTACATATTTATAGATATGTAAGACAGCATAAGATTGCATTTTTAAAAGTGTCTATTATGTGGATGTTTCCAAGGCTTTTTACACTTAGCAGTACCCTAAACAGTTCCAAATTCACCCACTGCAGTATCTCACTCCCACAGAGGCTGCCACTCTGCTTGCTAGATTATGTCAGAGATAAGCTTCCTAAACAATGGAAAAGTAAAGACGAAAGTACGCTGGAACACTGACTCCCTGGAACCACAGAGAAAGTGTCTCAAGAATCTGGAGGCTGGGGGATGGAGCAGAAATAACCACGATTCCAATATCAGCTTTTCAAAAAATGTTTGGAAAGAGTTAAACGTGTTTGATTTGAAGCCTTTAGAGAGTGCTCACATAACTGTCAAAAACAGAGAACTAAGAAGAAAAAATAAGGTAGATTTTAAAAAGATTGATGGATTAGGAAAGGTAGATAGTAAAAGGAGTAGCTCTTGCCTTAGAGAAACTTACAACAGAGAAAGAAATCAGGCAAGGTGTCTAGGTAGTGTCTGGGGTTGTGTGAAAGTGATCAGGACAGGAAAGGAAAGGGATGGAAAGCCAGAGTATCTCCTCAAGGTCAAGGTGCTGCAAAGGTCAGAAACTACTCATGGAAACATCTGTGAGTTAAAACCATGAGAACAATTGTTCAAGACCACCAACACAGAGAAAAAATAATCAAGATACTGGAGGGGAAGAAGTAGAACCCCAGACCTGTCCTTCCTCTTAAGGAGTGGCGAGGGGAGCAGAAGAGACAAGGTACATTAGAAAGTGATGGTGCAAAGCCTGAAAAATGACAAAACACTGAGGATTCTTTGGAATTTAGGATATACTAGACTCTACGTCAATTGCCAAGACAGAGGCTATAAATGAAGGGACTGAGCTACCTAACCTATACGTGGAAGTAATAAGAGTGATGTATGAACACCTGATTCATAAAAAAAAAAAAAAAACAGTGAATGTACTTGCTTTTTTATTTATTCAATTTATAATCCAAGATACTCTGGTTAGTGTGAACATGAAGATAAAAAAAAAAATTGGACAAATAATGAAGTCAAACACCAGTCCAAGAGAGTCATCTGCGCAGGTGACTCTACAAATAGTCATATCCGTTAATGTCACCCAGCTTTCTGTCCTGCATATGTCAGCGCTTGTTTTCCAATGGGTGGGGACATCCCAGACATCCTGCTCTTGATTGCCGCTGAGCCAAAAGGTCAGATGTTCCCAGGAGACTCCAAAGTAGCACGTGGCAAAAATTTATTTCTAAATATAGAAGGTAAAAATATTTATAGGATTAACATTTTTTTCCTTAAATAGGTGTTTAAATGGAATAAGAGATCCATGCAGGCCAAATACATTAAACAATTTCTTTGGTATGGTTAGAATATTTAGAGAACCAATTAACCTAAAAGAAAGAAGTATGAAGTTTTAGAATCAAACACAGATTTTAATCCCAGATTTTCCAGCCAATGGATATGAGAATTTTTCAGTTTTCATAAATCTAATGAATTCCAGTTTCCCCACAATTTATTCAGGTATAAAATTTACCTAGCTTGAAGATTTATTGAGAATATGAGATGTATATGTAAATAGACAATTTGCAGTCTTCCAAGCAATACTATTCAATAAGGGGAAGTGTTCCTGTCCATATGCCACCAGAGAGGGGTTTTTTTCATTGTTTCTCAAATCCACGTGGCTCACCTAGAGCAGAGACACCAACTTTTGTGGTCACAATCTCACTGACCTGAGGGCTCCTCGGTGTTGTGCATCTACCACTTATAGACAATTTTGCTTATTAGAACCTTATTTTAAAGTGAACTAAGATACGTGAGTGAAACAACATTGATTTCTGTAACTGTAGCATAATCACACACTTGAGCCCTATGTAAAGATAAGCAAACACATAAATAAAGCATTATTTTCCCAAATGGGAAAAATAACAAGTGATAAATTGGATTTTCAAGAACTTATTTATTTTCAAATAACAAAAGATACAAGCTGCAATACTTACATAACTGAGAAATCAAATCACTCAGTCTTTAAATATCACACTGGATACTCTCAGACAAAAATCCAAGGACATATTTTCAAGTTATAAATATTAATAAGCAAAGTTTGGCTTCAAATTTTAACATAATTGAATCAGCCAGATGTTCTTCCACTTATTTCTGTTATTTTTTTAAATTTCTGCACAGGTATTCCTGCTACCATAGAAATGCCTTCAAAGACTGTGAAAATATCACTGAAAACTGGAAGATAGAAAAAAAATGGGTCGTAGTGTGATTTTTAATCTGTCATTGGCTTGTACCTGTTATGGCTATATTGATAAGACCAACATGATATCTGTGCTACTCAATATTGAGAAGGAATGGCAAACAAGGTCAAAGAGAGAAAGCACGAAAGGGCCTAGTGATATTTGGTTTCCTTTTCTGTACGGCCTTTGTCTCTCTTTACCCACCGTAGGAAGTCACCAACTCTTGTCTGCATGTTATATCCACACACAGGTGAACATCAGAATTTACTTTCTACCTAATGTTTGTGAAAATTCAACAAGGCTTTCAAAACCTTGCATGAGAAGATGTAGGAATTATCTACAAAACATGCTTCCTACATGTGATGCCTCCTCCAGTGCCTTTCTGTGCAGCTCAATTGTGCTTCACCTTCTCTCACTTCTCCTGCCTTATCTCATGAGGTGAGAATCAAAACTGTGACAGCTGGCAGAAGTAGTGAGTGCCAAGCCACACCTTGAGGTAGAGACCAGAAACCAATGCTTATGATGCACACCAGTTCGTGTTACAAGGACTTGATATATACTGAAGGAATGGATATTTCATTAGTACCACAGGAAGACATGGAATGTTATCTTTCATTAATAAGTGGAAAAGTAGATCAAGTAAACTGTTGCATAAGAAAAAACGAGGAAGCAAATGAAAACTTAAACGAATATGGATGCAAGCAGCACATTCTTACCATTATCCGTACTGGTCTCTGTCTAAAAAGGCACAGAATTCTCTACATTTTTGTTTCAACATTGCCTTTTGCACACTCTCTATCTCTTTCTCCCTTAGGATAATCAGAGCATCATGCAAAATTTTAAAACACTGCCTGAAGTTTGTCACACATTATGTTCCATGGTTCTCATTTCAAAAGATATTGAGAAGATAGAGGGAAATGTTGAATGTGTTTTTTATAAATCTAGATGACAAGTCCAACATCCTCTAGCTTTTTCTCCTTGTGGATAAGGCCAGTGATAATTTTTTCCTCCCCCTCCCTGTAAACAAAAGAATAGCTCCTATCTTATTGCTACAAGATGAGTAAACATCAAAACATGCCACGTGTTTGAAGGTGTATGCCTAAGTAGCTTGCAGTATAAAAGGGAGTACAGCAGATGTAGAGACAGAAAAGATGAAATCATTTTAGCTAGTTATACTTGTTAAACTAACATTTATATTTAAGCCCCATGGGCTGCATCTATCACGATCACCCCGAAGAAAGGAGAAAACAAGATTAACCTTCTTACACTTAAATGGAACACTAGATTAGGTACAAAATTCCAAGTCTGGCATACCTTTTCACATTTTCAGGACAATATTTTTCAGATTTCTGAGATTTTTTTTGAGACAGAGTTTTGCTCTATAGCCCCGGCTGGTCCTGAACGCAGTACGTAGCCCAGGCTGGCCTTGGACTCGTGGCAATTCTGGTTCAGCTTCCTGAGAGCTGGGATTACAGGCAGAGAATCTTAGCAAACTCAAAAACCAAGTAACATTATTTCCTTCATCGTCTCATCACTGGAAACTACATTCACCCAGTACATATATTTATCTTTCATCAAACTTCATACACATAGAGATACAGAAGGTAGCTTTCACCCTCCAGAGTTTGGAGCAACTCTAATTTACAGCGTTCCTTAACTAGCCTGAACAGAAGAAGTCAACCACTTACTAACAGCAGGATCAACGCCCATCCAGACTAATGGAACACCTCTGTGCTACTAGACATTGTGTGATTCATCGGAGGACAGAATGAAAAATAAAAAGAGGGCATGTGAATAAAGAGTATTTTTGGCTTGGTGGAGAAAATAGAATCATATGATCAGATATCTAACATAAAACTAAATGAGACAGCGTTGGGGCAGGTGAGGGTACCCAGAGTGCCGCAGATCTGTCTCGAAAGCACTAAACCTCATCTGTGGGTTTAGGAAGAAGCCATCTAGGACGTTTATTCTTGTGAAATATTAAAAAGAAAACTAATCTAAAAGAACGAACAAGGGTTGGCAAGCAAAGTAGGAAGGTATTTCAGGCCAATCAAAGTTGCAGCACTAGGAAAACGTGGCGTGTGCAGGGATCCGTGGGCAACTTGACGTCACTGGAACATAACACATCGTGTGAAGAGTGAGAGAAAGAGGCTTGGAAAACACAGACTGGCAAATTCACAGAATGCTTTTTCTTAAGTGTCAGAGATCTACCTGGAAATCAGGCTTAGCCACCTTATAACGACTGTAGAAGAGATGTGTGAGTCTCTTCCAACAGTCTGCCGCCACTATCATCTTTTATACAAAATTCAAGTGAACATATGTGACGTGGCCTTTTTTCAGTGATCTTTCAAAATGAGCCATTAGTAAGATGAAGGTGTTAAATCAGTTTGTAAACTGAGAAAACATACAAAAGTGTAAGTGCAAATATCCCTAAGAGCAGAGATTATTTCTTGATTGTCTCTGACATAAAAGTTGACGCATTTCAACTTGGCAAAACATAATGATGAATCTTTCATTTTTCTTTTCATTTCCAAATAAATAGCAGCAAAGCCTTCTTTTTCAGTTGTTTTTATTTTAACAAAAAAAGATAGCCAAAACTTAACAGAAGTCCCAGAAAATTCTGAAGCAGCCACAGAGCCCTGGAGCCCTCTCCTCTCCATTGTTGACCAAGTCTAATGACTGTTTTCGACCTTTGTAAAATGTAGATAAAAGCAAAACCCAAATAAGCTGCTTCCCAGCAAGCATTGGCCCATATGTCACCCAAACAGAAAGTCTTTCAAATTCTGCATTTTACTTGACACGTGCAATCACAAATACACAATCTACCCACTTGTTTATGTCTCATAAAAATGCGCCCTACTCTTAGCTTGTTGGTTTAACTAAATGAATTTTCCTTGAAAAAGCAACTTTTTAAACTCAGTAACTTGTCATAATCAGCATGCATCAACTTTTGAGTATCTGTCTCTACACAGTGTGACATATCAAGGAAAGGGGCAGCTCCTTCCCTTTCATTACTACCTTGTTATGAGCTTGGGAGTCAAGACTCATGTGTATGCAGCAGCTAGGAAACAATCGAGACAGTGTATAATTAAGTGTTGAACATAATTCTGGCACTCTGTGCACAATCCTGCACTAATTACTGATTGCGGTAAGGAATTAATACTTAACTTTGGGGATTTCAATCATAATTTTTCTATAAGCATTAATTCTTGTAACCAGCAATTCGTTTCAAAGAGTTACAAACATACCCTGGTTTTGCAAATATCTGCATTGTTCTCAGAAATTTTTTCTTCCATTAAGCAATTAATTTAAATCTTGATTGTTCTGACCTCCAGGGCCTTCTAGGGGGTGCTTGCTCCTCAGATGTAATTTAATTTTTTAAATGAAATTTTCGCTGGTGCAGAATTTGACATCCTGAGGGAATGGAATCTGCTTTCTATCTAGGTACAGGGGAATAGGAAAAAAAAAAAAAAAACAGATATCTGTAGCAAGCTAAATCTTGCTCCTAGTGAGGGAAGACAAACTTCAGTACTGAGCTTCTTTCCTTTTATCTTCCATCCTTTTACTTTCTTTACTTTCCATCTTTCCGTCTTCCTGCTTGGGTTCTCCTCTTCTCCTGTCTCCTACCTTTGCTCCAGTGGCTTCTGTACAGGAAGTTTCCTGCTTCTAGATGGAGCACTCTCCTGGTGTTGATCTGCTTGTTGGCCTGCTGGGAGTTGGGGTTGGTGACAGAATCCAAGTTCTCGTGCATTCTAAGCGTGCACTCTACCACTAAAGCACATCTCCAACCTGACCTTTGCAGCCTTCCTTCCTCTTGGGCATGCTGAAGACTGGCCCGGGAGGGATTATTGTGTGCAGAGAAAACAAGCTCAGTCCATCAGCGGTGACTTAAGCCAACTGCGAATGAACTAGCAGAAGTTGCAAACATAGTTCTAAGTGTGCCTCTCAGAAGCAGGGATGTGCACCACCTCATGAACTTCTCTCAGCTCTTGTAGCCATATTGAAAAGGACCCTTCCCCCCTGGTAGCCAGGAAACAGTTAACAACTGATATACGAGACATGACACCTCCTCTTGCATCTAAGTGCAATAGGTTTGGGGGTAAGGAGAGGGCACTCCACTTTTTTGAGCATAATTTTCTCCTTTGCAAGAAAGTGATTTCAATGCACTGCACTGTTGTAGGATGATGGTTGTGTGAGAAACCTGAGTAAGTTGTGTAACTTATCAATGTGTCAAGTTCTTATTGTGCATCCTTTATATCACAGAGTTGAGTAAGTTGATTGCATATGATTCATATAAGACATTGATAATTATTAGCTTTGTTAATATAAAGCAGTATTTTGCACACAACTGTACTGTACACACATGATCTCTGTTCTTTCTATTCATTTGGAACTACTGGAAAGTAAAATGCCCAAGAAAGAAAGATCTATACTAGAAAAGATAGAGATTAATTCGATCCCTGCAGTCTTTTTCTTTCTTTTTTTTTTTTTCCTATCTTGACCCAATATTTTCTTTCCATTCTCAATTTACTTTTGTTTCCCTAGCCTGGAAATATATTTACACATTTTACAAACTCTCAACAGGCCAGCAATATGATGGATCTCACTCTAGACTTTGAGATGACCCAGCAGATCTTAGTCTTACCCCCACTTTCAAAAGCACTAGTCATTGGTGGAACAAGATGTCATATGATCTGGTGAATGTCAGTGAGATGTGCTGACGGCATGTGGGTTCGTTACTTTTCTGTGGCTGGGACAAAATACCTGACATCCACAATTTTAGGGAGGAAAGATTTATTTTAGTTCACAGTTTCAGAAGGTCTCAGTCCATTCACAGGTGGGCAACTGCGAAATGGTAAAATAACATGGCAAGGCTGAAGCCGGGTAGGGCCACAGCTGGAGCTCCAGAGACAGAGATCTTCACAGAATGGCAGAACAGACAAGACTGGGAGGAAGGGGGGAACAAGCACATGCCACTCCAGGTCAAGACTCAAACATCTGCCCCTTCCAGACAGTATTCACCTCCCAACAGTACACAGTATCCACAGGCATACGAGGCTTGTGGTGGACACTTCAGATCCAAACCACAACAGTGTCTTTACTAGAACAGTGCAAACAGTGAACAGAGGTCAAAAGAAACGTCAACTTCAAATCCAATTTTTCTCTATACTCTGGAGCTAGGAAATTTTGACTTGATAAACACAAAAATATCCAGGAATATTTAAAGGTAAAAATGGGTGTCAAAGAATTTTAAAAGCTCTTCCATTATCTTACTTTACATAAGTCAATGGAAAAATACAATCAGAGAAAAACTAATATAGAAAGATAGCACTTTTCTCTCATAATGGAATACTACTCATCTATAAAGACAGCTAGGTTGGAGACTTTTGTAGGCAAATGGATGCAACTTGAGACCATCATGCGTAGTGAAGTGAGTCAGAAGGAGAAGGTTAGATATCAAATTATTTCTCTCATATAAAAAACAAGATCACAATTATTGAACTAATTGAGGGGAATAATGGAAATTGGAGGTGATGGGGAGGTTGTGGAAAGGTCAAAATGGCGAAGGGAAGGATTTGTAGTTTTGCCGTGATATGTATCTGCAAAATATGTTCAAGATCAATGCAAACATTATGTATCGCATCTACACATATCAATAATATGGTAAAAAAGAAAGATAGAGAAAGGTAGCATTTTTCTTTATAGTATAAATAGTTATAATTCTTCCATATAAGAAGGCTTATAAGTGATTTCAAGCGTACAGTCAATGAAGAGTGAGAAAAAAGAATCAAAGCATATCATTACAAATAGTCATTAAGTTATAAAGACAGCAAAAAAATACAAAAGAAAAAAATAAGTGGCTTTCATGGGTCTTTACATATCAGTAAAAACTTTAAACAAATTGATTTCACCATAAGAGCATTCCTGAAACTGACTAATCTGAGTACAGGAAACTAACAGTACCACTCCCAGTAAGTGTTCTACCTTCCTATTATTAAAAATCTGAATTAGCAATTTCTTTCCAAAATTAAGTACTTAGGTGATAATGATGGTGGTGATGGGTAACATGTCTTGAGCCCTTGCCTAAAGCATTTTCTATGTATTAACTCACCAGATAATTTGTATGATCTCACTTAATCTTACTATAATAGACAAAACTAATATTTTCCATTTTGTCAATGAAGAAATTTGTTCAGTGAATCAACTTGTTTGCTCAAGCTCATGGGGCTAAAATGATTCCTACTAATACGACAGCGAACAAGGAAAATCTGCATTTTAGCAGCAAGTTTTGAAGCTGTTGAATGGGTCGACTTACATAGATAGCAAAACATATCTACAATTTAAAAAATCTATAGTCATTAATTTTATGGTCGATCTTGACCTTAAATACAACTACCTTCTCATCTACAAAGTCATGTAAGTCTACTCTTATAGCCAAAAGCTGAAAACTTGCAAGGCGTTTTAATTGTGCAACATCAATCCCTCCAATCCTGCTTATAAACGAGGAGACCTTTATAATGACAAGATTAGGACACAATCTAATCGGGTTTTTTTGTTTCCTTTCCAGAAAGAACAAGAGACAAGGCAGCTGGCCAGTTTACGCAACAGTACCAATGATCTTCAAATTTCTCCCTGCCTCGTGGTTATCAAGAAAGTTAATTATTAATCAAAGCTCTGGCTTTCAAAAACAGGCCAAAAGTCAACTTATTCCAAAGCCTTTGCCTGTTAAAGTAGGAAAAACTGGCAATTTTGTTCTAACCTAAATTCTTGATTCCCTAGAAATCTCACGTAGTTGTAGGAGATCAGATAAAATTTTCAAGAGATGTTATAGATTGCAAAAATAAGAAAGAAGGAAAAAGAGAGAGTAAAATACTTAAAAGCCACAATGAAAGATAGTTCAGAATAGATAATCGACTATTTTTAAAACCAAATGAAAGCTTGAATGATGTAGATTAAAGAATTGTTGAATAAAGACCTAATCTGATAAGATACACTGTCTCTTATGGTGCCTTGAATCTTAAAAGCTACCCAGGCAGTGTCTGGAGGACAAATGCCCATAAAAGACCAGAATGCTTCAGAATCAGTGCTTCATAGCATCTCTTTCATGTCCAGGAAAGTTCAGAACCCAGAATAAGGACAGAGTCCCCATATTCATGTACAGAGAGATAGGAAGAGGGAGACAGAAAGAAGAAAGGGGAAGAAGGAAGTCCCTCATTAGGATGACAGTCAGTATGCAGCACCATTTGAAAAATGCAAATGGACTTTCAAAGCCAACTAGATAGGGAACTGTGTTTGTACAAAAATTAAAGAAAAGTAATTGTGGAAGCTTTAACATTTTCACAGGACTCTTCTTTTTAAGCACATGGGCTGGTAAAGATTTAATGGATTGAAAGAGAACTCCAGCCCATAAACTCGATTTTTTAGATGTATTAGAAACAAATGCCTATGCAGGAATAACTTTTTAATGTGGTTGAGTCAAAAAGAAGTATGGATTTCGTAATCCATGTTCAAAAATACACTTTCACTCGTGATGAGAAGTGATATAGAATATCAGAATGAAATGGCATTGTAGACAAGTAAAAATGCCAGAGAAACTTGGTTCTTATATGACTGGTTTCCGGAAAAGATGTGTAGAGTGAAGACTGGCTTTGCAACAAAGTCAATTGCCTGAATGATGTGGAAAGTGTGTGTGTGACACATACAATAGTTCTTGATAAAAAAAGAAGTGCCTCATTCAGATTGACAATTTCACGTTATCTCCTTTCCCAACAGTGATTGCATTTGAGTTTTACATTATGGGTGCAATGAAGCTGGAATTTACTGCCTGAATAATAGATCAAAGGAAAGCAGAAAGCAATTAGTTGATAGAGCAAAGGGCTACTTATCTGAATGACTTGGTTTATGGAACATAAAGAAACAGGAAACCTTTGACTGTTACAGCTTTTAAAATAAAGAAGAGAGGAAATTGTACACAAGCACAGCGGATCAGTAGGTTGGAAACTGACTACATCTATTCTTTTCTCTTGGAAATTAGTTTCTTTCTTTCTTAGCACTAAACTTTCTAATCTGAGAATCCACTTCCCCGTCACTGCATTTGTTTTCCTGAAGGCTGCATATTCATTTTCTGGATATTGGATACCCTACTTACCACAGCCTGTAGCCAGGACACATTTGCGGTGCAGAGCTTTCTCCAGTCCTCTTTTCATTCAGAATTTCCTAGAGAAAATTACTGGTAAAGAAAGTAAGTGGCAGATGCCTATTGGGCAGCCAGTGATCACTATACATTTTTGGTTTCATATTATTATTATTATTTAGCATATTAAATTCCTACTCTGTTATCATCATACGTGACTTCTCAGGGGGTACTAAAACATTTAGCATCAGAAGGACAGAGTTTAATATTAGGTTGAAAATGGTTAACAACAGGCTGGAGGCCTAACAAAAATACATTTAGAACGTCAACCAGAGGGATTTTTATTTTAATGAAAAAGAATAATGAAAAGCCCTCTGCAGGGAGAGCAAATTCGACAAGGTTATTTAAACATATATGCAGACCTTAATACTTCAAACGTGCCTTTTTTAACAATGAAATTTAATCCAATTTTCGAGTTTGAACCTGAGTTGCAGGGGTGGCTGTGAGATAGTGCTGGAAAACCTAAGTCTTTGCCAAGCAGGTTTACTGTAAATTTTAAGGTGCTTGAGTTAGATGAGGACTTAAAGAGCATCTGTATGACCTCTTGTTACAGGACCAGACATTGAAGATTAAATGTGGAACGAATTTTCCAAAACCATGAAGATAGCATGTAATAGAGATAGCTATTCTTAGAGTCATCATCTGGTGAACAATGGCGTGGGCTCAGCCTGTCAGGCGCTTCAGACTCTTTATTTGTAATCTTTATAATAGACTCTGAGCAAATATATTGATGGTTTATAGATGGACACAAGGACACCTAGAAGAATTAAGCAAATTATTGAATTACACAGCAGAGAAAGAAGGAGCACAAATGTGACCTGTTCTGTGACTCTTCCGTGTGTTCTTAATGGCTCGCCCCGAAGAAGGTGGAGCTCTCTGCTGCTGTCCTCAAGGCCTCCAGTGCACCAGGTTTCAGCAGATCTAGTCAGATTCTATCAAACCTGGTTTGTTTCTAATGACTAATAATTTAATTCAGGACTCTCTGACTTGATGTCTTGGCCCCAACCTAGTTTCCAACTTCGTACTAACCTTTCTAGATACTCAAAATCTTCTTCCCTTTGATCTCTAATGGAGACCATGTCCTTTCCTTTCCTGTTTCATTTCCAGCTATTCAAATCTCAGCTGAGGCCAGAGCCCTTGGTCCGGGGAGCGAGTCTGTCCAATTCTAAATCAGGTTGGTAGCAGCAGCGATGGTTGTGTAAGTGTGCACATAAGAGATTAGCAAGGGCTCACTGGAAAGGGGGAGTTTAGGACAAATCTGGCAGCCCAGCAATTCAGATTGTCACTGGCAATTGTGTTACCGATCCTATATTCAGGGTGGAAAGTTAACTCTAAAGCCAACACTGGCAAAGGGCAAAACCTGCTGCCTTGAGGGTTATCAGTGTCAGCCTGAGCCAGAGTTACATGAACAGTGGGCACTATCCATCATCCCTACAGTACAGAAGCCGGACAGGCAGAAGCGTAAGACCTGAGACAGGGCCTGACCCACCCTCCCTCTTGGTCCTTTCTGTGCTCTCCTGACTTTTCTGCAGATTAGAATCCGTTAAGATTGGGATCTTGTTACAGTTCATATCTAAAATCCACACCCTCCACCCCTTCTACCTCTGATCCCTGTGAAAAGCTCATTGTGTGGAAAGTTTTGTTCTCCGGTGCAGCAGTCGGAAGAGTGGACCTTTTAGGAGATGTTCAGACCAGAAGGCACTGATTTCATCAATGGGTCAATCCACTGTGTCTCCTGACTAAGGGGTCAGGAGGTGAAGCCCACCTGAAAAGAGTGGGTCATGATGCTGTGGCTGTGGGGATTGTGTCTTGTCCTGGCCATTCCTTTCATGCTTCCCCTTTCTCTCTGCATCCCAGATGCCCTGAGCTGAGCGGCTGTCCTCTCCCACACCTCAGTTCCTTGTGTTTTTGCCTTGCCACAGGCTAAAAGGGACACAGCCAGCAGAAACCTCAGAAACCATGAGCCAAAATACATCTTTCTTTCTTAAGATTATTTTCTCAAATATTTTGTCTCAGGGCAAGAAAGCTGATGTTACCAGTGGCTAAGCTTCCTATGACCATTCCCCTGCTTTCTCTCCAGAGTTGTGTCATCTAAGCAGCAAAAACAGTGAGTTTTAGAATTTCCTTTCCTCTATCCTAAGTCCACCCCTTACCTTTTTCAGCTCCAGTTTTAACTTTTATGGTGTATGCTTCAAGTTTTTTTTATGCAGAATAAATGAGAATTTATTTATAGTTGTGTTTCTAGCTTATCTGATGTCACCAACTTTTAGCCAACATAGCCCAGCAGATTCATGGGGATGATTTCACATGTGTGTTTTCATTCGCTAGAGATAATTTCTATCAATATGTTGGATTCAAACAACTAACGTGCCTGAAAACTGTCATTAATATGGTACATCTGATAAAAATAGGGAAATCCCCAAAAGAAACTTGAAGTCTCTCTAATCAAAGGGATTTTTAACTGTTAAATAAGTTGGTTGAGAATTTAACTAAAGTATCACAAGTTACCTGTAGTTCAAAGTGTAACCAGCCAAAGAAACAACTCTCAACCAAGAATGTCTAATCTAGTAAATTTCTCCCAAACTTAAATTAAATATATTGCAACATACCACACAGTTCACCCAGGGAATACCATTTGCTCAGATTTTTGAAGTGTTTTGTAATGAATTATTTAGAAAAAAAATGAAAGAATAAAAGGAAGATTACTACAACTAGTTGCTAAGAAAACCCATCGAAAAAATTGTGAACTTATGTGGCTGAGAATTAAAATATTAATCAGATACCTGAGGTTGAGCACTGCCATTATCTGATACCCGAACTAGTTCCCCCTTCTTTGCATTTTCATTTTCTGCAGTAGAAGTACCTGCAGTCAACCATAGTCTGAAAACATTAAACAAAGAATTCCAGAAAGAAACAGCATATAATTTTTAATTTTGTGCCATTGTGAGAAGTACAATGAAATCTTGTATTGTTCTGCTGCATATCTCCAGGGCATGAATTATCCCAACATACATCTCCTCCCTTCCCTCACCCTCTACCATGTACACTGCAACTGTCCACTAGCCACTTTGTGGCCACCTTGGGCTACTAGATCAACTATTATATTGTCAGTGTTTCCTGTTCAAGTGACTTTTATTTTATTTAAAAATGGCCCCAAAGTCCAAAGTCTTATATTAAATTACTCAATTTTCATTATTAGTTACAGTTATAATCTTTTACTGTGCCTAATTTATAACCATCTTAGTTACATATGTGCAGCAAAACCAGAGTGTATATGTAGGGTTGCATAACTATCACAGTTTCAAGTATCCTTTGAGGGCTCTGGAATATACCACCTTCAGATAATGGGGGACTAGTGTATACATTCTACTCCATGAGGCAAAGAGTCAAACTGGTGGAGTCAGTCAGGATAAAGTGTAATGGCTAAATATACCAATGGCTTTGCTTTAGGTTAATGCAAGAAATCAGTCATGAACAATGAAACTTATTACACTGATTTGGTGCTTTAGGATTCCAACAAAAATGCAAGCCCTTAAAATTTACCCATGACCCACAGTCATACCAGCAGATTTCAAAATTTTCTGAAATCTCTTTTCGAAATTGAACTAGTGAAAAAAAATGGTATAGTGTCAAGATGTATATGTAGATAAGACAAGGATGTAGTCATAATTAATGGTTTAAGTCTAATTTTTAAAAGGCTTTAAATTTCTATAAAATTCTTGTAATAAAGACAAATCATTGACTTGAAAATGATTCAATATGCTTTGTTTTCAATATAAAGAAAGATTCAATTTGAAAATGTATTCAAGAAAATGAAAAATAATTTCATGATACTGAGAAACCAAGTTTTTGGCATAGGACTGTGCCTGTGTGCCTGATTAAGGTCACCCTTAGTGACTGTGAGGTATTTTAGTTATCCTGCATTGCTCTTGACCTAACTAGTGAAAGCAAACATGAGTCTAAATTAGCCTTGATGAACAAACTCCTATGGAAAACAGCCTGCACTCTTTCAATTACCTCAAAAACTCCAGGGTGTCTTGAGATGCTGAATCATGTAAGATTGACATCATTTCTTTCCTGTTCTTTAAACTGGATTCCCTGTGTTATCGTCTGCCTAGGAGTCAAACAAACAAACAAACAAACAAAAAACAATCATCCTTGGGACTGAAGCCTAGATCCTAGGTGAAAAACCTGAATCCTCAATATTAGTGTGACATCTCCCAAAATTTTCCTGACCCTGATGTCCCAAGGACTTCCACAGCTCTTGAGAGTCATCATGTAAAGTTTCTATTTCCCCAAGTTGGCCACAGCAGTACCTCTGGTCTCTTGCATGCTCACTTTCCCTGTTAAGAATTAGAATCTCTTTTGCCTTTCTTTAAACTTTGCTAGGTTTCTGAGATTGTTGCAAACATTAGTTGAATATAGAAATGATGCTGTACGACTTCTAAGGCTAGATCACAGAAAGGAGATGGTTTCTTTCTGGATCTGCTCTTTGGATCTTGCCACTCGAGACTCAGTTATTATATTGTAAGGAAACCCAAGGAGCATCAAGAGACCCTGTATACGTGTCCCCACCAACAACCTCAGGTAAGATGTTAGCCTACAGAGACCTGGGTTGATGGATATGCAAGGAGACAAGCTTTCTCATAGTCTCAGCTGACTCCTAGTCAAGCAGCAAGGAGTTGTTTCTGCCAAACTCTGTTCAAGTTGTAAAACAAAGTGATGAGAAAACACGCTGTCATGGCAATAAGCCACTGTTTGGAAATTGTTCGCTGTGCTGCATTACCAGCTGAAACAATCCTCTTCTGGGAGAGACTCCCATATTTACCACGGATTTTTACCACAGAGCTGGGGAGAATATCAACATTCCCGATTCTACAGGGCCCTTTGAACATGGAATCCACTCACAAACTTGCCCAAACACAGCACATTCCTTCATGATAACAAGCTCTAGGGGAGGCTTCAGATGTTCCTCTTCTCTCTGTCTCTCTCTCTCTTCCTCCTTTCCCCTTCCTTCCTCCCCTTTTCTTTTTCTTTTCTTTTCTTTTCTTTTCTTTTCTTTTCTTTTCTTTTTCTTTTGTAGTATTGGGGATTGAATCCCAGGCCTTCACAATGAACTACATCTTCTGTTTTTCATTTTTTTGTTTTGTTTTGTTTTCGAGTCACAGTATTACTAAATTACCTAGGCTGAGCTCAAACTTGGAGGAGATCCTCCTGCCTCAGCTTCCCAGAACGTTGGATTCATTGGTGTGTTTCAGACATTTTAAAAAAAGAGAAACAACTAAAGATCCCTGAGGTACCATGACTTCATCTCCACCCCATCGTCCTCAATTTCCTCTGCTGCTTTCATATCGACTTATAAAAGTGGATGCCTACAGGTGAGGGGTAGGGGTTAGGAGCCACTCCAAAATTTCAGAGAGAACATTCTGGTTGACTCAAAATTCCACCTCAAGCTAAACATGCTTCCACTTTTTTTTTTAATAAACCATCTTGAAAGAGAAATCATCTTGAAAGAGAAAGGCTGTGGCTTTGTTTTCTGTCACAGCCGTGGTATTTGATGACAAATTAAATGGCCAAATGAGCAAGTGAGAATAAAATAAAGCTTAGAAGAAGGGGTATTCTTGCCAGAAATGTAGTTTCTGAGGATTAGGGGTTGAAAATTTAAGAGAACTCAAAACTTTTAGTAGTTCGTACAAAGACCCTAGGCTACCAAGTGAACACTTAGTGGGAATGAGGTAAGCGAGTTATTTAAAAGATCCTCTACCCCTCCAGGCAATTAGAGAACGTTACAGATGGAAACAAACTGCTCACTGAAATGAATGATGTTGAAATGAAGGGCACCTAAAATCGAGTGGAAAACTGTAAGTAGACCCATCCTCCAAGATGATGCTCAAGATCAATGTAGACTTTAAGTTTTCACTTACACATGCCAATAAAATGGGGAAGAAGGTGATGCGTTCCCTACGTAGCAGACAACTTCCCAACATAGGAAACTGCATAAAAGGTAGCTAATTGTATATATTCAGAAATCGAAGCAAGTACAATGATTTTGTATTTTTCTTCTTATTACTCTAGTTTCATCAAAGCAATATAAATAGGAAGACATAGATTTATAGTCGAAATACATACAAATCAAAAATACATAAATATATGGCATGTATCATTTCGTAAGTTCCTTTCAATAATTTTCATTTCAAGCTATATTTGGTTTAAAATTTGTAAAGAATTGTGTTTTCACATTACTGTCTAATCACAGGTAATAATAACTATAGCTTCCAGCCATTTAGAACTCAACTGGGAGAGTACCTCTCCTAATTACTGACAGCATTCCACCTCCTCGTCACAACCGTTCTAGGCAGTGTCGCAACTTGTTATTTTGAGATGAAAATAAATTGAACGACTGACCCAATACCCTACAGCTGATAGAACCAGGTATCTTTCTGACCACAACACTCACGTTCTGTATTCATATAATAGACCTCTCCTGTACACAACTGTGTAAACTGCAGTGTCAAACTTTCCTGTTTAGTTTTAGCTTTGTTTTGTTGTAGCAATTCACTTATTAGGTCACTAATGAAAGCTTATCCTAAGGAAATGTATTGATGTAAAGATAATCTTGTGAATGTACAAATATGCACCTTCCAGTATTCAGCTAAGGCAATTGAATTTTATTTATTCATTATTTTTTTCTTCTTTCCCAAATTAACTATCCTGTTGAACTACATGCTTATAATTATTTTCTAGTGTGAACTGGTGGGTAAGGCCAGGTTTAACAATAACAACAAAGATGTAGGAACATACGGAAGAAAAAAAAAAACTTTTGGTAAATATCCCAATGAAGTGATTGGTTGGATTTAGAGAGGAGATATCAAGATTTGACTACTGTGAACCCATTAGAGGAATAGGAAGCTGGGGTAGGGTGGTGACTTGAGTGAAATGACTTAGGTACGGAAGATTAACATGTTAAACACCGTATGGTTTCTCGGACTTGGAAAACCCAGAACACAGACATCCTTTGGAACCATATGAAGTGATAGCTGGAGCCGGGGGAAGGGACAGGGAGGGGGTGGGAGGGTAGAAGATGGGAAGGGATTGTGACGTCGATGTGATACATAGATGTACGAAACACCCAAATTCATTGTAAATACTATGTATTACATTTGTATATTAATAAAAATAGTGGGAAAAACCTGTCCTTCCCACCTCATTTTATGATGAAGAAGTTGCTGTTGTTCACTCTAATACTATGCTTCCTGACTTCGTCATTATTCCTTTCCAGAGAAGAGACCATATCCAAATTGTCTCCCTGGAGCAACCCCTCACAGCATTCTTCCCAAGTGACCTGGATTTTTCTGTAGGAGTGTTTCAAGACTCAGAATTTAGGGGACATCAGGAAGGTGAAATTGGCTATAAAAGAAAACCAATATTTCCACACAAAGGCTGACCGGAACCACACCTTTCAAAGCTGGGCCAATCTCCAGTCTTCTATTTGCCTATTTTATTTACTGAAGAAAATATTTAAAGTATGTTCATACCAATATAATGGCATTATAGCTTACTTTTTCTGTTATTTAAAAGGTCAAGGAAGTTGGCTTCTAGCAAAGGAAGTAATATTTCTAAATATAGACATGTCTAACTGGTTTAGGCAGAAGAGACATTCCAGCCCGTCCAGCACTCAGCTACAGAACCAGTGACAGGCCAGTCTGTCACAATGAGCAGAGCCAGAGGCATGAAATTAATGTAAATGTACACTTTGCACTTTATCAAGGTGATCGCTGAGTTTTAATGCAGTCTTCTGGCCAGAATAATTCATCCGTGGCATGTTATGTATTTTAATGATTGAAAATTATAAGATTCAATTTGCTCTCAGGAAGGTAGGATGGCAAATTTAATCATTAAAAAATAACCAGCAACAGAACTTTACAAAGGAAAGTCATCAAACACTCTTCACAGCCTCCATAGACGTAGTGAGGTTTACTCTCACCAAAGAGAATAACAGTTGTCACTCACAAGATCTTTGGCAGTGAAATCTTGAAGTTTCCTCAAAGATGCATTCACAGCCTGACTTCTTGTCTCTGTACTGTGCTTGCTGGGGTTTTTGTTTTAGTTTCTATTTAGTTTTATTTTGTTTTTGGACCAATGGCAGAAATAACATCATGATGGTTTAAGACCTAAGCCTCAGAAGTCCTGATAACTTCTACTGTTATTCTTGGACCCCATACGACCACTGCTAAAAAATCCTACAAGTGGAACTACAGAGTCATGAGAGATCCCACGAAGACACAGGTCCCTGCTTTCAGTGATCTCACCAAGGCTTCACACATATAGCCTCGTTAGGCCTCCAACCTTAGCCCAGCTGGTCCTAAAATAAAAAGCATGAATGACAAATGGCAAGAGCATGGCGAGAATTGCACACCAGTCCCACAGAATGCGAGATGGAAGACACCACTGTCTGAGGCCACTAAATTCTTCAATAGTTTTCTCTTCCACAAGAGATAACAAACATAAGGGAAGCCTGGTCCAGTGGCACAGTCCTCTCTACAATCCCAGTATTAGAAGAGACTGAGGCAGGAGTATCACAAATTTGAGTCCAGGCTGGGTAAGTTAGCAACTTAACAATACTCTGTCTCAAGTTCGAAAACAAAAAGTGGGCTGGAGATATGGCTCAGTATGAAGTCTCTTAGTTCAATCTCCAGCACCCCAAAAAGAAAAATGACAGAAAAAAAATCAAAACAACAGATTAAGGGAATCCAAAGTGCAGGGTCAGCTCCTGTGGTCTTAGCTCCAAACATCATTAGAGTACCTGTCAAAATTTATGCCAGAAATAGTTAATTTCCCAAATTAATACACGTTCATGTTTATAGGTCCATCAACATCTTTGTTTGGAATCAGATGTAGACAGAATATTAGATAGTACTTTTGTCAGTACTTAATAAAGAAAAACGTCGTTTCATATTGATTACCTTGCCTAAGAGAGTCAGTCTATTGCTTAGCATCATGTTTTGGCTCTGATGTCATGTATTGGATTTTTTTGTTTCCTCTGAAACACAAATGTCAGATATCTCCCCATTCCTTCAACCGATGAAGAGAGATCTCTTATCCTCCTAAATCCCATCGTAAGCCGAAAATCTTTAACTGAAATTCAAGGGTTTCAGAATTCAAAACCTTTAAAATAGAGCCATGTTTCCTTAGAAAGACAAAATAAAAAATAAATAAGAAAATCCTTGGGGGAAAAAAAAAAACTTGTACTGGATCTAGTTTACAATCTCTTCACGCTTGAGCTGCTGGAATCATGTCACTTAGTTAAGAGTGAAACACAACCTTGAGAGGTCACTGGTTCATTGTTTTTCAAATACTGTTTTTAATCCACAGACTTCTTTCTTTTTCTTACCTTATGTCTTATGTTTCCCACATAAAAAAGTGAAAGAATTCCCTAGCTTAAAATGATTTGGTTATGAAGTTTCTTATTTAGATATTCAATTTTGAATAGGAAGATAATTTAATTTTTTCTTTGTATTGGCAAGCTAATAAATGATTAATAACCAATCCTCTGACGAGAGAATGTGTGACTACATATCTACATAGACATATATAAATTTAACATAAGTATAACTACATAAAATATGCACAACATACAATTTACAAAAATGTAAAATTTATTCTAACTTCCATAGAAACTACCTATTTTCACTGAACACTTTCACTGGTTTCTGACAATCTCTAGTACAACTCAATCATGACTTGGTAAACAGAATTGCTGCAACCAATCCAGTAATCCTTTTCTCCCCAAATTTATTATTGTTTGATGCAATATGTGATGTATTATGATCTATGATTAAGCCAGTTCTGACTTTTTACAAATTATATCCACAAAATTGAAACTTCTTTTGGCTTCAGCAGTAGACAATATCCATTTTAAATTTAAGCTTCCTTATTAACATTTTCTTCATCATTTTCTTAAGTCTAGACAATCAACAAAACAATAAATCAAAGCCTTATCATAGCAGCTAGAGAGATTTTTATGATATAAATATTCTTACCATGGCTGATTTCAACTTACTAAAGTGACATCATTCAATTTAGAGTTGAAAAAACATATGCAACAACACATCATTAAACTGCATTTGCACATTAAAACATATAAATAATGTCAAGCAGTCAGTAAAATAAAATTATAATATTTGGTGGTATATTATGGTTTTTTTAGGATACCTTATTTGACCCCAACTGGATAATTTAATTTTAAATAACAACTGTGATTAGAAAATGGTTAGTGAAGTGCCTGAAATTTCTGCTATCAGATCTTGTAAACTGGTTGGTTGGGTCCAGAACACAGCGCGTAAGAACAGTTAAATGGGGATTAGTATTTTTGTTTTAATGTGTAAGGAAGCAATTTCTCATCAAGACTACATCTGTACCACAATTTGGCTTAAGCAAGAAGGGACAGGGCAAGAAAACTAAGTCTAGAGAAGGAAACCTCACAGCCTTTTATGCGGCTGTGAAATGTTATTTGGAGGTGGAAGGTCCTCCCAGAAGCCTCATGTATTCGGATGCTGAGGATTACACAGGATTTCATCTGCTGTTGTAAGGCGGGGCCTGGCTGGGAGGGGACAGTTACAAAGAGTGTGGCGGGTCACCTAGGCTGTGGCCTGCGAGCATAGACTCCTGCACCCTCTTTTCCCAGTGCTAATCCTTTCTCATGGGCTGCCGTGAGCAGCTGACTCCACCAGACCCTTCTGCCATTACCAGCCACAGACATCTCCTGAAATCGTGAGCTAACACGTCCATTCAGCCTTGAAATGTAAATGTCACGTTTTGTGTCCCAGCAACAAAAAAGTAACTAAGATATTAAATTTTTCTTTACCTCAGTCTCTTATATTCTTATTTCTTGTTCTGTCTGGGGGGTTATGAAAATGAAATAATTTTCACAAATATAAAATTCTAATCCACTGTAAGATCCATAAATATTTGGCTATAATATAATAAGCATTTTTGGCTATTATTCTTAAAATATGGCTTTGTTTTTCATTTCCAGCATGAAAAAGGATAAGAATGGAAATGCAGATAAATAATTGAATTGGGGGAGATGAATGATATTGAAAAGGAAATCAGGAAAAATGCTTAAAATCATCTGCTTAAATTTAATTACAATGTAGAACAAGGTAACACACATTCCTCCAGATAAGCAACCTTCAGACTCAGAGTCACAGCCACAGAAACGTGATATCTTTCTTCCATGGAATTGAGTGAAATCTTTCCTCATTCTTAACCCCAAGTTCCAGGACAGTAGACATTGAAATGAATGCTTCTAAAATTCTAGCATGGAGCGAGGCTTAGGAGTAATGCTGGAGAACTCATTAACACCTCAGGTTAATAAGCCATTTGGCTGCTAAAGTATGTACAAAATTCTTCTCTATACTTACTGTGTAGACTCTCAAAGCCCCGCTAACAGAGTACATATTCAAGATTGAATTTTCGCACCTGACTCTGGCCACGTTTTGGACTGCACCGATCTTCCTTATTTCTTGGCTCTATTTGGCTACGGGCACAGGGTTTCTCTGGGACCTTCTGGAACATAAAACACTTTCTCCGTGTGAATGTATTTCTAGCCTTGTCTTAATTATCTGCATTTTGGTCTGTGTGAATCTTTCCAATTCCCTTTCCTAGACTATAATCTCTTAGAAGAGGGGGTATCTTAGCATTCCTCAAAAGCCCCTAAGGCCTTAGCACGAGACTTTGCACGTATCGTGATCCAAGTTCTGGAAGGTAGCTCACAGGGACTGTGTAAGGAAGGGCTCACGTTGTCTGCCTTTCACTTGAGAAATTCACAAGCCTGAAAATGCCAGACTCATTAGCTCTCTCTCTACTTCTAGGTAAAGTCAAGTAAATCAATCAAACAAATAAATCTTGTATTTATTTAAGGGACTTTTCTTCCAAATTAATAGGTTTTTTTTTTTTTTAACTTCACAACACTGTGAAGCTCAGCATTAAAACCCAGAAATTTTCCGCAGGTCAGCAGTAAATGTCAAAAACAAAGTTAAGAGATACATTAAAGAGTGAATTTTTTTAAAACGTCAGTCACCAAGTGGGTACACATATGAGAGGCTTTTCCCCTTTCACCATCAACTGTTATTCTTTTTTAAAAAAAGTGGGGGAAAGATGCTTTCTGTACAACCGTCTCTTATAAAAAATATTAAGTGAAAGACCCAGGCTAATCAGACTCCGTGACAGGCTTTAGACCCACCAGAAAAGTCAGTAGGCCTAAGTTCCAGTTTCCCAAAATAACAAGGCAGTTGTAGGAAAAACCACAAGCTGTTCAAGGCTGAATGACTGGGCCGATGCAGAAAAGAATATGCATTGCCTAAGATGTGGAAAAGAACATGCGCGGTGTAAGATAGAGATCGGCCTTGACAACAACCAATCAGAAAAAGCCCAAGAAAAGTTGAACTGCTGACATTCCTGCAGTTTGAGATAAGGTCTAGAGACTATAGATGGTCACTCTATACTCACCGGCTAATCACTCACTGCTTGCTCTGACCCCGCATGCCCCCCACCCCCCAGGCTCACCTCACAATTCGTCATTTTCAAAAGACACTCCAAGGTCATGATAGGGTCCCGTCAGATGTTAGAAACACTTCACAAATTCTGAGTGACTAATGTTTTCATAAATAATGTGTAATTTTGTTTGTTTGTGTGTGTGTGTGTGTGTGTGTGTGATGACGCTGTGCCTACGTCATTCCATGTGACCACCCCTTCCTCTAGTTCATAAAAGCCCTGCTTAACTGCTGTTCGGGACTCTCGACACAGACCCACTGTCTTGGTGAAGTCTGAGAACCCGAGCTTAGGCCTGAATAAAGGCTTCTTGCTCTTGCAAACGTGCCTCGGTCTCTTGGTGGTCTCTCTGGGGTCTTTGCATTCTGGGCATAACATTAAGGATACACGATGGTAAAAAGATTTGCCCAATCTTAAAAATATGTAATCAAATGGAACAAGAACTTTATTCTTGACCGGGCAAGACTCCCCAGAGTTTTTCTCACGCCGAAGGGAAGCAAGCACCATTTACCACTCATTTGCTCTGTGCCAGATCTTGGCTAGGTCCTTGGTATACCGTCTCTCGTTCGCCAATGACTTCCTGTGCGCCACCTTTAACGCATTAGTTCAGGTACTTGCGGGTTTCACCTTCCCAGTGAGCTTATAAAATCTAGTCTTTAAATTCTTTATGCGGTCATGGCACCTTAATAAAATAAGTAAAATCTGGAGAAGAGTTGAGTTACTCTTTTTTTAACCATCTTTGTATTTATTTTCTTTCCATGTTCTTTCCTACATTTTCTTTAACAATGTACTTTTAAAAGCCTTTAATCTTCCTGCTTGCCTTCTCTCCTGCCTCTGCACTCTTTTATCACGATGTAGCCTCCATCGCTCCTGTAAGACACATTTTCCTGATCGCATTTACTTATACCTCCTCCAAATAATTTATACATTAAATTTAAACATCTTAAATGTCAACATATTTACGTGCAGGCTTTCATGCCTACTATGTCAAAAGTATTACATAATGAATTTGTCAGCTTGTACTACTAAAATAATCCAGCATATCAAACTTTCTAATTTACCTACCTTCTTATTTTTCACACTAGCAGGTCTGCAAGTTGGTTGGGACACCTCTGCTTTGAGCAGAAGTTTGGATCTCCAAAACTTTCCCATATATACTCATCCTTAACGAATAATGATGATTTCTGGAGGTGCACTCTTCGCACGCCACTTACAGGATTGTAAGAGACTAAGCTCAAAGTTCCCCTCAGGGCTTGGTTTGGAGTGACTAGATATCCACCTTTTCTCTTATTCCAGCATCAAAATAATTCATGTGAAGAAGCTCATATTAATGGGTAGGAAGTTAACGCTCCTTAGTCTCCAGCGTCTTTGTAAATAAGTGCAATGTACCTCACAAAAAAAGTTATTTCGTGAATTCTCCATGTGGAGAGGTCTTAGCACCCTGTCATAAATATGAATAAGTTTAACTGGCAAACTGAACAACAGCAACCAAAAATGATTTAGCATATGGGAGCAAAAACGAGAATTTGAAAAAAAATGCAGTTCTTTTCCATGACAGCAGTATCTTCAGCTATAGCTCTCATAGGGTTGAGATGCAACAGGTGATAGAGCTCTATTTATTTTCCCATCAACTGGATAAAGATCCTAAGAGACTCTCAATGGTTAGTACCAGTTATGCTTCTGTTCTTAGACATAGAGGTGCAATTGATTTGGCCTTAAAGTGACTCTCCCACTTTTCCACACATACCTTTGTGACACTGCAGAAACTACTTAGTTATCCTGTATAATTAGCCATTTATTGTGACTTAAAATCTTTCAAGAGAGTTGTAGAGTGACTTTTGTTCTCTTTCTAGCTAAAGCCAGTACTAGTGCAATGATCATAGTAATTTTAATTCCAATTCTTCAGAAATAAAGACGAAAAGTAGCACAGCAGGCAACATGGATTTTGAAGTAGGTTTGCTTTTTTCCCCAGCGTTCTATGATTTTGGACCTAAAACTGTTAAGAACCATAGTTTGTGTACCATTGGGAGTGAGAGGGTCATATGAGGCCAAGTCACTACCCAAATTATATTTTCTACATGAATGAGGAGCTTATATAGATGACTTTCATTCTTAGGCAACCTTCTCTGATGCTCTATATTCTAAATTTTTTGATCTTAAAAATCACACTGAGGTGGTGATTAAAATTAGGATTAATTCTCTGGAGAATCTAGTTCACATTGAAATTTTATTCTAGATATGTTAACCTCTGAAAACTTTATGGTTATATCATTATAAAGGTCAATGAATTTTAAAAAACAGGAGTAGATATTGTTGGTATGGGATGGCTGTTACTCATAGCATTTGAAATTTAGAGAAAAACTGGCATTTTGAGAATTATTTATATCCTACTATCCTTAACCACTTATTAGGTTCTAAACTCAAAATTATAGTGCAAAATCATTTTTAGTTATAGTTATACTTTCATATATTATTTGGGGGCCATCGTAACAAGCTTCAAAACTAAAAGCAATTGTTTTTGCTTTATCCTCTGTACCTTCCTTGGTCCGGATTTTTCTAAAGCACTTCCCTGACTATTCTGCACACTACACCTGATTGGTCTTAGCCTGTCCACTGCATCCTTTCGCAGGAAACGGTGGCTGTCTTTCTCTGAATTCCCTCTCATTAAACTGGGATCGTGAGCTTTATATACTAGTTATTAACTCAAAACTAATAGAAAACAGGAATGCCTGAAGGGATGACAAACAATTTTATGTCTTCAAAAGGAGTATCAGAAAATACTATAATTATGTGAGGATTATACTGAGATTAAATCTTAGGTAGGACTCACATTGGATTTATTTTTAAACCAAATCTCTTCTCATGGCTATGTGTGGACTGTGTTTGGCCAAGTGAATGTCAGTTTGAAATGAGATTGCCTATCTGCCATTAGCAGCAATCGTATAGTGTGCTTGAATTTGGCTTGCTTCACACAGTGCTTATCAAATTTTTCCTTTCATACGTGCATCCAGCACACTTTCATATGTGTCATCATGAGCATACTTTGGTGAATGACAAATCACCCTGAAAGACAGGAAGCTGAAATCTATTTTTTGTTCTGGCTGCTGATTGGCTGTCACTGTGGCCAAGTCTTTCAACTTTTTCTGCTCAATTTTTAGCCTATAACCTAAATGAGCTGATGGGAAGCACGTTTCCTATGAAGCAGCTGGCTGCAAAATTGTAAGCATAATCATTTGTGATTGTTAACCAGGCAGTCCTTTCGTTTTTAGCAGAAGCAATACAAATTAGCGGTGGTGTCCAAGGAGGAATCTTCATGATGCATCGTTTCTTTATATTCTTCTTTTTAGTGTCGAAAAGATTTTGTTTCTTCTCATTATCTCTCAAGTAAATAGTCAAAAGGGCATTTTAAGACCTTACCTCAGCGCTAAAGAGACCTGCAAAATATGTAAGCCTGCAAATGGTGTAATTTCCCTATCTGTGTCATGATGGCCATGACAGATGGGGTGACAACCTACAGTGGTTGCAGCACGGTTTCCCCCAATAACAAGTGAAAATATGCTATGCCATTCACTGATGATTCATGTATTTATGAACTTATACATTTGCCTTTATTCCCACCACTTTTATTAGTATATGTATTCGCAATACATAATGTTTACAATGAACTTGAGTATGTTGTGCACATATATATCACATCAATATCATGATCCCTTTGCCTCCCCATCTTTGGCCCTTCCATACCCCCTACTCCTCCATAACTTCCATTATCAAACTCATTTGGTTCTATAGAATGCCTGTGTTCTGGGTTTCCTAAACCAGGGAAATTATACGATATTTAACATATTTAGTCTTCTGCATCTGACTCACTTGACCACTCACATTATCACTTATTAGCACAGTTCCCCACCCCTAGAACAGGCCACAGTGGTCATATCTTGAGTCCTCTTCTCTAGGTCCTTTACTTGGGTAATTTGCCAAAAGTTCTTTTTTTCAGTATCTTACTATAACTTTGTTGAGATTCATTAATGTTAATCCTGTAATGTGGATGACCAGTCCATATAAAAAGAGAGTTATAACAGTAAAATTCATAAGGCTAGAAAACTTGAGAAAGAAAAAGAAAGAAGTTAAATTTCATAGTCCTTAGCTGAGTACTGAAAAGTAAATGTTTGCACATTCCAGAGACATTGAGATTGTCATTGTATCAACCAGTTTTCTTAGAATAAACTTACATTCAAAACTAAATAAATGAATTCCTACATTAAATGAGCTTAATTCTATATCAAATTGCTATAGTAAATGAACTTAAATCTATATCACATAAAATATGTGTGTATGAAGTTAGGGATGGATAGGTAAAATAATAAACCAAATCTGGCAAAATTTTAGAAACTAGGGAAATATGAATAAACAATTTACAAATGTTAAAAAAACTCTGAAATAACTAAACATGCCACTCTATTGCTTTAAATGTAGTACACTTATGAACTTAAATATTTGTTTATTTGATGATTTATTTCATTGCTTAGGAAGTGCACACAGTTAAAGAAGATGAAATTTAAGCAAATTAAATTAAGCAAATTTTAAAAATTAGAAAAAATGGGGAAAAAATCAGGAACTAATGATTGCATAAAAAACTTTCCTTGATCTTGTGAATTTGCTAAAAATGGACCATTTACTTACCACTGAGATTTTCAGCAGCCCCAGGTTGGTCTACCTCTTGCTCCCCCAAGCTACGTGAACTAACCCAAGTCCCTCTTCCACAAAGAAGTCCCTCAGATATGCAAAAATATGACCGAGTCCTCCAGGCTAAATCAGAGTGAATAGTTTCACCCATTATCTCAAAAACATTATTAATTTACTTCACCTTTGGAAGAAAATTCTAGTTTGTTCTATTACTCTATGCTTAAGAGACTCTACGATATTTGATTTCCTGACCTGATTCCACTTCACTTTTCTTTAAGTAGAACCCATTTTTATATGAAATTGAGCCATTTGTGAGGGAACAGTTGCCTTACAAATAGTGAGATTGACAACAGCAAGGCCTAAGTAGTAGCAAAGTCCATCTTTAAAACTCCCTTTCCTGACCCAGAGAAGGGAAGACCTCATGGCTACAGTCCCTCCTAGTGATTCACAGAAGCCTGCACCGATGGGGAGCCATTTTGTTACCTGGAGATCTGAGAGGTTATTCCCTTGATAGAACTGCATTGAAGCCATTCAGAGAGGAAGGGAACAACGTTATTTTTAAATTTTTCTGGTAGAGGGATAAAGTGTGAGGGTTTGTTAGAGTGGCCTGGCTTTGATACCTGTCACCCCACGGTATCCCCGTTGTAGGTCATCCGCTTTTCTATTTACTTGCTCCTGCTAGTCTGTGTATGTTCTTTCCAAAGTTTGGTATTTAGAGAGAAAAAAAAGTCATGTCAGGCAAGGATTTTCCCTAAGAAAAAGGACAGGAGTGACTGAACGCCCATGCTGAAACCTCCAGTGAATATCACAGGGCATATTGAGCAACAGAAGTTATAAAATCTTTTAATTAAAAATCAGCAGGATCAAATTTTGTCTTAGCCTTTAAATTTTGAAAAGTTTTAAAATATCTTCAAGCCATACACAACCACCCACCCACCCACCAGCTACCACAGCAGGCAGGAAGCAACCAGTGCTTCTATATCCAGTGATCCCACAACATATCACTCTGAACCACGTACCATCTGGCAGTTTTAAACATGTTTAAATATCCCTCAAATCAAGCAGCAATTATGCACCAGCCAGCTGTGATCTTTGTCTCATTCATCACCACCTTCCCAGAGATCATTCAATTAGGCATTCTAGAAAGATTCAAGATGAACCGGATATCTTGGAGATCAGAGGCAAATGTTTCCCAAGGTCATGTCCGATGGAATTAGAGTTCATAAGCCCTGTGAGACAGAAATATTGACAAAATTACATTGTGAACCTACAGCACTTTCTAAGCACTTTGGTTCGGATGTCAAAAATTTTACAAATGTCTCCTGGAATTTATTTTCTTCCCCACCTTCTCAAAAATGAATGGCTCACCATTATAAAACATTTCTGATAGGCAGAGTGGAGGTGATGTCCACAGGATGAAGGTCGCAGTGTTTTGCTGTCTTGGCAACAAGATGAGAAGGGAAGGCCAGAATTCAAGTACCGCTTTCATATTCTGTTTAAAGTCCTGCTCCCTGGTCTTCAAAATCTCATTGGCAGGGAAATAAAGCACCCATTTTTCGTCTATGCCATATTATTGTGATAATCTGAGATATAGTCACCACTTCTCTGACCAAGGGAATGTCAGGCTTTTGATATTTATTCAAGACACTTAGAAAATTCCTGTAAGCTGTGAAGACTAAAAAAGCATCAGAGCAATCTGGAAGAAAGTGACAAAATTGGATGGAGAAAATAGGTCCTAATCTTCCAGGATGAAGTATAAAATGGGTTATATAATTGATAGAATAAGAAAAAAGGTAGAAATGAAGAGGTTGACCTACTGCCTAACAATCAACAGGAGTTATGAAACTATACCTATATAGCAACAAAAAGAGAGCGATGAATAATTGAAAATTTTCTATTTCATGTAGTAGGAGGCAATTTTTTATTTGTTTATATATGTGTGTGTGTGTGTATGTATTTATATTGTGTTACTGAGGATTTAGCACTGGACCTTTGCCCTGAAACCAGCCCCTTTTTAGTGTTTATTTGAGACAGGGCCTCATTAAGTCACTAAGTCACACTGACTGAGCTCAAGCTTGAAATTTTCCTGCCTCAGCCTCCCGAAACACTGGAATTACAGATGTGTGCTCCCATGCTGGCGAGCTAATAAGAGGCAAATTTAAACGTGGTTTCTAAAGTCTATAGTAGTTATAATACCATGGCCTACGCAGTAGCTGAAGGAACCTCTGAATGTAACAGAGAAACAGTGAGATGCACTCGCTTCTACGAGGGGACCTGGGTGAGGGAAGGATACAAGAAGGGTCTGTAACTTTCCATTGTCAGAGAGAACTTTCCGTATTTGATTTTGTGAAATAGTCACATGACTGGATATTTTTAGAATTATCTTTTCCTGTAGGCTCCAGGAGAATGGACATGGTAGCCAAAGAAGAAGCAGCTGAGTGGTCTCCGGCGTCCCTTCCCGACACCACTGGGACAGGTCTGTATGATTCCAAAAAGTGCGTGTATGGGTGTGCCATTACAAAGTTACAGATTTCTTATTTTTAATAAAGGCGGAGTTAATTTTAGACTGAAATTTAAAATGCCACCATATTTAGTACAAAATTTTGAAGATCTGTAGATTAGTCCACACTTTCAACCACCTGGACCACACAACTCTCTGCAATAGAAATCTGATTCCATTACGATAAAACCCTGCCAAAGAAAAGTTTTCAAGAACATAAAAATTGTGATGAAGCCATCGTTGCCATGCTCGAACAATATACAGACTCTGAAAAAAAAACTTAACTTTCCTCAGATTACCACATTTTTTTCATATTTTAAGTGGGGAAAATTAGGAGGAGTTTCTCTGAAAAATTAAATCACTTTATATAGGGTCATGGGAGAGCGGAAAGCAAGAATCCTTGGCTACAGATGGCTTAACCCACATTTGACACTGGTGCTCCTCAGCTGAACATGAAGTTATGAAGTTGGGACAAACTGTAATTTGAAAATATTGTAATCAAAATTACATTTAATATACTTAACCTACTGAAAACCATGACTTACCAACACAGTACAGTAGAGAATTGACCAGTGTACCTTGGTGGTCATGTGACTGACTGACTGCAGGTGCTCAATGAGGTTTCTCTGCATCCGAAGAGAACATTGATCTGTATGTTAACACAGCCCCAGAAAAGATGAAACCTCAAAGTTTCTGCTGAATGTACGTCATTTTCCCTCCATAGCAAAGTGAATGAATGTAAGTTACACAAGTATAAGACAGCAGCTAATGTGGTTTGGATCTGGAATTTCTTCCAAAAATTCTCACGTATTTGGACGTTATGGACCATCTACGGACCAAGTGCTATTCGGAGATTGGGGCCTGGTCTGGAAGGGTGGATTACAGGCACATAGATTGGATTGCAGGTGTGTAGTTGGGGATTGCAACACCTTCCACACCTGGAAGGGTGGAACAGTGAGGCTGAACCCAGAAGGGGCGAATCCCTGGGATAAAACCTGGAAATATATATGTGCAGCTACCTTCCTCTGAGACAAGATTGGACTTGATGGGACTTAGCTTCCTGTTTGTAATGTCTTCAGGAGCTGCCTCCACCTCTGCCTCAGCCATGTACTTCCACCATTGCCAGCTGCCCCTGAGTGCACTATGGACTGTACCCTTGGAAACTATGAGCTAAAATAAAACTTTCCTCCCCTAATTTTGTGGACATTGGGTGTCTTAGTTACTTTTTCATTGCTGTGACCCAGTACCCAACATCCACAACTTAGAGAGTAAAGATTTATTGTAGTTTACAGTTTTAGAAGATCTTTTTAGAAGAAGTTTTAGTTTTAGAAGATCTCAGTCCCTTCATGCGTGGGTGGCTGGGCAATGGTGAAATCACGTGATGGAAAAGAAGCTAGAGACAGAGCTACACAAGAGACAAAGACCCTCACAGGATGATGGAACAGAGAGGGAGACTGGGAAGAGGAGGGGCGGAACCAGCATGTCCATTTCCGGGTCAAGTCCCAGGCACCTGCCCCTCCCTGCCAGGCCCCACTTTCGAACCCTACATGGTATCCATAAGAACATGAAGCTTTTATCGGATACTTCAGATCCAAACCACCATATAGGGTATTAAGTCAAAGAAAGGAAAGAGTCGGTAAGACCGCAGCTGTCTGTCCTTACTTTGCTAGAGTCAGACGCAATAGCATTAGCTACCCTTACCTGAACACTATACGCTAACCACTGTTCCTGATTTTTCTTGTTTCTTCCTCACACCGTGCTATTGTTATACCCATTTTACTGCAACAAAACTGAGGAACAAACTGACTTAGCCAAGTGGGCTTGGCCTGGGGATAATACATTATGGTTGGAATCTGGAGGCAATTTTCTTTAACCATAGGATTAATTTGGAAAAAAACTGTGAAATCACTCAGGCTAACTTTTTCATTGTATAAGAGAAAGTCCTGGCTCATATGAAAAAAAACATTAACTTGTCCAAAATTATGCAGCTGGTTAGTGACAGAGCCAAGACTAGAACCCACAGATTCTGGCTTCTAATCCAATTCTCTTTCAACCACAGAAGGTCATAAAATGTTAAACTTTTTGAGACTCTACAGCCCATCTGGGTTTTTTGAGTGCCAGAATTGTTAAGTCTCGACACTAAGTAAACTAGGGATCTAGAGAAATATAATACCACCACACTTTTGCATTTGGCAGAGCCATAAGATCTCGTGAAAAATCACTGCAACAAATGGTACTGCAACTTTCCTTACTCAACAGTTCAAAAAATCCACGTTCCTAGCTTTGTAGGCTCACCTCTAAGTCACAAGAAAATATTTTGGTTAACTTCAGTTTTGAGGAAATATTTCTTAGAAATTGCTAATGGTTAGAACCATAATTAAACATTTATGTAGAAAAATTCTTCAATAACAAAACTAAAACACAAATTGAAAATTTGATTCAGCCAATTATCCAATGATGTCCCTTCTATGATGCTCTTAAGCTAAGGTTTAAGCACAGCTCATACCAGTTGCTTCATTCACTAAAGTGTAGTGTCAGCACATCAATTTTTAAAGCGTTTTCCATTTTCCTACATATTACATTTGAAAAATGGAAGATAAAAATTATGAAAGAATCAGAATGAGTTTGTATCAAGAATCATCTTCATTTGTGATAGTGTAATTTAGGAATAGCCATTATTTATAGTTCGAACTGCCATGCTGTCCAGGTAAAGTCTCACTGTGAGAAAGACTTTGTGAAGAGAATGCTTGCTATTAATGCAGCAGGGATATTAAAATAAGATTTTGGGAAAACTAATCATTGATGAAATCACAAGAAGGAAATACATAACTATGGAATTGAAAGAGATTTTCTGCAATTGTCTTTCTATTCTGGGAACCTAGCAGATGAATTTTCGCATACAAGAATACATAGGAACTCACATACTATCTAAGCAAAATATTTTCAGTGAAACATTTTTTTTTCCATAGAAAATCTGCTGGGTTTCAGATAATTCTACCAGACATTTACAGTTTGCAGATACCCATGTGTCCGCTGCAAATTGTTTGAAGGCAAAAAAGAAAAATAAATCCAGTGTTGCATATACCTGCAGAAAGGCAAAGCAAAGGTATTTCTGAGTGCAATGCAAGTGCTGCCTCACGCAACATAAAATACAGGTGGTGTTGACGTTTTTAGAAATGTAGTGATACCTAATATTGTCAAACATATTAGTTCCTAAAAGATATTTTCCTTCTTTATTATAGGATATTATGTATTTACCTTATTGTCTAATCAAAACCATATTTGAGATGCCTCATTATGTGGTAGCCGCTTAATAGAAGTGCTTTAAGATGGCTTAGGCAGTAAATCAATAAAAAGCCTGCTACTGCCCTGTTCTCTAGCTTTCAATATCATAAGTATTGACTTTGAAAAATAAGATGTCTTCTGAAATATTCCCTTCAATTCAGGAAAAAAAATGAGGTGATTCTACTTGAACTATATTCACCCATTTGGGTGAGATGACAGTTGTTCAAATAAGCATTACGACATGCATTGGTTCATGGAAACATATTTTACTGTGTCTACACTCTCCAGTTCACTATGGCTGCCATGAAAATCCTGCTTCTATGCCACTTGCCCAGGACCTGTGGACATTTTATTGGTGATGCCCACTCAAGCAACATAGACTTCTCTTTCCATCTCTAGGCTGAAGAGCTCTTAGGAAAATGTAGCTACTTAGCTAGAGACATAGTTAAATGTTGATAAGCATTGGCCTCCATAGTCTTTTTGGCTTTTTCCCCCCAACTATCTAGTTCTCAATTTCCTCGTTTTTGCCCTTCACATTAAGTCTTTTGTGACTCTTAAATTCTGTTAAAAAAAAAAAAAACCTTACAAAAGTACTGTGTTAATATCTAAGGAAACTAAACCACTCACCTCCAAAATCAACTAACCAGTATTATAAATTAACAATCAAGGTTCTAGGATTGATGTGTTCCCTACATAGATACCATTAATTGAAATAGGAGGAAATCTTCAAAAACACACACCATTATCCAAAGGCTCACAATTTCAGAAAATATAGTCATCTACAGAAGGATATACTTGGCTGCAAGCATCTGACCAACCCATTAGCCAGCCCTGCAGATATAAAATGCAAAAAGAATGTTTCACAACAAACATTCTCTGCAAATGACAAAAGACCAGATGAAACATTTATCTCACAGTGAGTAAAGTGTAAAATCATTCAAGATAATTTCATATAAGAAGTTCTCAGTACTAAAATAGCTACCAAATGATTTATTTACAATCTATAGATAGTGACAAGGTCTTCCCATGTACTTATGTCAATGGAAGTTCTCTGCAATGATGCCCATAACTCAGGGAGAGAGAATGCAACTTGTAGGCACAGTCCTTCCCCCCCCCCATTTTATTGATATGTATAAGCGCAAAACATTAAGTTTTACAATGAAGTTGAGCATTTTGTGCACCACCTACATACCTTGTCAAGGTGACAAGGACTTTCCCACTCTCCTTTTGTCCCTCCCCTTACTCACCTTCGTCTCCCTCCCTGCCCTACCCCCCTGTTTCACTTTGTTTTTCATTTTCAGTTCCATAAGAGTTATGATCTGGGTTTCTCATGGAAGTCACCAAAATATCCATCAACAGACCAATGGATACACAAACTGTGGTAATTATACACATGGAATACGATGCATCTATAAAGTCCAACAGCGTGGAGGCTTTTACAGGCAAATGGAAGAAGCTTGAGAACATCATGCCTAGTGAAGTGAGTCAGAAGCAGAAGGTGAAACATCGGATGGTCTCTCTGATATGAGACACAGTGCTTTTACATCAGAAAAACCCCAAACCATCTAGCTACATCTTGTTAGAAACCACACAGTGTCATGCTTCTTTTATGAACTGCTGACCACTGAAGCAATTACTCCCTAGCAGTAGAGTAATTAAATTGCTATGTAGTGTTTATTTTTCAGGTATTCTACAGTCAACAAGGTATTTCAAATTTCTACTGTGCACATGACTATATGATGCCCAATGGTAAGAGGACATTCTTTTTCTGGAAGAATTTGCAGTCTCCTACAGGAATGAGATCACAGGAACGTTGACACTAAGCAAGTGTTAAATTCTGCTTCAGCTCAAGGAAAAAAACAGCTTAGCTCAGCTTGAAACACTCGCCTACAGGCACAGGACGAGAATGAGCAGCTCGGTGCATACCCCCAAGAGCTGCATGAGAGGAAGAAGCCTGTGTTCATGCTTGTGATGTCACCACGTGGCTTCAGTGACTTCCACCCTGGCCGGGAATCCACATTCACTTTCTCCCAGTTCATTCTCCATTTACCCTTTCTGTCCTTGCCACAGGTTCTATTATCTCCATGTTTATTTTAGTGAATCTAATCAGCAGTAACTGTTTCTGGTTTTGTTTGTTTGTTTGTTTGTTTGTTTGTTTGTTTGTTTGTTTGTTGAGACAAGGCTTCACTCTACCTCCTCAGGCTGGTCCCAAATTTGCCATGTAGCCCTGGCAGGCCTTGGACTCAATGCAGCAGTAACTGTGGTATCTGCTCACTCTACATGAGCTGTAGCATTTCTTCTGAAATACTTCTAATGTTTAGTTTTTGAAACTAAGATGAATGGATAAATGAATAAATAATTTACTCAAGGAAAGATAACTAAGTAGAGACAGACGTAGGATTTGAGCTCACATCTCTCAACTCTAAAAGATACACTCTCTCGACTTTATCATGAAGTCATCCTGTTAATACAGAAAATGTGTATCATATTTCTCCAAATTCCATCCCCAAAGTATCCATGGTACAGGGGACAGTACAACAGTCCAGAAAGGACGAGAACTTCTGTGTGGCTACTTCTGTAACCATAAGTGACATGAATTCTATCTTAAAAAACTCTTGTAAATTTTGCTTTTGTTTCATACTTGTTTTATTATGAAAATTATTTTATAAATCTATAAATTGGTGTATTAGAGCTCATAATATTTACACCGTGTTCTTTATGTAGGTCTTAGGTGTACTACAACATCCTATTAGGGATAAAGAGCTCATTTTCAGACTTAGAATCATTAATGATATGTCAAAGTGGAAAAAATTATGATTAAAGTAATGAAAAGAGTAGTTCATACACGAATTCTCATTGGCTATAAACATCTTAGGAAAAGAGGAAACACCTCCTGACTCATTCATTAAGCATACATAGCCTAAGTCCCAAACGGAAGATGGTAAATTGAAAAAGTAAAAGCCCCAGGAGCCCGAGTACACCTCTGAGGAGACTGGACAAGCGTAGAAGCAGTCGCGCCCAGAGCCTGATTGTACTCACAGGAGGAGGGTCCAGCGGCGGCTGGGCTCGGCAGCAACAGTGTACAAATTAACACTTGATTAAAAATATCCAAATAGTCTTTAGGTATATAAAAAGTTTTCCTGCTTCTTTCAGAAAATACTACTCAAAATCCAGTGAGATGCTCCTGGCTCACATCAACAAAAAGATGTTTAAACAGACTTTAATATCCAGGCCCAGCTGGAATTTAGTAGACCATTGCGAACTGATTGGCTACTTCAGGAGTAAAAGTTAGTAAAGCTACCGGGCAATGCCTATGGACGCTGGTCATACGCTTTGAGTTCATCATTGTGCCCCTTGGCATACAGCCCGAAGATATTCACACATATGACCATCAAAGGTGCATAGAGGAATGTTCCCCTCAGTGCTGTTCATGGTAGTTCCAAACTGGGCAAAATCAAAATTTCACCAGACATAGAATAGATGAGTGGTGTCATATTCATAAGAGAAATAGTATACAATAACGAGACAGAATGAGCTGGGCTACACACATGTGAATGTGACACATATAAGATTGACTAAAATAAGGTATAAAAAATGTTCATACTACCCAACCAGTTTTGTAATGTTTAATAAAATTATCAATTTATATAGAGTTCAAAAACATGCAAATCTAATTATAGGGTGAGAATTATTAAAATGATATATTTGGATGGAGGCAAAAATGACTAGGCAGAGGCAGAGTCACAAAGGCTAATTTTGATGTGACAGCTACTTTGTGTCTCCTTGGAGTAATAGTTTAATGGACAGGCACATTTTTTATGCATTCCAACATACATTTGGGATTTTTGTACACTTCTGTATATACATGATACTTAAATAAAGCCAGTAACAGTAAAAAAAATTCTTTATTTAGTAAGAACACTATTTTTTGAGACAGGATCTCTCTCTGTAGTCCAGGCTGGTCCTAAAGTCACTATAGAGCCCAGACTGGCCTTGGACTCAGGGCAATCCTCCTGCCTCACCTTCTGAGTGCTGGGATTACAGGCGTGCACCAGGTAAGAACACTATTGTATACTTTAATATCTTTATAGCTGACTCATTAAGCCCTTCCCTTATTAGGCCATATTGCTGGTTAAAAGGTAAAGAGTGGAAAGATTGTAACAGGCATTTTATAGAACCAAACGGGTTTGATAGTGGAAGTCAGGGTGATAGGGAAGGGAGCGAGAGGGCCTAAAGGGAGGGGGGAAAGGATTATAATGTTCATGTGGTATATATGTGCACAAAATTCCCATGCTCAATGTAACCATTATATATATATGAAGCTTGGTGTCCCGGAATATTACACTGTGTTCTGAGTATCAGGACTCTCAAGAAAGAAATGAACACATGATTTTGTTTTTTGAAAAATAATCACAAAGACAAAATGATGATATTATTTCTGGAACAATTTTATTCTACGTACTAACTTACCTTGGCTAAGAGTACCCCAAATCTTCATAAGCAGGATTCATTGCTCTCTCAATTAGATTTTTTTGCATTATTAATGTCACATGAGACAAAAGATTGGAGAATATTTTTATCAAACTGATCTTGACTGTTAAAACTATCAATATTCAGAAAGCAGTTGATACTTGTTGAGTATCATTCTATGTCAGACACACTACTAAGAATTACAGCAAATGCAGATCACAAGTGTGACTTGCTACTTTTGTCTTCTTTGACTGTTTGAAAACACAGAAATCATTTTTTAAAAATAAAAACAAATTCTACCTACCTGAATTATAGTCATGTTAGTGCTGCATACCAGGCAACAGCTAACTCTCAGTGGCTTATAGCATAACTATGTACTGAGCTCACACATCTGCATGCCAAGTAGAAACTGGAAATTGAGGTGTGAGAAGGACTTTCTGGGGCTGTGTAACCGTGAACGATGACCTCCCTCTTAGGAATTCTGGCTCCTGGTAGTTGCACACGTATACTCTTCCTTTGATCAAGACTGCCCCAATAATCCTTTTATCCTTTACTTAAAATATAAATTATAGATTCCTGAGCGATTATGGAGAAATACATCAGCAAATCTTATACTTCTTTGCAGAGTCTACCTCAATTTTAGAACTTCCTGGCCACTGGCTTCTCGATGCCCACTCATCTGTCCCGACTTCTGTGTTCTTCCAAGGCCATAGACCAGTACCTGTCTGTAGCCAGGGATTTGGGACTCTTGAAAATCACAAATACATGTTCTATCTCTGCAGTTGTGCTACTTCACAAATGTCACATAAATGGAATTATGAGATATTCATCTTGTTCAGAATGATTTCTTGTTTCCTCTCATAGCACTTGCCGTGAGTTCCATCCAAGTCATTGAATACAAGAGTTTGTTCTTTTTACTGCTGAATACTTATCAGATGATATGGATGTGTAGCAGAGTTCAGTAACCACTGACCCACTAAAAGGCAATTGGGTATTTTTCCATTAAGGTGTGTGCTGAGTACAGTGGGGGAGAAGTGGTAACAGTGGACAAATTTCTATGGAAAAATTAGACTTCTTTTCTCTGAAACAAATGGTTGAGCAAAATTGACAAGACTTTTGATACATCCATTTTTAGTATTAGAAGAAACTAACAAACTATTCTTCAGAGAGGCTATGCCGTTTTATATTCCCAGTGACGATGGATGAGAAATGGAGTGTCTCGATTCCCTTGTCAGCATTTGGATTTACTATTTTTTATTTTATCTATCCTGACAGGTGGATAGTAATACTTTCTTGAGATTTTTAATTCTCATTATATAATGAATGTTTAATGTAATTGTCTAATGGTAAATATTGAACATCTTTTCATGTGTTTATGTATTTAGTAAAATGTCTGTACCTGTTTTATCCCTATATTTTCAATTTGATTATTTTCCTGAATTCTACCCTTCCATAAACATTTCTTCTGCAGAGAAAAACTTCATCCTGAACTTATTTAATAAATACTCCAAATGATTCTGATAGGCACTAACATTTTAAAAATCAGAGCTTTTTGGAGAGAAAGAGAGTCTAAGTAGGTGACCAAAGGCCCTGTTGTAATTGTCCCAAGGAGAGAAGCACTAACGGACATGGGGAAGGGGGATGGATGAGAGGGTGGAGAAGAGTCCTAGGAGACAAGTGGAAGGGTCTCAAGATGAACATGACTTCTTATGCAAAATTACTCAGTCATCTGTGGCGCTGCTGAAAGCCACCCCAAGGACCAGCTGCTCCTCCAGAGTTGGTGGGTTTTGAGAGGGCCCAGCAGACTTGGACTGTGAAGCTTCCAAGGTTTTTTGGGTCTCTGAGTTACAAAGACTGTGGGAAAGTGGAATAAAAGTGTACTAAACCCAGGGCTGTCCGTAAGAGCTGGTAGCTACCCAAACTGGCACATTAACCTTAAAGTCATCTCACACTTTCCTTAAACTCACCTCGCGTTTTGTTGAATCATTCTTTGCTCCTACAACAAAGACATTTATACCTTCAGCAGAAAATTTCCCTGATATGCCCAAATGTGAAATAACCAAAAAGAAAGGAAAAGGCAAAACTAGGAGGCTTTGTTCAAGGGTCATAGGAAACAAAAATAGAACTCTGGACCGCAGGAAGCTGAGTGAGCAAACTGCTGCTCCGGTCTTGAAGGATTATACACTGAGAGAACTCACCTCACAGCACACTTGACCTTGATGGCTAGCTTCATTTTTAAGAAGTGGTAATGAACTGGACAGGTTCCTAGATCACTCTGGCAAAGGTTATAGAAGCCAACCTGGAGGACTCCCAGCGGTATTGTTAATAGCTGGAGTGGACTTCATTTAAGGAAGCTAACCTCCTGAGCTTAGATTTCCAATTTCCTGCAACTCTCTCTGTTTCTACTGGAGCAACAGTAGGGTTTCATTCCCTCCTGCCTCCCACGCCCGCCTCAAACTAGGACTCACACAGCTAGGCCTGGGAGGGTCTGAGCACATGAAAGAGTTAAAATATTTAAATTTATCTAACACATTTAATTCATTAAAGGAAAAATGGTACTTTTTAAAGCAAACTCTCCAGAAAGAAATTGTGGTCCAAAAGTCCCATTAGCACAGTCATCCCCAGCTGCATCAAACACACTTTAGAAGCTGTTTCAGCAGAGATTTAGAATCCAGCAAATCCCCAAGCCTAAGGGAATGACATATCAAAGTTTAATGAGGAGTTGAGGCATCTTTTTTATTAAATTTCTGGTTGAAAATGCTTTAATGGGTCAAGTTTTATGTCGCTTTTCTTTTTAAAATAGCCTCCTGATTTCAACAAGACACCAAGTTGACCAGTTCTGCATAATTGCCATTAGAAGAGAAATGCCTCTGGCCATCAGTTGCATTAATTAGCTCTGACTATAAATTTTCAAGTAAAAGTTGTCATGTGTGTATAGACCAACAAGTTCCACGGTTCCTCCTACAGGATCGAAATCAGGTAGCAACTGAGGGAAACACCAAAAACGAACATTCTGCTGAACGTTTGATTTTATAAAGAATATGAGTGTAGTCCATTGATATATATTGCTCAGTCTCATCAACCAGAAAAAGAAAAGGAAAGCTGACAAAGAAAATAGAGAGAATGAAACAAAACTCCAGGCCAGTACAAACTTAGGAAAACAGGTTTATGCTACTGAGATTGTGAGTTTTTAGGTCCTTGTTGATCTCCGTGTGTTTAACAGATTTATGCTGCAATCCCTAGAGGAGGCAGGTGCAACTGATTCCTCATATTTTACAGTTAATTCTGGGAATACAGAGAAGGTTCAACCTGCCTAGCAACCATATTCAATGTTTATTAGAATACTAATTATTTACATCCTTCGTCATTATAAAGAAAATTTGACAAGTTACTATGAATAATAAGTGTGTGGATATCATGGAAGAGGAAGTGAGGACGCTACTTGAGTGTGCACAGTAGCCACTGAACACGGTGGAGGGGGCAGCTGTCTCTGCGAGTCACAGTGGTGGCTAGCGATGGAAGACAAGACAGTGAGAGAGGTGGTATTCCAACTAAGGACAGTAGTGGCGACACGTGGTCCAGTCTTCCACAGAAGCAGCTGTGTATCATCATGGCTTAAAGAGGATAAAAGATCAGAAGATGAGGCTCCAGGAGGCTGGATTCAGGATGTAGGTTCCAAGATGGGCAGGAACCATGACAATCAGACGTCACTACTGAAATCCTGGCACCTGACATAACGCTGATATGTCGTTAACACTCTGTGGAAAAGAGTGAGGAAATTTAACTCAAAGCTGAGACTTCCTCTCAAAGTTAATCCTCAGTCACAAATGCTGGAGAATTTGAAGGGACTGGAAGATGTAAGGAAAAGAACTCCCTGCTTCCCAAAAATGAAGCGCTACAGATTATGAAATGGTGCTGACATTTGTAGAAGGGGCACCTTTTGGGATTGCTAGTATCTATATTTATATCTGTATCTATCTCTCTATTTATCTATTTATCTATAGGCAACTAACTAAATTTGATAATATGCTTTGTGGAATGACTTCTCTATTTCAAATGTTATCCAGAGTCTGGGAAAAGTAGATTGTTACCCTAAAATATTTAATGATACCAAATGCGTGGGAAATTGATAGAAAAGTACCCAAATTACGACGTTAAAAATTTTGTGAACTCAAAGAAAGTGGAATAATCAAATATATTACCCAGAATAAGATCAGGTAATGTTCACATTCATGCCTACCCACTACTTTTCATTCCCACAGAGACAGAAAAACAATGCTTCACAGTGGTCTCCACCTTAAGTGCGCCTGAGGCCACCTGTTTCTCTAGCCAATGCCCCAGGCATGCATAAAGAATTGGGTAGTGTTGCTAGGCAGGATGAAAATTCCTCTTAATACCTGACTTCAGCTATTATATATAAGTAGCTGCTGAAACAAAATAATCCATATATTTGGCCTTTAAGCTTCATGCAACCTAAGCAAAATACTGGGTGTGTTATCCAAACCTTATTTGCAAGAAAACAAGCAAAAAAGACAGAAAACAGTTGCTAGGAGAAGAAATGAATATCTTAATCATTTTTTCTATAAAATTTTTTTCATTGAGGACTTTGTAGAATAAACTAAAAGGTGTTCAACTACTCTTGTATTGCCGAACATTTATCTTCCTTCTAGTTTTTCATATTTTTATCAGTATATGTTTCATACACTAATACATACATAATAGCAGTATTCATTTAGGGGAAATGGTACCTGCAAATAACATATCCTGATCATCTTTGATCCACTTGCCCCTCCCTCTTTCTCTGTCTGATCCTATTCCTCAGCTGCAAAAAAGAAAGAAAAAAAGGAAAATCTCTGCCATTAAGGCCTTTTATAAGGACTCAACATCCTCAAAGATACTCAACATAGAGAACATAACAGATATCATGTTGTCTTGGAAAATGTTGATAAAACCCAGGCAAGGACAAGGAAGCACAATTTGGGGTGGGAAACCCAAGGGGAAAGCATTCTACCTCTGCCTAGCAGATCCAAGGAGGGAGCAGCAAGTCATTAGAGAAAAGATTAGCCTTTGCATCTTTCAGCGCCATTGCTCTATATACTTTTGATAACAGCTTGAGTTTGTAAAATACAGGAAGTGCTGAATCTTGTGTTTTTACTCTCCTTAGAGATTACATTGCTGTTCTACAAAGAAATGAAATGAGCAGCCAAATCCTGAGTACTTCTCTTGGAAGAGGGTGAGAGATGAGGAATCCTCTTCCTCCACAAGGGTTTTCGAATTGCTACAATGTAGCACCTGCTATCCCCATCACCAATGGAATCAACACGAACAAAATTCAAAAGTTTGGTGAGGTAGAGTCAATAGAGATGAGGAAATGGAGACCTGATAAAACAAGCAACTCGTCCAGCACAGTTGACTGCAAAGAATAGGAACAATAGCATTAAAGATGAAAATGCATAAAACAAAACTATCCATTTGCTCAAGTTATATTTCCAATATCCGTACTGTCCAGCCTCAGCATTATGAGTACTTAATATTACATCATAAATCTGATAAAATTGTTTAAAAAGAATAAAAGGCAGGTCTTCAAAATAATATACCCATTGATCAGGAACTTGTTGAAGAGTTGCTTATAATACTCTGAAAAATACAATAGACTAAAACGAGGGAAAAATCAGGTGATCTCCAAGAGCATAATATTAAAAACAGAAGACTACAGCTGGATACTTCAGTTAAAAATACATCTTAAAAAATAGGAGTTATATGGTCCAAGCTTTTCATTTCAAATATAGTTCTTTCTGATTATTTCTTTAGGATATATTTTCTAGACGTGAGTGCCTTCTGCCTGCCTATGTAGTCTTACATTTACTGAATATCAGAGATTTGGGGATCAAAAGTTAAGCTTCACAATGACCTCCTTTACAGAAACTTAGAAACTAGCTCTTATAGATCCATAAATTCAGGACCACAAAATAACATAAGAAAAATTGTATACAAATTTGCATACAGAGGGCCCCAAAGGTTCCACTGTATAGAGGGATGTGTTATAAATATATGAAAATCTTATGTGCATTAGTTTCTTCTTATTGCTGTAGTGAATTACCACAAATTTCTTGGCTTAAACTAGGGCATATTTATTCTCTTACAATCCTAGAGCTCAGAAGAGTAATACCAATTTTAATTGGCTAAAGTTAAAATGTGAGAGAAGACGTGCTCCCTTTGGAGAATTGGGGGTCTTTGCTTTTACTAGAGGGTAAACTTGTATCCCTTGGCTCATAGCCCCTTCCTCCACCTGCAGATCCAGCAGCATAGCCCCTGCAAATCTCTCTGTGCTTCCACCATGACCCCCTTCTCTGAAGAAAAATGTTCCTGTTTTTCCCCTGTAATGAAACATGTGATTATATTCAGGGGCCACCCAGACAGTACAGGATAATCTCCCCATATCAAAATCCTTAACTTAAACATACCCATAAAGTGCTTTATTTTTTTTTTTCTGTGTGAGGTAATAGTCACTGGTTCCAGAACATGGGCATCTTTATAGGCCTCAAGCCATATTAATCCAGGGAAACAGGTCTTTCAGAGGGCCGCAGACATTGTGCCAAAGGCACTTACACATGCTGCCATTACATTTGTGATGGAGATAACATAATTTCCAAGAGCATAGAGCCAAGGAAAGGTAGACTTGCTTTATCAGAATGATCGTACATTCTTCACGGCCATTTATTAAAAATACCTAGTATACGAGCACAAGCAGATTATAAGAAAGAAATAATGAATTGATAAACAATGCAATTAAGAAAAAAGCACATCAGATGGAAAAATCATGATCCATCCACTGAATTACTAAATCACTTAAGTTCATAAGTCATAGTATAACACCAGAGGAGTACTTAAATTCCAGGCAGTTGACTATACATCCTAGAGATTTTCACATATTAACAAAGTTTCTTTTGTTCTCCAACATTATTTTCTGTTTAACAGAATAATTCATTGAAAACGAAAAGTTTTGAAAACAACAGTGAAAAATTATATAACTCAAAGATAAATATCCAACATTTTAGTTTCCTTCTTTAATTATATATTGTAAACATATATACACACCTAAAATCAGAAAGTGCAAATTTACAACTTTTTTTTACTTGACAATAAAGTACACATGATTTTTCTACTCAACAACATGATTTTTAACACCTACATTGATAGTCTAGATTGTCGATATAACAACTTTTATTTACTCCATGCTCTGTTGTTGAAAATTAAGATTTTTTTTCATTATGCATTGTTGAAGTAACACCCATATATGCATAAAGTTTTTGTTGTTTGCTTGTTTCCTTGTATGCTTGTGTGTTCGTTTGTCTTTGAGACAGGGTCTTGCTGTCAACAAGGCTGCACTGGAATATGTTTGTGATCCTTCTACCACAACCCCCGTCTATCCCCTCATGGTTATTTCTTTAAGACTTTTTCCCTAGAAGTGAGGTTATGCATCACAGGATTTAAAAAGCTACCTTTCTCAATGCAAATTTCTACCCATTCCTCAAGTTACATCATGGCCTTTGTGATGTCTTTCCTGACCTAATTTTCATCCTTAACCCACATGCAGGGTATCATTTTCTGTCCTTACCTACAATACACATATAATCCACATTTTGCCCATATAATGCACTATTGAGTCATTATTTGTTAATTCACCTATCTTTCAGCCAATGTGAGCTTCTTAAATAAGCAAAACTAAATTCCTGTTTTTTCCTGTCTCTCTGGAAGTAGTATCTGACATATTTAATAATTTTTTCTGCAAAGGAGAATGGTACATATGATTACCAAATAAATGCAAGAATGAACATGAAATATTATTTGGCCTTGTTAACCATTCAATTTAGGCTTTCCTTTTCTCTTTGTAGAAAGTTCTTACCTCTCATTTTGTGAAGAGGAAGACAATGATTTTTCACTACTCTCTTCAAATTGCAGCAATTCACTGGCTCTCCTAGTCTGCTGGATGATAGAGCCTTTCATTTCAAACCCCAAAACCCTTTTTACTGCATAAGAATAGACTTAGCCCGAAGGATCTGGGCCTTTGCAACCTGGTAAATAAAGATGGTGACCTCTTATACTTTTATGTTATACCATTTTCTCTGACAATCCTGGTCATCGTTGGAGGAAAAGTAGGGAGATTGCCTTGTGTGAGCCATAGTTTTGTTCATTTTCTGAAACCACAAAAGTGTATTTTTTGGAACTGATATAAAAGTGTTTTATTCATTAGGAAGGAATGCACTCCTTTCAATAAATATAGATTAACCCATGTCCATCAATGCTCACTTTTCACAAGTAATATTGTATACAATAATTTAATCAAAACCAAGAAAATAAACAACTTTCCTTATAGGAAGGAAGAAATAAAAAAGCATCTGTTACTCAGGGTCCAAGCCTACTCTTTTACACAGGGATGGTTTTATCTTTTTATTCTGCCAGAAGCTGTAGAGGGGGGAAAAAGAAAAAAGAAACATTGTTTTTGTTCAGTGAGATCAAAAGACAAATATGTTCCTGTCTGTGATCTTTCATGCCCTAGAGAGGCATCCCTGCCTCACCTTGAGATAAAGAGAGGGATGATAACGTTGGCCTCTTAATCTCTCTTCATCTTTCTGCATCTCTAGCAGATTTTCCTACACAGTCCTGTCTCTTTCTATATGTACTGAACACGCATTAGCATCAGAATCGCATAAGGAAACCGGCGCGGTCAGCAGAGGCGCAATGCCGGCTGGCCCTTCTGCTGACTAAGTCGCTGTTACGGATTTCCACTGTGCGCTGTCAAGCCTCCAAATGCCTGCCGACTTGGGCAACTTGCGTGCTGCACCCGGGTTAGACTGGGGACCGCAAATGGGAAAACCAAAGAAACGAATGAAACAGGTAAGCAAAGAAACTCAGGAAGGGAAAGCCCCTCAACGTTCACTCCTCCCTCGCTTGATTTGTCATTTCAAATACGTGGACATGCTGACAGAGTTTTTATTTTCAAGGACGCTAGAGCACACATGCTTGCAGAATCGTTTGGCCTTTTCCAAATGTCTCACTCCTCCACGTGAGGAAAACATTTAAAATCGCTGGATTAGGATGTTGTTCATATTTACGCAAACGTGGATCATGGGTTGTAGTCCTAATATCTTACAATACAGATACTATGGATGTTTCTGATGGGATAAGAAAAAAAAAATCCAGAAGCCTAGCATTCAGAATCTTTAGGAATCTTTTTGTGAATTAATGAAAGAAATACTTAGCAAAGCACGTTGTCCTATAGAATCTGTGAGAAATTGTCTTTGGTTGTTTGCCAAGGCCTATGTGCAGTCTGGTTGTGCTTTCACCCAGAATTAGCTGTGAAAGGCAGTGTATAGTCTCCAATTCAATAATAGATAGTAAGTTCGACCTTGGAACACGCACACACACACACACACACACACACACACACACAGACACAGACACACACACAGACACACACGCAGACACACACACACACACACACACACACACACACACACGTATATCCTGTGATATTAGTTGTGGCTTGTTGTCAAAAGACTAACTCTGTTTCTTCACTCCCCCCCCCCAATCAATATGAATAGTAGTCTTAATTAATCCTCATCGTCACATAAATCCTAAAGTGGTGTCCAATGCTACATGATGCTATAGGAATACATCCAAATTCATCTGAATTTAAAGCATACCACAGAGCCCTCTGTCAAAAGTATTCAATATCTACCTTAAGAAAGAAGATAAGTATCTTTTTCTTAAAATATGGAGACACTTAAGTAGTCCTTGAAGGCTATGGCCCCTACATTCTAAAGCAAAGGATAGGTGCTCAAGGACATTTTTATGTTTTATTTTCCAGACGTACATTATTATTTTTTTTCAGTTTCTATAAACCGAGATTAGCTTACGATCTTCTGGAACTTTGTTTCTCAAAGTGCAACCCACACGCCAGCAGCAATCTGTGGGTGGAGAGAGGGAGACTCGCTAGAGATGCAGAAACTCAGGCTCCATTTCCAGTGATCCATTGAATTCAAATCAGAATTTTAACAAGACCTCAACGTGAGTCATATGCACATTCGAGTATGACAAGTGTGTTCCAGAATGAAAAGAAGCAAGCGAATTCCACCCGTCCTTTTGTCTGACCTCAATGAGACAAAAGCAAATACGTGAAAGCCTACAAGGACAGATGAGAAGTGACTTCACAGGAAGGTGGAGCAGAGAGCAGGCTGCCTGGTGTGATTTAATATTCTCTAAACGGAAATAACCAACAGTTCATCTGTTGGAACAAACCTCGGTCAGAAGCTGCTACATACATTTGCCATTTCACAGATGCACTACGCCATTTCAGCAGACAACAACCAAATGTGCTATTTCAGAACCCGGGTCCTCTGCCTTTACAGAAACCTAGGAGTTTCTCACAGGCCCAGCTCTGTGTCCCATGTGCTACCTGCTGTGTGCCCACTCATCTCGTTCAATTAGTTATTCTATGGCACTCTAGCTGCACCCCTACTTTTTTTCATGACAGGGAAGCTACCAAAATGTGAATATATTAGACATCCAGTTTGAACGGAGACATCGAAATAAGAAACCACAAAAAATGTTGTGAGTCCCAGGTTCCCTTTTGGTTTTTAATCTCAGAAAAGATGTTATAAAATTCTGGTAGGTAGCTCAGAGGAGCCCATGGTTGTAGAAAGGGCAGAAGTCAAGAGGCCGTGTGAAAGCCTCAGCACCAGTGGAACACAGTACGGACAGCATGAGCCTGGGAGCCGGAAAGATCAAAGGGCTTCGCAAACATGAGGGTGCAAATCGCGCTATCAGGTAATTCGAGTCCTCCTACATGTGGGCGAAAGTAGGGCTGAGCATTTCCAGAGTGTGATCTTGAGATGAGGCTGGGAGCCCTCCCTCTGGTCACAGAGATCTGAGTTAACCTCTATCCTGCCTGTGTCACCAGCTGAGAGGGACCAGTGCTCAAAATCCACCACCTGATAAGAAGTAGGTGCTGATAAAGTGCCTGTGAGCACTGATATTCTCCTGGGAAATTTCGCTTTATACCACATCAAGCTTAGTTCTGGGGCCTCAAAAGTCTGAGTTTTGGAGTTTTGGTTTGTCACCAATCACTCCAAAGGGCTCAACAAAACCATGCATGCTTCAAATACATACTAATTATGTTTCCGCAATTTTAAGTTTCCTCATTTTTAGATACTATAAGAAAAGTTAATACACAGATAACAGGATGAGCCTTCCTGACAGATGGGCCAGTGACGTGTCACTTTTATAAATATTGCCTTCCGGGAAAGCTGCTTCTCTGGGCACAAGTATCACTTTTTAAATAACTGAAAGTGGAGATTTGGGGCAAAATGGAAGTTTATATTATACCTGCCATTATAGCTTTAGGAATGTGTAGCTAATAAAACAAGCCTTTTAGATTCTAGCAATTTGCCCTTTGAAGTGGAAACCGTGAAGCCTTTTTTTCTCCCTCATCTTTACCGGTTTGGCCTATTTTTGCTATGCATGAAAAACCAAGTGTTTTCCTTACTATTAGTGTCCAGTGAACCATGTAAGTAAACACAGAAGAAAATGAATATGTCTTGCCTGCAGAGTAACACCAATTAATATCGAATTTGCTGGAAAATAAAAAAGTCTGTAGTTAGCTCCAGGCTATAGTCTATAGATGCTGAGAAGGCACCCCATAATATTCTCATTATATCTATTTAAGTTGTATGTATATTTTGACTTGTCTCAGGTGAAAGTAATAATATTCCTTATAATAATTACACTAGCCCTAAGAAAAAGGATTATGAGATGCTTCCTACTTTTTTTTATATTACCTCATTTAATTCTTACAGCAATTCTAGGAGAAATTAACATACTTATTTGATGATCTAAAACAATGATGTACAGAAAAGTTATTTCCCAGTATCAAGCACAAGCCAAGACACAACACGAGACTAAATTTAAATCCAGGCTGGCTCCTGAGTCCAAGCTGTTGACTAGCATGCTATGTTGATCAGAAAGGAGCAAAGAGCTTTCCCAAATTCAATCCCAGGACTTCAGGAGAGCTAGCTCTCAGCAGATTCCCTAGGCGAAGGTCGGGAACAAGGCCTTTTCTCCATACCTAGACCTCTCTAGATGTGCGACAACTTGAAAAAAGAAATGTAGACCCCAGAAACTCACTTCTTTCCTGAGATTTGACTTGTTGTGAGTCAAATGCAAAACATAGAAAATATAACTATTCATAGCTTTAAAGCCAGACAGTATTGTACTAAGAATGGCCTAATCTGTGCCACTCTTTTCCCAGGAAGCTAAAGTTGCAGACAAAAATAATAAAAAGACAAATAAAAATAAAAAGAGCCTTGTTGGCATCAGGAATTTAAACTGATCTGATAAAATATTCAAAATCTAACTAAAAGTAACCAAAACAAGATAATGATTTTCCAACAATTAAATCAAGACTTAAAGTTTTCCTGAGCAAGTTTGGGGAACGACTGACATGTACATACTGTCCGTGTCTCATGCTACCATCTGTGTGTTTCTGGCTCCAAGGCTAATGGCCAGCTCTTCAAGGCCAGGGGAACCTTGGACATGTTTGTGTCTCTCCTAAGATGCTAACGTATCACAGAAAGAGCTCAAGTGCCAGGCTCTCCTCTCTCCACTGACACTCCCGATGACCGTGCTCAGTCACTGTGAACAGCGTCTTCTCACAGAAATAAGATTCAGTAAGACAGTCTTACAAAGGGTGGAATGATGGAAAATCGCATCAATATTACCATCTCATTCGCCAAAACCTGGCCCTAATGGAGAAATTTTCCCAGCTACAGTTTCTGTAATGTTCTCCCAAAGCATCTTTAATTCTACTCTGTGGTGAGATAACCTAAGGACTATCTTGGGCATGATTAAACCCACACGCTGAAATGCCTTCTAAATTCCCTACATTAATGATTAACTCTAAGAAACTAAAGAAACAGCTCCTATTCCTTTATTATGGAGTGCCTCGGCTACTATCTCAGCTCCTGTGCTACCTGTGTCCATCTCGGGAAGGCTTTATGACTCATGCCTCAGCAAATTTGAAGAATAACCCAGCTCCTCACAGTCACTAGCAGAAAGTAAAAGACACTAACCATCACCAGACTTTGGCTATTCAAAATTAACCTCTCCCCATAAACCTGAACAAAATACATTCTCCTCAGAATAAGTGGCCCTAAAACTGGGAAGCTGATGGCTCTGTGGTCTTAGCAATACAGATTAAAAGCGGTACAACATTGGTTCATTTTTAGGATTCCTTCCTTCTGGAAGTCTCTGGATTTTACTTGCTAAATGATTCTTAGTAAACTTTGTCTTAATTTTTACACTCTTAAGAAGTACAGTCATTAAACATCTTCTGTAGATTATGCTGCTTCCCTCCAACAAACACAGAAATGTTGGCGGGTGGCTTGCAATGTCTTTGTTAGCTCCCTTGGATATCAAAGGAGGTAAGAACCCCACCTCACACTGCAAAGCTACACGCCTGAATTCCACCTGACCTTGGAGATGTTACTTGACTCCTCTCAACCTGTGCCCCTTTCTGCAGAGCTTGTATAAAAGCGGCTTTTTCAGAGAGTAATGTGAAAATAAGGTAATACATTTCAGGGCTCTAAAATGGTGCCTGGTATCTGGCTAATAATCCGGAAGTGTTAGGCATTATTAACTTTCTGGGTAGCACATCCTTCATCCACCTAATTCTTAAGCTGGAATTACCATATCCCTCTTCATCAGCACCATGAACCTTCCTGATGATCACTCCAAAATGTTACCCTGGAGATACTTGCTTCATATCAAGACACTGGAGGTCGTTATTGGAAACAGTGTGCCGCCATTTCCCGCTAACTATGCTCAGTGTGCCGTTTCTCTTTACGCAGAACTTCGCTCACCTCTCTCCATTCTGAAGTTGACCCCACCTCAGCTCCGCTTCTCTTCTGTCTGTGCTCAGTGCACCTTGAAGGCAATTCCATCAACAGATTTTAGTCTTGGTCCATCAGGTATGATTTATTGTATCTCTTGAGGGTCTGGGCTAAAATCGTCAAAATGAGATTAGCTATGAACAAAAGCTAAATCCGATAAAGAATGACATCGCCACTGCCTTGTCCTTCTGGGTGCCGAGGGTGATTGCATTTTCCTATTTCAGTGGGGGGTGGGGAGAAGCAGCTCATCGCCCTGAAAGCATCTGGGCGAAGTGATGAAGTGCCTCTGTGTATAATTTGATATTAGGTATTACTCACATAACACCTATGCGTTCCCTCCACGGAGCTAAACCATTCGCAAACATTAATACAGTGCAATTGAATGCAAACCATTTTCTTTTGTGTCTTCTTGCCTGTAGTAGAGTTAAAATAATAACAATAATCATAAAATGTGTTTTGTTTGTAAGGCACATGATTAGCAATAAAGATGAATAATAACTTTTTATTAAAAATTAGAGTAAATAACAGATGGCTGAACCCTTGGATACCCCAGTAGAAAAAAGTCATTTGGTATTCTAGCTTGAGCACTTTGGGAAATGCGTACGGTACTTACTTTCTGATGAGTAGCAGCGTGTAGCATTGTTAAGCTTGATTAAGCAAATTTAATTAGTGTTAGTCAATGTGTTTATGTAAGTGGGTAAAATATATTCAGGTTTAGGCATGACTGTTAATCTTTAATTTATGAAATAAAAGTGAAAATGTAACCATAAAATATTAAAACAGCAATAAGCCACATTTAAAGGAGACATTTTTTTTTGTGAAATTTCCTGAGTTGGTTGGTTTTTAACCCTACAATTCAAAAGAAATCGCCTTAGCACTCTGTTTCCTTTTTCTATTTTCCTTTTCTTTTCCCTTAATTTTTTTCTATAGTATAGCAGATGGTGGAAGTGAAATGGTAAAATGGGCGATAAATTCCTAGTCAAAAATATCTGTTTTCGAGGTAGCCCTAGAACCATGTGAATCCATGGCCAGGTTTCATAAGGTTCTTCAAGCTTAGATTTTTGTTGCTGTGTTATTTCTGACTTATTTAGAATCTTTGAGACTAAAGACAAGACTAATGACAAGACTAATTCCTACTCTTAAAAATAAGATGACTTTGATGAAAATAAATAAAAGAATAAAATTTAAAATTGAGAGACTCTAAGATAGTCTCAAAGATAGAGGAAATCACATCCCAAGATTAATGTTGAGATTTCTCAAATCTGAATTAATATTTTAATCCTGGTCACTAATGATTAAGGCAGAGTGCAAGACTTTCTCTATTGCACTTAGCTTTTAAGGAGTTTTCTAAGGAAGTTTTATCTTATTTTATTTCTCGGGGGTATGTCAGTCAGTCATGCTAAGAGCAAGATCTGGAAAAACATTACACCATAACTTTGTTTAAAATTATTCTTCCTCTTTGGCATTACTGTGATGCCTTTGTTTGTTTGTTTGTTTATTCTCTACTTAGAGAAAATAGTCCTGGCTGAATTTGGACTCACTATGACCCAGGCTGGCCTTGACTCACGTTGATCTTCCTAACTCAGCCTTCCAACTTCTGAGACTGTAGCCATGTGTCTTGGTGCCAGGTGTATGTGGCGGCAGGGAATCGAACTCAGGGCCTCCCACTTACTAGCCCGGTGCTTTAATCTCTGAGCTGCTCCTCAGCCCCTCTGACAACCTTTTTTATTACCATGTCACATGGTTGCTCTGAAGTTAAAAAACATGGTCATAACAAGATATGTGTGCACATGTGGGTGAGAAAGTGTGGGAGGAAGATGGTGGTGCTCAGCCACTTTGTAGAAAAATGAGAATATTGACCAGTAAGAGTTCTACCCCCGATGAAAGTTATAATGCTCCAAAAAAGAAATATAATTATAGCAGCTACATCTATTATTCCCAAGACACATCTTACTCCATAAGGTGGCCTCACTCCCTGTGACTTCAGGCCATCAGAGGCAGATGGCCTGTGACTAAGCAGATAGAGAAGTAGGGCTTGTAAGGAAAAGGTTGTGTGTCTGTAGGGAGGTGGTGTCCACAAACTCAGAGGCAGAAAGGCGTCTCCATTGGAAACACACCACCTAGTCATGAAGTCAGTATTTCTTACGCATCTATTCTATCCCAGGCATTATTCTAACAGCCAAAATTACAACTCTGAGCAAAACTGACACAGCACTACTCATTATGGAATTTTCACACGATTGGTTCATATGGTCATCAATGGAAATAAACAAGAAAGCCCCACCGAACCCTTCATGCCTAGCTCTTGCCTGCCTCTCTTCTGTTCACTCACGGCATTCCTGACTCACCGTGACCTTTGTCTCGGCCCTACTAAACGAGATGGAGCTCTGCAAAGTGCGTGAAAAAACGTCCCTGACTTTGTGAACATCCCTGAGACTTCCACATATTTTCTCTAATTTGTGCAAACTAAATGATCCTGTCTTTCTTTCTCCGTGGGCAAATGAAAAAGACTGTGAGTATGTGCTACATTTATATGTTGTATTTACTTCTGTTAGTGTTTTAAAAAGTCAGGCAATAGTTAAAAGCAAAAATTATAACACTGTATTAAAAATTGTAATGTGTATAAATATATTGGTATAAAATTATATCAGCATAATATACAGCATAACAACAGCACAAATATATAAATGAAGTGAAATTAAATTTTAATTTAATTTAGTGTGAACATTTTTGATATTTTACTGGAAGTAATTTGATGGCAAATTGTATTATTTCATTTTAATTTGTATGTTGTGAATTGGGCTACATTCCTTGCTACAATTTCTTTAGTCCTTGTTCTAGCAATGACAAAATACATATTTAACTCTTCATAGTTTATTTAGAATCATAGCTTGTTAATTTTGTTGTGATTTAGAAAATGTACAATTTTACAAGAACCATTTTTCCTTTAATATTATAATTAACATGTACATGTGCACATACACATACATAGTTCCATTAGACAATGTTATATTTTTTCAATTATCAAATATATTTTAAAGAATTCAAGAAAGTATACATGATTTACGTGTGTGTGTGTGTGTGTGTGTGTGTGTGTGTGTACTTTTTTGAGATAGGGTCTTGATCTGCAGTTCAGGCTGGTCAAAATGTTATTGGTTCTTCTGTATGTTACATATTTTCTCACGAATCCTTTCTATTTTATGTTTTGTTTTAAAAATACAATCATTCTTTCAAATGTTCTCTAGCAGCTATCCTAATGTCTTCGTCGATTCTTAGCTGGCTGTTTGTATCTTTTAATCATCTTTTCCATGACTGGATTCAGAATAATTGTTTTACTCTACCCTACATACTCATTATCTTGTTAGAGTCTATATCATGTTTACACTCTATTAAGAATGTTTATATTTTTGTTTAATAATAGGCAAATACTGGATTAGCTCCAGCCCAGGCTCCAAGCCCTCTCTTTGGCCAATGGCTCCAAACTCAATTCAGTTAGTATTGATTTTCTCAAAAGAGTTTCCAGTTATAAAATACAGGATGCCGAATATTACATGAAACCCACATACACTAAAAAATTTTTTATAATCATTCTTTATCTCTAATTCAATTTTGACTGGCATTATGCATGTCTGTTAACTATGGAAATCTTATTTGGAGTGATACTTGGCTTTGTTGCACGCGTTACCTACCCAAAATGATCTATACCTAGGTCATTTCCCGAAGCCATCAGCATTCTAATAGGGCTTAAGACTCATCCAGTGCAAACTGAAGGTGAGCCCTTTTGAATGTGAGCCAAATTGAAGGTGAGTTCCTTTTCTCACACTTTTCTTCCTACAATTTCTCCAGTAGTATTTGTTTCCCTGGGACTCACCCTTTTCGTTCTTTGTCCAGAAATTGCCCACTTCTGTAATTGTCCTTGCTGATGTAGATGGAGAATTGAAAGAAAAGAAAGGTAAAACCCACAGGTGACCTGTTGGACCCTGATGGACCTACAAAAGTCTCCCTTCCTCAGCACGCCACCACCTTCACTGTACAATAGCTTGGTCATGAGTATGAGTCGCTACAGGGAGAGAAGACAAATGAGGGCTTTTTCTCTCCTAGTCTTAGGAGTTCCACGTTCTCTACTTGAGGCACCTGGAGTATTATTCCTGGATACCTCAGAATGTGTCACATGGTGCTTAATCAGAAGATCAGACTGCTGTGGAATGCAGGGTGGAGATCCTTGAGGATGGGAAAAGGCTAACTCTGCCATTTTTGTGCTACTTTAAGATCTAGTATTCTTTCCTAATTTATGTGTTAATCTTTACTTTTCAGAGTTTGTAAAGAACAGTCTGTGTATTCTCTCAAGTTCATAGTTACTTTTAAGTGGGAAAGAAATTTACTCAGAACCAGGGCCCCAAATGTGAAATGTGAACTCTCAGAAGAATAAAATGAGTTAAAGACACAGATCAGAATCCCTAGGTTTTTTTTTTTTTTTTTTTTTTTTTTTTAAAGCCAACAAATGCAAACCTATGTAGGAATACAGCGAAAGAAGATTTGGAACGGTGTCCTAAAAATGATCTGGTCACTAAAAAACAGCTGACCTAGATATGACCCTATCACTCACTGCATTAAATGAAAATGAGCCTCTATATACATTATTTTCGTCAGACTAAAGATTAACAATGACACGCTATCAGTTGCTCCTTAAATTTAATTTAGAATGAAGCTGATAGCACGAAAATAAAGATAAGCCTTAACTATCTCAGAGAGTTGTGTGCGGGGGACAAACGTGAAGCAGGGAGCTTCCCAGAAGTCTGGCAGACAGCACGGCTGGGCTGCCCAAGCCGGTCACTCTCGGGGATAAAAAGAGAAACGTTTCAGCTACTCCTGGACCTCTGAGTTTATCTTCTCCTTCTTAATTAGTATTTAGTTGGTAAATATTCCGTTAAGTCATCGTCTTCCAAGATTTCAAAAATTACTCATGCAGTCAAAGCCTCGGGCAACTTGGACTAGCATGAGAAAAGCACTTAGCAGTTTGCATGTGCCACGCTCCAACAGGTGAACAGGTGAATGGATGGACAGACACCATACTCTTTTCTATAACCTACTTGGCAGATAGTAAATGTCTATTTTATGGCTGAATAAATAGAATCAAAAGGGCAAGTAACTTGCTCACAGTCACACATATTTTGGGTACTTTTATTTTTGATTCCAGATTTATCTTTTTTTTTTTAATGGAGGTAAAGGGGACAGGGTCTCATTCTGTAGTGAGTTCACACTGGTTCTGAACTCATATGGAAACTGAGCTAGTCTTGAACTTCTGGCAATCCTGCCTCAGCCTCCAGACTGCTGGGGCTACAAGATTTTGCCACCACACCCAGCTTATCCTGGAGAATCTAACCCAGGGTCTTGTGCTTGGTAGGCAAGCACATTCCCCTACCTAATTGTCTTTTAATCAAACCCATGTTTGTCGACAGTATGCTGCTCCTTCCGTGTTTAGTAGACATTAGTATCTACAAGAGATAAAATGAAGGCATTTCATTAGAATAATTTTTGAAACCTTTTTCTAAGACTGATAAATTTAAACACCAATAACCAGAGGAGAATTAAAATCATCTGATAAGCTGAAAACCTTTTTGATTTATCATTCAATGTTTATTTCATGTTGCCAGTGTCCAGAAAGAAAAAAAAGTCCTGTCCAGTGATTAAAGAAGCTAAGAAGGGAAAGAAATATCAACATTTTATGAACAACCATTGCTAACATATCAATAAGCACAAGTCCACTCTATCAGACGATTATTCAACTGAAATAGACCGCTTCCAAGACAACAAAGGCAAAGTCATTGCCACAATTACAATATTTGGCATTTCTAACAAGTGTTAACAGTTAAAAGGCAAGAACTAATTTAAATAATATTACATTCAAATCAAAATCCAATTAAAATTCTAGAGATGCAGAGCATCAGGGAACAAGCTTTTGCAAGACTTTAACAAATAGAACTTTAAATGCATTAAATTACTCAGATGCTTTTAACCTTTTAACAAGATTGTTTAATTCCGTTTTAAGGGAGCAAAATATGAGTGATTATGAGTGATTTTTTTAATTCAAAAATTAAAGGGGCATTTTCTTCTCTGTGATGAACTTGTAATAGAGACAGTCTTCACTCATTTAGAGGGGAAATGATTTGAAAATATGTAAGCATCCAAACAGAAAAGCACACTGATCTCCCTTGTGCTCTTGTGTCACCATGTCCGTGGACAAGGACTCACACCTTTGACGCTGCCGTGACTTCAAATGGAATTAAGTCAGACCACACTTATGCATCAAAACTCTTTCTACTAATTATCTAGTCATCCCTACCCCTGTTGCAACTGTTCAGGGCCAGCGTATGTGATTGACAACGGGTGTGGTCAAAGATATGTCCACAGTAACTGTCAGTGCAAACTCATTTGAATAGAGCTGGTGTGGAAGTGAACGTGGGTTTTATTCAAGAAATCTGAGTCCCTGGCTCTCAGAGACAAGTGAGAAAAGCCAATCTACCTGCTTCTCCCATTCTTATGAAGAAGGAAATACACTAGAATTATATGAAACACTCTATGAACCAGCTCATAAAATTATCTCACTTGAATATTATAAGTAAACTCCTTTTACAGGTCAGAATATAAATATGAACAGCTTTCAGATAACATAGCAAGAGATTTTCATTCTGTTTTTAATAAAACAAAATTTCATAATTATTTGATGCTTATACCTGCCAATGGGCATCAGATATCTAACCATACAACTTTATTCCATTCCCAAATAAAACATGTGGTAGATGTTAACAAAATTAACATGATGTTCTCTAGCCCATCAGTCGCTATCCCACACTATTGACTGCCAACAATATTGACAACCTCATAGGCACATTATGGATTATTCCACTATGTCTCAACATAAATGTAGAAATTGCTTAAATGTAAGAGTTGTGGTAATTGCTAGAGCTGTCTATCAATAATATAAAATCTGGTTTTAAATACCTTAAAACCTATCTTTCAGGCAAGCACAAGCCTATATACTCTATAGGTGTGTGAATCTCAGTCGCATTTGTTATATTAAATATTTGAAGCAAGATAAACATCCGACAGAAATGAATCACAGAGCAACCATGTCATGAAGCGCCACGTAGTCACTAAAAAATCATTCTTCTAGATATATACAATATTAACGATGAATACCAACATCATATTTTTGTAAACGCACACATCTACTTATGTGTATTTATAAACACGAAGTAAGACATACATACCCGTAGTTTAAAAAAAAAATTATGTTTAGAAACTGCAGCGATTTTATCGAAAGAGCTGGAGAAACTGGGTTGCCATCATAGGAAGAAATTACACCTCCTATGTGACTGGCAAGTGAGAATGACCAAAAGCAGGCAACCAACAGGAAAACAGGAACATCCTTCCTGCGATCCCCAGGAACTGTGCTCAGCAAGCAGCCTGGTGGACACGGAAGAGGTCTCTGAGTTCCAGGTGAGAGGGCAACGCGAGCGATGCCTTCGTTTCCACCCTGGACTACTCTGCGGAAGACTCAGCTACACTGGGACATAAGGAGTTCGTGCTATTTTTTTCTCACTACATTTCTATCGATCAGTTACCAGAAACAGTAAACTAATAACTTTGGCTCCATGGCACTTTTGATACTTTGTTGAAGTCAAAATGATCATGAAAAAAGAACTATTTTAAATCTATTCAAGACATCAATGTTGCCAAACCTAAATAACTAAAGCCACCCATGAAAGGGGACTTGCCAAACTGCTTCAAAAAGTGGCAAAAAAAACCCTAACTGATAAATGTATTTAAAGCAAGGAAGGAACAATTTAGGAGGAATTAAAACCACTGTGCTTGTACTATAATAAAATTTCTTTAAACGTGCACTTTATGTTTTGATCACATCATGTATGTATTTTTATCAAGATACTTTCCCAGCCCAGTGTTTCAGGGAGAGTCTTACCAACTGAGCAAGGTTTGGTGCGCCTTCACCAAGCCGGCTGCCTTCCTTTATTCACTGTCAATACAACTGGTTTCTCTTTTTCACCAGATTTTCAAAGACCTTCATTGGTTTTACTGTGATAGAACATATCCTCCTCTTCTTTTGGGCTTCTATAAATATATACTGTCGCTCTCTATTGTGGTTTGGCTCTGGAATGTCCCCCAAAAGTCTCATGTATTTTAATGTTAATGGATTGTCTATGGAACCATGTGCTGTTGGTGGACTGGGGTCTAGTCTGGACGGGTGGATTACAGTTAAGTTAGGATTAAAGGCGTGTAAATGAGCATTAACGGCGTGTAGTGGCCACACCTTCCACACCTGGATCCAGGAGGGGCTAATCACTGGGCGGAGACCTGGAAGGATACATAAGCTGCTTCCTGCTTTCCTTGAACTAGAACTATGACTTGGACTAGGACTAGTCTCAACTTGGCTTCCTGTTTGTGATGTCCTGAGAAGCTGCCTCCACCTCTGCCTCTGCCATGTACTTCCATTGCTGCCGGCCGCCCCTGAATGGACTGTGACCTTCTGAAACTGTGAGCTAAAATAAACCTTTCCTTTCCTAAATTAGTGGGTGTCTGGTATTGAGTCACAGCAATGAAAAATAACTAAAACACTGAGCTCTAAGATGCCGTGGGTTGTCCTGTCCTGGTCTGCAACATGCAGCCGAGAGTTGCACATTCAGTTTGCAACCAGAAAAGTGATTGCTGAATTTTAAAAACTTCCAACTTGCTAATACTACAAGAACAAGGTCCAAAGCCTAATGTATATCATTACAACCTAGAAATGGCTTCTACAAAAGAAAGATCTGCTGAGAAAGAGGAGAAATTCAGGTTCATTTCAAATGAGAATGATTTTGCTCATTGGGCAGATCATAACAATTGTTAAATGAAATTAGAAGTAGAATAAGATTCAGAGAAGGAAGAAGGTCACATTTAAGACCAAACATAAAGCATAATATGTATAATATCCATCACAGTGCTATGGTCTCTGCTGTAGCATTTTACATTATTCAAATCATTTTATTTCAGCTTATGACAATATTTGTCTCAGCTATGAATTCATTTTCACTACTGTCTTGTCTTGTAGTTGAATTTGAAAGACATTCTACTTTAATAGCATCAAAATTAGACAGAAGACCATGCAGCATAGGGCCGAATAACAGTTCAGACCTAACTAAGAGGAAATTTTATTCATAAGAAATTCAAAATGTCTGATACACGATTAAAATTCCTGTAAGTCCAAGGGAAATATAAAATACCATGGACTAGTAATGACATACTATCTGTAGTTCACGTGTAATTATTTTATATTTTTTAAAAATAATACTGGTGTTCTTCTGCAAAATTCAAATAATATAAAAGGCTATCTGAGTGTCTCAATTCAATTGATTATATATTGAGTGCGTAGCATTAACTGTCATGATTGGGACAAAGGCACCAAAGACACTGTGAAGTACTTCCAGCTTCTGGAACCCAGAACTGTCTATAGGGACTACGCAGGATCGCCACCTACAGGAGGAGGCGATTTGGCCATACAACCCTAGAGTTCTCCTTCCATACTTATTGTTACAGAAAGGACACAGTGGTGACTGTACAACACTATAAATATACTTAATGTCCTTGAATTGGGCTCTAAAAACAAATGAACAAATGGATTATGCATATTTTATTAAAAGACTGGAAGGCTACGCAAAAAAGAAAGGACACAGTGAGAAGAGGGACAAATGCTTCAAGGCACAGGATCACTTACAGAGGCAAAAGGCGGATTCGAAACCTCCACAATGGCTTTGATTAAAGTTACACAAAATGTAGGTGGATAAGAGGAACAAAATTACAAGCCAGAACGTTTTCTTGTCAATCATCTTTCTACAAGAAGGGATGGAGGTGTCTGGTTCCACAGAAGCCAGGTCTCTAAGTGTACAATCCTGGAGAGGTGGTTGGGCAGCCACATTCTTGAGAATATATTGTCAGAGCAATCAGGCAGGATTCAGTTCAGGAGAAATGACTCCTGCATTTCCACGATGTGCAAAATGTAGTGTGATAGCCTGTTAAAGATACTAATGAGCATGAAGAGGAAGGAAATGGGGAACAAACTTGAAAGTTAACTACATGTATCTCATGCTCTTGGTCACGATTTTTCTACATATTGGCACAAAGCTCTTGAGCATTCATTGGGTCGAGATAATTCTCAATGTAATTATGTCACAGGTAATTCAGAATGTATACATTACATTATTTGTAAAGAAAAAAGCTTAATTTAAAAGTGACTTACAAGTTAAGCATCATAGTTTCTATTTTCAGATCAGGAAATTATGAGGATATGACTAAAAAGTATGATGATTTAATTTTTTTAACTCATTACAGTGAGATATGCATTATCCTAAATCCCCTCGAAATACTGTCTCCCACTTGGAACACATTGATCCCATCATTCTTCCCAATCTCTGGAGCAGTTCTGGAAGTCCTCTTTCATAAGGGTTTTTGTTTGCTTTTGTGCCCTGAATCAACCTAAAAGTTTACTTTGAGGGTCATTTTGTCTCTGGAGAAGAGCCTTGACATGCATGGCCTCAGACCCAATAAATAAAGTGGGTGACGACACAGTCATATTTTTGTCCTTCGGATGTAACTTGGCAGCAGCATTCATGGCTGTTTTGATTGAATCTCATTAAAAAACTCAGGAAAGACGACTTCCAGAACAGCTTAAAAGAGTATAAAGAATGTCATGTGAGGGAGAATATTTCTGAAGGTCGCTAATGGCAATATTTCTTTTACCATAATTTTTGAAAATGTAAACATTGGCCAAATTTTTAATCACCCATGTAGAACAGGGGCTTAACTGTCTAAATATCACAGGGATAACAATTTCAAAGGCAAACTTGGGTTTATGTATCCAAACACTTCGTACTTAAATCTCTACATTAGGTACCCCTTGGTTGACTTTATTAACTCTACAGAAAGTAAAATTGTGGTTCAATGATATCTCTAATTAGTGACAGATTCAGTATTCAAAAACAGATCTAATTGTTCCAAATCTTTTCCTCAATTCTTTAGACCATCTTCAAAATTATGTGAGATAAAATATTAATAAATTATACCCAAAACATGTCCTTCCCTTCTATTATTTAATGCCAACTTCATTTCTTCCTGGATGTGTGACATTAGACAAAGGACTTAATCCCTTCTTTTTGTAATTTATTTATCTGGAAATGGGGATAATAATACTTCATATGTCACTAAAGAAATCTGGAAATTCTCCATGATATGAAAGCCAATACAACGGTGTCTGGCATAAACCTGCATTATTATCATTATTATTGTTGTCATTATTATTATCAGTTTTATTCTTAAATTATTATACTTAGGTATATACAAAATTTGTACTGATCCTACTATTAATAGATCCAGTGCTTAATTAAGCCCTTTTCAACATTATCACATGCTAACAATCTCACTTAATTGTAAAACTGTACTAATAATGTGTGTTAGCTTAATCATTACTGGGACATCCACAACTTAAGGGAGGAACAATTAAATTTGGCTCCTGGATTCCGAAGGTTCAGTCCATGGTCGGGTGACTTCAGGGCTGAAGCATCATGGCAGAAGAATGTGGCTGAGGAAAGGTGCACAGTTCACAGCAGCCAGGAGGTGAGGTGGGTCAACTGTGATGAGACAAGTGTGCTGGGGACCAGGTATAGACCCCGGAGTCACATGGACACACCCTAAATTTTGCTTTATTCGTCTGCTATATGACGTTCAAGCTCATCAGGTCAACAATGAAGCTGTACTGTCACACTTCACCTACTGTCAGCATGAAATCTAAATACATCTTAAATTATACATAGTAAATCTCTAAATAACAAAATAGCAAGTCAATAATTCTGCCTAATATGATTTTGTTTGCCTTGTAAATAATGAGAAACACAATTATCCTTCACCGAAGTCTCAAAAATTCCAGCATTGCTAAAATGTCTCAGTCAAAGTATCCTCTGAGACTCAAGGCAAACTATGTGGAAAAATACAAAACAAGTTTCATAATCCCAAGGTCTAATATCATAGGATAAACACCCTTGTCCTAAAAGAGAAGACTACAAAAGTTAAAAAAAAAAAGGAAAAAGGAAAAGAAAAAAAACTGGGGAAAAATAAAAATAGAATCAGCAGGACAAACATGAAGTCCTAAACCTTTGTATATGACATCCATGGAAACTAGTAGCGAGACACAAGTTTCAGAAGCCTTGGGTGGCCCCACCTTGTAGCCTTGCTGATTGCAGACCACATGGCCCCTGCCTCTCCCCTGGGCTGGCTCTGCTTGTTATATAAAGCCTTTCTTGGCTAAAGTTCATGTTCCTGGAATCACCAACTTCACAGCATCTCCAGCTTTGTTTTCACAGCTTCACTCACCCACAACTCAGAAGACACTGCCTGGCCTCTTGAGTAGAATCCTTCCTGACCACACAACTCTTGCATCCTGCATGCCAGTAAAAATCAGCAACATGTAGCTGATACTAAGGTCTTCTGTTAGTGAAAGTATTAGATATTCACCTTGGACCTTGGCTGCAGTGGCCTTTGAGTGCCTGGACGGCTGAGCAAGGTGAAGTAAATCCCATTGAGTTCATTCCCTAGGCAGTCCATCTGGAGCACTGGCCCTAGTGACTTTGTCTCAGTTGCTTTTCTGTTGCTGTGACTCAATACTTGACATCCACAAATTTAGGGGAGGAAAGGTTTAGTTTAGATCACAGTTTCAGAAATTCACAGTTTATTCAGGGGCAGCCGACAGCATTCAAAGTACACGGCAGAGACAGAGGTGGAGGCAGCTTCTCACAATATCACAAACAGGAAGGCCAGTTGAAACTAGTTGAGACCAGGCCTAGTCCTAGTCCTCAAGGAAGGCAGGAAGCATCTTCTGTATCCTTCTAGGTCTCTGCCCAGTGATAAGACCCTCCTGGATCCAGGTGTGGAAGGTGTGACCACCAAATGCCTTTAATCCTAATTTACACACCATTAATCCTAATTTATACTCCTGTAATCCACCCCTCCAGACTAGGACCCAATCCACCAACAGCACATAGTTCCATAGGCAATCCATTAACATTTAAACACATGAGACTTTTAGGGGACATTCCAGAGCCAAACCACAAGAGACTCTAAAATGAAAGGTTTACAGTTTTATACCCTTGAGCCTGGGGTCTTCTGATTCCTGGACTGCTCTCAAGACATCTTTCTTATCATCCCTCTACAAAGTACTTAATTTCTTGTTAATAGTACTGCACTCTCCAGTAACCACATCTCCTTCAGCTCCAACTTTACTCACAATTTTTTAAGTCAAAATTTAAGATCTTCAAATTTTCTACTGTGCTTTGTTGAACCTATGTCTTTAGCATAGATCTGGCTAAAGCAGCCAGCGATAACAATGTCACAGCTCAAGCATTGGGTTTCCTTGACATTACCTCTACCAAACTATGTTTGTGGTGGCTAGGAAGCAGAGCATGGGAACAGTGCTAGAGAAAAAGTTTCTGGGGACACAGACTCATAACTCCACAGCCCAGGTCACACTTCCACAACCCATACCCACATCAGTGTGCATTCATAATCCCCTTCACAGCTCCCAAGCTAAGTTGACGATTAAGCTTGACCATCACAATGATAAAACTATGTTACACATAATGACTGGGAAACTTCAAAAGCTTAAGAAGTTGCGCATGATCTTGTAGCCAGTGAGTAAGAGATCTGTTATCAAATCTAGGTTTATGTGCCTCCAGAAGGCAACAGGATCAACTATTGTCAGTGTCAAAAGAGAGACGTAATTTAAGTGCTATACAAGTTCTCATATGCACAGGATACAGAGCACGTCTTGCTTGGGTGACTGGGAATGCCTTTCTTTCAGTAGGTTGACTTTTGAGATTCAGTATAAAGGTAGGCAGAATTTCAATAGATGAAAATTTATCTCTACTTGAGGACAAAACAAGCTTACCCAGAAACAGGTGAGCAAAGGTCTCAAGACAGGATATAACTCATACAGTATTGGAGGAGAATAATAGAATATAGAGGCGAGAAACCTAGATGGTGTAAACTCCATGAGCACGGGGTCTCTGTTTCCAGAATTGCCATGAAGCATTGTGGCACCTAAAATATGCCAAGAAGATTGAAAGACTAAATTTTATTTTTTTTATTTTTGCTAATTTCAACTTCAATCTAAATCCATTACTTGACTCAGTTATTGAAAAATCTGAAGTATGTTTAAAACAACTTAGATACATGGATCTACTTCAATTATACATCTTACAAAATCTAAATGCAGATTAAGGATCTTCAGTGAAAATTTATCCTCTGAATTGTGATGTGGTATAAGTAGAAGTATGCATTTGATTCTTAATATTTACTTAAAAGAGTATAACATATTTTATTAATAAATTTTGATAGTGATCATCTTTCATTTTTAAATTTATATATTGGATTAAATAAAATGTGTTACTTAACATAAGTTTAACTATTTTATGGCCACTGAAAATTTAAAACTCCATTTCTGTCAGAGTTGCTCTAGCCTGTTCCTGGCAAACAGTAGAAACTCGGGAAAATACTTGTTAACCAACTGCATGAGGAAACAGATTGTATCCTCAAAGCAATACTGAGGACCTTGTATTTTATTAAATAGACATGTGAGCCCCTGAAAGTTCTCAGTAGGGAAAGTGATATGCTCAGAGTACTATTTTAGAAAGCTCCATCTGGGAGAGCAGTTCAGAGGAGAAACTGAAGTTAAGTTGGGAGTGTAGTGCAATATTAAAATAGAGCCTGAACACACAATGCTCTCTACCAATTCTTCCAAAGCAACTCAACCCACTAGCATAACATTATATAAATGTACCATGTTTCTCATGACAATTATAAACACTCTTGGAAGGCATAGACAATTCTTTTTCTGAGTGCAACTTTACCCCTCTATGTATCTAATTCCATCACTGTTTCTTTTAAAGCAAAAACCATAGTTAAAGTGTTTAATCTTTTTATCAAGTCATTTGGACTAGAACTACCAATGACCGCCCAGGTAAGCATCATAGGGTAGTGTTGAAATATGCACAGGTGGAACTACAGGTAAGAAGGATCCTGAACAACCTAAAATCCACTGCACAAACAGAGCTTTCAGTTTTCATCAAATCTCTTGAAGTCTAAACTCAGCAACACTTTCTCAGCAAAACCTACTCAAACTCAACTTTTTTGATGCTCTTCTATAAATATAGACCCATTCAAGTCTTTTTCAATTGAAAATGATATGAATGTGGCAAACTAGTCGAACAACTTGTTGGTCCCACAACAGATAAATGTTGATTAATGGATAATGTATGAGTCATCTTTCTGTCACTGAGACACAAGACACAATTTACAAGAGGGGAGATTTAAATTGGCTCATGGTTTCAGGAGATCCAGTTCAGTGTCAACCAGTTCCAAGACAGAGCATTACAGCTGAGGTTAAGGCAGGGTAAATGTGGTCTGCTCATGGAGACAAGGAAGTCCAGCAGGGGTAGAAAGGAAGAGAGAGTTAAAGGCGGGGGACTAAGCATAGATCCCAAGACCCTGCCTCCATTAGCCACTCAGACTCAAATAAAAACATGCTCCACCAAAGAACCAACCAATGAGACATTTCAACCTAATCACTATAGACAGACACATAGCTGACTTTCTTGATATCACTCCCTGTATGTCAGCCTTATGTAATCTTGCTGTAAGTAGAGTTCATGTGGTAAAATAAATTTTACCAATAACCCCCAAATCCTTGGACAAAAATACAAAGCACCTTGTCTTCCACTCCACCAAAACACAGTTGTCCTTGGATATTGTTGATGTTAATTAGGCTTTGTCAACTTGAATGAATTAAGAAACACCTGGCAGATCAGGGAAGCACAACTGTGGCTGTGTCTACGGATGGCTGACATAGAGGTCAGCAAATTGAGGGCAAAAAGACCCATCTCAGATGTGGGTGCACCGACCTATAGTTTTTCCCATTTTATTGATACATATAGATGCAATGCATAAGGTTTTTAGCTCGCATAGAATCAAAGGGGAAAGAAAAAGGAAGTATTCCTTTTTGCTGGAAGAACTCCAATCTTCACAACCAACTCTTGACATTGGTCTCCAGTGTGGATTCTCATCAGCAGTTCCACAGTGAACTTCCAAACCTGTGGCCTTGGGCCGGTGTTGCCTGGTGGATTCCCTTGCTCTGTGGGTGGTGCCTCTTTGGAGGCTCTTCTGGCTGGGCTCCATCTTCCTCTGAGCAGTCTGATCCTCCGGACATCCCATGTGCAAAGGTCTATTTTGGATTCCTCTACCTCTGATTCTGAAAATCTGCTTAACAAATCCCCTTATATAACTCGATACATATATTTTCTATTAATTCAGTTTTCCTAGAAAGTCTAACTAATGTGCACATCTATTAAGGATTAGTTTTAGAATTCTGTGAAGATAAGCAAAATGTATGGATGTTCAATTCCCTGATATGGCATAGAATTACATTAAAATCTATGCACTTCTTCCAACATACTGTAAATTAACTATTATCAAGCACAATGTAAATGCTATGTGAATACTTGTCACGTTGATGAGTGAATAATAGGAAGGCCACATATATTCACTGCAGATACAGTACTTTTCTGAATGTATTTCATCTACAGTTAGTGGAACCCGGGAATGAATGCAACACCCTTTGATAAATAGGGTTTACCCTAAATACTACCACATAAAGAATGTGTACTTTGCTCCAAATAGTATGTTACCCATTTGTTATAGTTTAGATCTGGAATGTCCACCAAAGACTCATTTATTAAAGGATTGGTCGTTTGGTTGGAGTTGTTGGGAAGTGGTAGGAAATGTTACAAGTGGAACTTAGTGAGAAGTCTTTAGGTCAGCCAGTGGGAGGCATGCTGAAGAGGCAGGAGGGATTCTGGCCTCATCCTTGTCCTCTACTCTTTTGAATTCTACCATTACCATTGGGAGAGCAGTTTTGTTTTATTACCTGCTCTCTGCCATGACGATCTGCCTCACCTCAGCCCTAGAAGGAAAGGAGGACCAACAATCATGAACTGGAACTTCTGGAAGTGTGAACTAAAATAAATCTTTGATTTTCATAAATTTATCATCTCAAGTATTCGCTAAAGTTATGGAAGCCCAACTAATACATCACTGTACACATATGAATTATTTGACCCTCTGAATATCTCTACTATCTTCTTCATTTTAGAGATATGAAACTGAAGCACAGAGAGTGGAGTAATGTCTCCAAGATCGCCAACTCAGGGCTGGCATTTGAGACCAAATAAGCAGACTCTGGCATCCAAGTACCTCAGTAGAACCACTGCGGCCAGAAGAAAAGGAATTCTGATTGGCTACACTTTGGCTATTGACCCACCCCCTGGAGAAGGAGAGAATGGGGCAGTTGGCAGCCCCAAAGGAAACATGGAACATGGTAAGAGTAGGAAAAGGAAGAAGTGGTGGGCAGATACCAGGGTCTGAGACAGAGTCTATCTAATTTTACTGATTGTACTAGACAAATGAGCTGATTTTTTTCAAATATAGCATGCTTTTTTTTTACCTGTATAATCCTATCACTCTTTGTACTCTTCTCCCAACTTTCCTCCCGATAACTGCTACATATGAGGTCCATGAGACCAAGTCCATGCATACAGTAAACTACCTCTTGGTCAATGTTTCCCATTTCCCCACGCCAAAGTAAAAAATCAACCTCTGTCCTTTGTGGGGGTCTTTTGTATCCTACGCAGCCTAGTATCAGAAGTGCGAACAGAAGTTCAATGCAGCGACTTCTTCATCTTTCTCCTTTAGATGAATCTGTAATAACAAGATTCCATCCAGCAGAAGAAACAGTGAACTCCAGCATTGTTTTCACCCACATACTCATGTGTTGGTCTTCCACTACGGGTTTATGTCCTAGCTTCTACCAGAGTGTGAGAGCTGAACTTGAGGTCAGTGCTGTGAATGACCACGCTTTCCAAACAGGTACAGAGATTTATTGGAGCAAGAGAAACAACAACAGAAACAATAAAGAGCCATCTGCTTGCAGGTTGGGCTGCCTTGACTGGCAGTGATCCTTTCCTCCGGTTGAGCCCCCTTTTATAACTAGGGAACCCAGTGGGCATGATTTCCCTGCATTTGGTGACTCGCTGGTGCCAGCACGCTGGCAGATGGAGGGTCCTGTGGTCCTTGTGGAAATGATCATATTAACTCTTATCTACAGGTCCTGGATGTTGGAACATTGTGCCTGATTGTGAAAGGGAAAAGGTGCCTTAGGGTTACGGTTACTGTCGGGAGGCAATCAGGTAGTCCCAGTGCTCTAGTTTCCATTTTCTTTTTCTTTCTACTTAACCCTGTGTCCCTAGGCCCCATCACCACCTTGTCCCACTTGTTTCTATCTTGCTGCCTACCAATATCAATTTTTCTTTGGATTATGTCAGAATCTTGAGGTAAATACCTTTGTTCCCTCCATGTTACCCCCCGGGCTTTCTCCAATATTGGATATTGGAAATGGCTTCAGTTCAGCTTTTGTCCCTCTGTGTGCTTTCTGAATTCAACTGCCATTTATTTATTGTTGACCTGTGGAGTGGTTTTAAGGGACTTGTCTCTGATGTAATATGCTCCTTGCTTAATGGACTTATAGGTAATTGATTTGAAATCTATCTTTCATGTGAGACTTTGAACTTCATAGGGTAGAGATAATAGACTTAAATCACCTGTTATTGAAGTAAAGAAAAGGAAGAAAATAAAAGCTAAATGAAGGAGAAAAAGAAACAGAAAATTGTGATTACTTCATTAACTACTGTTCTTTTTAAGAAAAGACAAATAATGAGCAATATGCTGAATGTAAACAAGTTGAATAACCTTCCTCTAAATTTATAATGGCAAAAATTAAATTAATGGAATAGTGAAGTGATTCCTGCTTTTGAGCCAGAGAGAAATTCTCAGAAATAAGCTTTCCCTTTAAGACCTTGAGCACATTTGCCTTTATCTCATATGACAACTTGAAGCTATTGTGATAATGCAAGAAAATTGGGTTGATTGAAGTAAATCTCTCTCTTATCAGGCCCAAAGTAGTTTAGAATAGAGGGATGCTCACCAGATCATTTTCTCCTAACCTCAATGTAACTTCTGAACAGTAAAGGGCTGGCAACACCCTGAGTTTGGAATTGGCACTGACCTTGTGCAAGCTACTGACTTCTTACGGCCCAGTTTCATCTCTGCCTCTGGACAAGGTGATGTAACCAGAAACAGTCAATGGCCAAACCCCGGATCAGGAGTGTCATTGACTAACAGGTATGTATTCCTGAATATCGTAATTCAAGAAAACCTGTATTGGAGATCAGGAAGTAGCAGTACTTTGGCATGCTGGGAAATTTGAACTGGAGGACACTGGGGGGAGCACTGAAGCCAGGTTACCTTTGGACCGTCTCCTGCCTTTCTTTCTCCTACTTTCTTTTCTGCCCCAGATAGGACACAGAAACTAAAATTCCTTTTTCTATATCCAGCTATTTTTAAAAAATGGAAATATTACTTAAGTGGTCTCTCACCTTTCTGTGAAAGAGCTGGCCATGAACAAGCTCTGTGACCTGACTCACCTCACATTAGATCTCGAGGCCCTCATTCCACAAGGGGCCCTGCCCTCTACCCCTGCTGATAGCCTAGAAAAATGAATGCTACCCAGAGAAGCCAAGAATTTGAGCAGACTGCCTCAGATGGGATTCCCCCATCATTTTATTACCACTGATTCACATCATATTTTTCTGACCACATTTCTACACAGTTGTGTGCTCTTCCTCAAATCTAAGCATAAGGATAAATAATTTTCCATGGGTTTTCATTTCTATAGGCTCTAATACCATATAGATTTTTTATAAAACAAGCATAAGAGTTACTTTTCTCTTATTAATCTATTTTTTTTACTATGGGGTGTTGACTATATTTTTTATGATGGAGAAAGGGATCACAAGTTTTTATCCCTACAGTCATTTCCAAATCTACAATGTTGGGAGAGGCAATTTTTTTAGAAATAAAAATCTGTAGCTCTCTCAAAAATGAAATTAATAGAAGCATTTGAAATACTGAGAATAATTAAGTGTGTTAACTCTTTATCAGAAGATTAAGTTTCAAATCCTGGGTCTCTTATCTTACTGAGTTCATGATCTTGGACAAGGTAGGCTAATCAACCTGCACCTCAGTTTCCTCAAATATACATAAAGATAATAATGCCTCATATGGTTGCAAGGATTAAATGAAGTGTTATTGATAAAGTATTTTTGCATAACTATGCCTAGTACTCAGAAGACCCTATTCCTCTATTTAAAAAAAGATAGTCATTGGAAAATATAAGGAATATAAATACTTCAAAAATATTACCTAAAATTACAAAAAGAAAAGACTGATTCATATTCTTGCAATTTATAAGATATATACACATCTTATAAAGTAATGTCTCAATTTTTTGGATATTTAAAATAATGTAGGTACAGGCTAGACACAAAGACCCATACCTATAATCCTAACTGCTCAATGGGCCAAGGCAGGAGGATCAGAAGTGTGAAGCTAGCCCAGAAGATTTAGTGACTCAGGAACATTTTGTCACAAAATAAAAAGGGCTGAGGGTACAGTTGGAGGCAGAGCATTTGCTTAGCAAACAAAAGGCCTCCGATTTTATATTTAATGATGTAGAAAAATTACAATGATGATCATGATGATGACATTGGTTAGGATAACAATAATATGGAAACAGGATTTTATAATTTCTTTAGTTAATAGGATGTTGCCTTAAGAAGTACACTACTAGATAAGGAATACGTTCATGAAACTATGACTTCCTTATAAAGGCATTGTGTCTTATCTCAGCTTAATTTTATTTTTTGAAATAGAGTCTTGCTTTGTCTTGGACCGGGCTCAAGCTCATATGACAATCCTCCTGCCTCAGCCTCTGGAGGTGTTGGAATTATAGGCATACCCCATCACGTCCAGCTATTACGTAGCGCTGGGGAATAGAACCCAGGTCCTGGTGCTTACGAGACAAGCGCTCCAATCCCTGAGCTACACCCCTCAGCCCTCAACTTAACTTTAATGTATTCAATACATTTTGTTTGAAATTTTACAAGAAAATCCTTAATTGTATTTATTTTATAATGATAATGTCTTATTGTCTTGAGACTAGAAAAACTGCAAGTCCTGGAAATGTTACGAATCTTGAAAGCCCTCAGCAATTAGCACAATCTCTTCCTTCTCAACTCCATCACTTTCTTCTCAAGCCGTCCTTTTAACAGATGCCTACTTCTGCCTAGGAACAATATCCATTTTTTAAAGTAAAAGTAAACCTAAGAATTATATTTTAACGGCTAGGCCTCATAATGACCTTATGGGCTGCTGTTTGTTTGCTGTGTTGTTTAATTTTAAAATAGTTCATGAGACTCAAATTTCAAAGTAAAAATCTTTGGTTGATGCAAAAAGAAAAGAGCTGGCAGCAAGATACCGCATCTCCCAGCCCAATCAGAATGTCATTTTGAGTTCTTGGCTGTTTATTGTGATAATTAAATGTTTGCAAAAGCCTTCCAAAGCCTGTAGACTTTTCTTCTTCTCTGTACTGTACTTTTGAGAATGAATTTCAAGAATCCAAATACTACTAAAAACAAAATAAAACAAAAAAATCACATGATTAACATGATTAGTGAGGCCAAAAACATTAAATTGAAAAACTCAAGCAGGGCTATGTTGTTGTAGAGTTAATAAAAATGATTTTTTTTTGTATTGAGATGGTCACAAAAACATGAAAGTAGAGACAGCAAAATATTCTGCACATTCCTCCGTGGATAAAGCTCTAAATTACTGCAGGGCAGCCATTTCCTCTCCCTCTCCTCCCACCAGCAACCTCCTTTCCTCCCACAGGATCCAATTCCAGTGGGATTCCTGCTGTGTGTGGTCAGATACGCTGCCGCTAAGTTTTGCTGTTGAAGAGAAAACTTGTGTAGCCAAGGAAAGATAAAGAAATTTTATAAAAGCAAGGGTGTTTTGTGAAAACCCTAAGGATATCTAAATCTTTGTACTCACTGACTTGGTCCCAAAGCAAACGTAATAAGGGAATTTATTGAAAGTATACAGAAATGTCTCTTGAAATCAAGGTCAAAACACGTTGTTGGGTTCGTGAAACACTAGAATCAAGAACAAATGAGTCGGGATGGGTAAGCCTGGCTGCTACTTTCAACAATCTTGTTCTCCAAGGAAAGCAAGGTCTATCATCCCCCTTTCTTGCTTGGTTGGCCTTTTTCCTCAGTCTTCCTGCAGATCCACTCACAAGCAGACCACCTCTCTACCATTCTCACAAACTCCTGGAAGAGAGTTTAATTAGATGAGCTAAGCCCTAAAATAGTTCTCCTGACACAGTGAGTGTTGGTCATTTGAGTTATAGAAATTGTGCCCAATGAGAGTCATGGTGATAGGTATGGTAAGAAAGACAAGAAATATATGTGTGTGTATTGATTTGATGACCAAAGGGTTTTTTTAAAACTACTTAACGGCTATGATATTTTTAAAAAAGGAACCATAATGAGTATATAAATGAATGAATAAGGGTCTATTCTAATAAAACTTTATTTGCAAGAATAAGTGTTGGTCTAAACACCTATTCTTTGTTTTATAAGCTATAATCCACTGATTTCTGGTCTACAGTTACACAATGAGCAGGAAAGACTTTTAAAGAAAGAGGCCCAGCAATTTGAACTGGACTATTTCCAGCCTTTCCATCAAGCAGTGAATTTTAGAAGCAGAGTCCTGTAATTTGTGTGTATAGAGGGGCGGTAGGAGACGTGAGGCACGGCTGCATGTCACAAAGTATTAGCATCATGTTCAGAGCAGAGTTTTCATTCTATCAACAGAATTCCCAACTCAGGAACCTGCTGACACCTCTTTAACATAAATAGGAAGAGCCCTCATAGGAGGAGTAGCTAATGCAGGAAGCTGAGCAGAAGTAGAGACATCCATGCTGTTGTAGACAGGACAGGTTTCCAGAAATATGCGCCTGACAAGTCCATACCTAGCTGAAGCAACTCTGGGAATTCTATATTGCAGGGAAAGTGGTAGGTAAACTCACAGGATAAAGACAGAAAACAACGCAACGGGCAATGTTAAAGTTCCCTTTTGAGCTAGAAAGAAAGAAGATATAAATATTGCATGAAGTAGAGTGTTGAAATGATATTCCATTCATTTCAGCAGGTCAGTGTTTAAAAGCACCTGAAACCAGCTGTGACAAGGAGGAAGAGAGACACGCGCACTGCTGGCGCAGCCCTGCAACCGCGCCGGCAACGCCAACAGCTGACTCGTGTTTCTTGCTGCTTTCTCTAGGCAGCTGGTTTGAGCAAAAGGCTTCGGCCGGAGTGCATTGCTTTCTCCTGCACTTTGTGTAGCCCTAATACAGTCAACAAGACAAGCTTGGCGATCCGTGGAAGAGGACAGTCAAGATAGGTTTCCGTGACCTCCTTCGGCAGCAACTTTCCTCTAAATGGCTTCAGTGGATGCAGTGCTTGGCAAATGTCTCCCGTTCCGGACTGTCCTTTCCTTCTCTGCCATGTAAGACGGGCTAGAAAAGAGAAGACAGTGGGCAACTCCTGAAGCAGGTGGGTGTGACGGATGTTTTTAATTGAGTACTTGACATTTAAATATCGAAATGTAAAAATAATTGGCGTCCACGTGCATTTTTTACAACCTTAAGGCAATGCAGTTTAATGGCTAAAAGCAAGTCCAGTGTTCAGTCCCGAGTACCAGCCAGCTGCAGCGTGTTGAGTTAGTGATTGTCGCTCAGTCTCACTTTCCCCAGAATGGGAACAAGAGTCATTGCTACCTCACAGAATTGGTCTTTTTCATTGAAGTGAAATACAAAAGGGCTGGATTTGGCATACTTGGGCTTACCAGAATTAGTATTTTATTATGTGTTATTTATATCCTGTATGACAGTAGTAATGATACAATAGGGAGCGATGATGTTGAAAAGGTATTCAACTATCACTGCGATATATTTGTGCGAGGCAATTAGGGCCAGAAATGTTGAAGAGCATCTGAATTATTTCTTGAGCCAATGCGTGGAAAACTCCAGTCTTGGCTCATTCTCTTAGCGAGATATGGGTGATGATTAACTGAATCTGCCATCGCACTGCATCTTGCCCTTCGCGTGGTACGTTTGATTTTGCTGGGGCATAGGACTTATTTGAGCGGAAGGAGCTGACATTTAGCCACTCATTCATTAGGCCACAAGAACTTTCTGTATCCCAGGCCCTACTTTACTACTTTGCATACCTGAAATATAATCATGACAGAAGCCCCGACCCTGTTCCTAAAAGATTGCAATCTAATCCACAAGTATGTTCAATTGCAAATTCCCTTGGAGTTTATCTGTTTACAAAAAAAAAAAAAAAAAAAAAAAAGAGTAGGAATGATGTTTCAGACCATAAGCCCATGAGGAACAAAAAGGGTTAATTTTGTTTTCCTATGAATGAGCTTAGTTTCTAACTGAGAGCTCATTCTGTCTTAAATACAAAAAGTAACTTCAATTAGTTTGGAGTCAATTCCCCCACCATTTCTGGGTTTCCTCCTCTTCGCCATGGAATTTTTGTTTTCGTTTGTTCAAAACATTCAACAATAGGGCCTGGAACGTTGTCTGTCCCCTGGAAGCCGTCCATCCACTCTGGCACTAACTGAAAGATTTATTGTCACAATTGTCTCCTGTACCTTCCTGCACCCTTGTGCCAGACAGGTTCACCCATTTTCCCATCAATATCCACCCGCACAGTTGACCCTTCACCCTCTCCTTAACATCTCATCGGTTCTGTCTCCTTTCCCTTCGCATCTATTAGTTCGCGTCCGTCTCAGAATTACAGAAAAGATTGTCTCCCCATTCTGAAGCTGTCTCGGGCCCTCTCTAGTGTCCATCACTTAAAACTATCGTTCATGGATTTTCATAGGCTAATAATGCAGAAAAGCCCCCACAGGCAGAGAGATTCCAGTCTCCTCTATCCTCATATCCCAGAGCCTATGTGGGAATTCTATTGATCTCACTCACCAACACAGGAGGTAGAGGCGAAGTCTCTTCTCAGACATACAGAACAAAAACACCTCCTTGGGTTTGTTGTGGGGATGGAGAAGTTGTGCTTTTCAAAAGTTGACTCAGTTAACTATATTATACTGCTCTAGAATTCTTCTCTTTCTCCTCAGACTAGAGAAATGGTATCACTGGCAAAGAAACACGTGTATTGAAGGTATCTGTCATTTTTTAATCAGTGAAATAATATTACTGGCAAATAATACTGAATTTTCAAATGAAAGCATTACAAAATCTTATTCTACTACAAGGTGAAGAGTCAGAGTTCCTTTGGATGAAACGGAACCTCTAGATGGTGTGAGAACCAGATACCTGCAAGAATCTTGCCATAGAAAGGAGTTGGGTCCGTATATTCTTGTCTAGATAAAAATGGAATTTTCTATATACTTAGCTAAATTTTAATTCAGCTCTCTATATTCAAATGTTATAGGTCTAATTGTGGTACACTGAAAAAGATAAATTGAGGTCCTTACACACCACACCTGTGGAAGTGAACTTTTTTGGAAACAAGGCCTCTGCAGATGTACTCAGGTCAAGATTATGCCAGCAGGGTGGACCTTAGTCTACAAGGGCTGGTGTCCTTATGGGAAGAGAACAGGTGCAGCAAGATGGACATACCAGGGAAAACCACCATGGAATGATTGGAAGCAGAGATTGCAATACCACAGGTGCAAGTCTTGGAATGCCGATGACCTGCAATGGAAAAGAAAAAGTATCAAGGAAGAGTTCTCCGCTGGAGAGCTTGGAGAGAGCACAGCCCTGCTAATGTGTTGACTTTGGATTTCTACCATCAAGAGCAGCAAGATAATAAGTTTCTGTTCTTTTGAGTTCTATAGTTTGTGGCATTTTGTCAAGGTAGCTGCAGGAAACTAAGGATCTTCCTAGGTGCTTTTCCGTAGTCCCAGGATGCTAAGCATTACTTATAATACTGGTAGATTCCCAATACACGACTCTGTGTCGGGGCTCTACCACAAAATCTATTAATAATTTTGAAATGTATAATACATTATTGAATATATTCACTGTACTATGTAAGACATCTCAATGGAAATGAAAATTTACTCTCCTTGTTTCATTGAAGCTCTGAACTACCCCTCCCTACCCTCCCGCTATGCAGTCACTGCTTCTTTGAGTTCGATTATTTCACATCTCCCATCTAAGTGAGAACACGTGGCATTTGTCTTTCTGTCCTGGTTTATTCTACTTAGCCCAGTGGTCTCTAATTCCATCTATGCTATTGCAAATGACAAAGTTTCCTTTCTATTTAGAGTTGAATAGATTTTGTTGTGTGCACATCTTATATTTTCTTTAACTCTGTATCTGCTGATGGGCACAGAGATTGATTCAGTATCTTGTCTACTTCAACAGAGCTACAATGTAGGGGAGGGATCACTCTTTTATAAGCTGTTTTTAAATCATCTGGGCAAATGTTCAGAAATGGCATAACTGAGTCATGTGGCAGTTCGACTTTTTAGAATTTTTTTTAAAGAACCTCCATACCGTATTCTCTAAAATTACATTCCCAGCGGTGTACAGGGTTCCATTCTCTTCACAACTTTACATTTCTAAATAAGAAGTTTTGATCTACAAATACTGTGCTGGCCAAAGCTCCACATATGTGTGATATATGTATACACTAATTACCCAAGGTGAATGTTGTATATCACAAATACATATTAACAAATATATGCTTTGGAGATAAAGAAAAACCAAGTTTAGCTAATCTAATGTTCTTTGTGTCATTGTAACATGATCCATGTAATATGTCCTAAACCACATGTGAACGTCTAGAGACCAACCATCAGCAAGTTCTATCAATTCTACTTCTAAAATAGATTTCTTTCCAGAGTTACTGTCTTTCTTATGGCAAAGATTTGCCATATAGGCAACCACAACTGTCTTTATTTTTAATATATAGTCCATTTTCCATTCAGTAGTGAAAATTATTTTTATTTAACTTTGTAAAATTTAAAACATTTATTATTCAAACACTGAAGGTCTTAAACAAATTACTGAATTTTAACCTGGGATCAAGGAAATTTGCTAGAAAAAAAATAAATCAACTCATCAAAAAAAATCTTACAATGAAATCTATAACATAGGTCTGCATTTCTGAATATACAGTCTGGGGAAATGATCTTAAAACATCAAAGAATGGGGGGAAAAGCTGGATATAAAAAATGCAGTAGCTCCTTCACAGTCCATACATACTACTTTTGAGAGTTCCAGATGCCAGAAAACACCTACTCAGCAATGTTGTACCCAACGACACCTACACAACATTGTTTAACCCAAAACTTTACTTGACCATGGAGTACTAATTTGCAACATGTATTGATGTATTATAATACTTAAAATGCATTTAGGAAAATGTTGCCATAGACTAGAAAGTGTCTACTATAGCCTGGATTTCACTCACATATCCCATGGCCGAACCTGACAGATACCCCGCCCTACACAGTGCTGCTGTTGTGCCCTTCCTGGTGTGCAGGATAGTGAGACAGGCCAAGTATTAAGGGAAGGACTGCTCCTTTGGTAGGGCCTTGCTCTCAGTACATTTCACCCTGGGCACTGGAAACTTAAGGAAAGTTAAGGTAGCTTTTCATGAGCGGTGAGCAAAGGCAGCCCTGGCCACCTAGAACCGATGGAAAGAAATCAGAAGACACAGACCTGTAGGCAGTCTGACCGTGAAGAGAGATGTTTGGCTAAAGCTCCATCAAGAAAGTGGAATCAGCTTGCAAGTTTTAAAAGGAGAGCAAATATGTAGAGTGTATGACAGGTTATTATTAATTTATGAGTTTATTGAGCCATATGTTATACTAATTGAAGATAATCACGAATTGTGGATGGTCACTGAAAAAGTCTGAATAGATATTTCAGCAGGATTTGACTATTCAGAAAAAAATAAAGAAATAAAAATATGAAATTATCTGAGAACATTTCCAGTTGACACTTTGTAACTTGAGGTTTGACTCATATGCTTAATTAAGAGTGTCAAGTGCAAGGAGGCAATCTTAAAAGAACTACACGTTGCCCTGAAATACAAAACGTATCAGTGAACTTTTCTGTGCGTCATAAGATTAAAGATGAAGAACAAAATGGTGGTGAACAGAAATAAACAGGTTAAAAAACGGAGGTAACCAAAAATAATAAATGGAGTGAGCTGAGAGGTTTTGGGGAAAGCTAACAGCTATAAAATTCAGAATAAGCAAATGATTGTTAGGAGAAAACAGCACACCTGTAACCAACTTAAGAAATTAAAGCTAGTTAGTCCATGATGAGTAAAACATTGTCATTGAACTCATTTGAATTGTTCTGTAGGAAAAATCAAAAACCAAAAGCAAAGCATAAATAAATAAACAAACAAACCAAAAACAGAGAAGCTTTTCAGAGCACTAATCCGCGAAGTGGAAATGACATGGTCCCTTTGGGAAGTTGCAGGGGCATGTCCAGTTAAAGAAGACTGACATCCAGGAAGCAGGCAGGTGACACAGGCCTAGTGCAAACTTCATTTATTTAGCTCCCACAAAACCCTAACTTTCAATCGTTGAAACTGATCCAAAGTGGAGCCAACTCCAAACTATGTGGGGGACAGAGCTGGTTAAGCAAATTGCCAGTGCAAACACTATTAATGTGAGTTCTTGTTCAAACAAATCTGGCAGGCGCTTTGCTGGGCAACCCTTGGTTAGGCATTAGTTGGTGTTACTAATTCACTCGCTCCATGCCATCTGCCCTCTTCTAGTCTCATCCTTAGAGACTGCATCGATTCTTGTGATTTTCACTACCACCCCTTACTAACGACTCTAAAATCTCTGTGTTCATCTCTTGATTCTTTCCAAGCAGAAGCTTTAAACTTCCAAAGGCTAAGGAAATATTTGTATGTATCAAGTCAAATACACTGTGTTCTTCTTAGAAACTGTCACTTGCCGTAACTTTCTGATCGTGGTCAACTGCACGACTCTTCATCTGACCAGTCTTAACCTCTTGGAAAAAACTCAGATTAATTTTCTTCCTCATATTCCATGCCTAGATTTTCCAGGGCTCCACACCAAGGCTGAGATCCACAGCTGAGGAGACCCATTGCCGCGTGTGGCCCCCAACTCTTAGTCTTTGCCGAAACACATTTCTGTAAATACATCCTCATTTATGTCAGTTCCTTGATCCAAATCTTTCACTTCCCCTCTGCTCCATGTCTCATCATAGAGTATAAGGGACAATAAGTGTGTAGTCTGAAGTCAAGACTACTTGAGTTCAAATCCCAGCCCTACAACAACCACCTAAGGTCTTTGACAAATAATTTTATTTTTCTGGGCTTCAGTTCCCTCTTTTGTAAAGTAAGAATAATAATAATGTTTATATCACAGTGCTGCCACAAGGACTAAATAAATTACTATGTTTACAACATTTAGAGCATTGACTAACAGTTGATATGCAATAAATATCGGTAGCTGTTATTATTTTTATTACAAAATTTCCAGTTTAATCTTCAGGATTCCCTATATTGAACTTCATTTCAACCTAATTATTTTGTTTCATGTGACTTTATAGCGTGAATTTATGTTCCCTGAGCTAGGCCACTTCATCATTACGTAAGATTGTAGGATTTTCTGCACCTTTCCTGCGAAGGAACATTTGTGTCACTCACTCCTCAGAACCCGCTAGTTCCATCACTACCTCAGCCACATCACCAGCATGGTGGGTCAGTCTGCTTGATACGAAGAAAGTGTTTATGGGAAACCGTTCAGATTTTAATGGCATACCATTTTAGAGTTTCCTCCTCTTTCATTTGTAAGATTCTTTTTTCTTGCTATACGGCATGTGCAATGACAACAGCTCTGTGCTAGGGGAAGACAAACTTTGTGGCCACAGACAGCAATCTAGGCAAGAAGCAAGCATTAGCACTATCGTTTTATAACGAACAAATTCCCATTCAGAGATATGAGTAAAATTATGAGAAATGTGATTTATTAGAAAACTTCACAGTTTGCCCTGATTAACACTTGAACAGTTGAGTTTCTACATCTGCTATGACTTTCTTCAGAGAGCTTGTGCAGCAAACAATTCTGGTAGTTATAATTTCCTATAGCGCTTGAAACAGGAAGCACATTTATTTTAAAATACGCACATTTTACTATGCTATACTACATTCTTTATAACGTGTAGGGAATTAATGTTTTATGTTTTAGAAATGTTAATGATTCATTTATAACTTTCCTCAATATTTCCAAATTGATAAATATTATATGAGCTTAATAAGTTGAAATGTGTGTTGGTTTATGCTCTTTTTTTATCCAAGGCTCATTTTCTTAAACATCTGAATCTAAATTACTAATTAGAACGGTAACTATCAGTTAAATAAATTGATGTTGAAGTTATAAACCTGAAACAATTCATAGGCGAACTATCAACTTAGTTTTTACTGGCTAAATGTAGACCTTGGAGAAATTAACTAATTTGCTATAGAAAACACAGCATTTGAAAATCAAATCAATTAAGTTGATGACAAAAAATTGCATAGGAGAAATACAAATTAACTATGCAATATTTCAAAAGAACTGCAATTGTGACAATCACCATAGAATAATATAAACAGAGATAGCCTGATATGGAGTCCATAGTCTAAGTCTGTAGTCGAGCTGATCTGCTCCTCGAATGCATAACATTAGAAACCTCACTTTAGCTTCGCATTAAGTCTCAGATTGCTCATTTATGAGATTCATTACCTAATTTGCATGTGCACATGTGTATATACTATTTACCCTTTTTATTGACACATAAAATGAAATTATATACAAATATGAATATGTTGATAAAATCACATATATATGTATATGTTGAGCCAGAGGGTATAAGGACACACTAAGTAGGAAACAGTAGTACATGCATCAACCAGAAGGTTAGAGCTTAAAAAAAATAATACAGATGTTCTGTATATTTGTGGATCTTCTTACAACAGCACAAAAACAAATAACTTCTCAAAAAAACTACTATTGGAAAGGAACAAAGTTGCTGGACCATAGTATGTTTTGAGGTTATTTGTTTGTTTTTTGAGATATGATCTCATTCTGTAGCCCAGGCTGTTCCTGTACTCAATATATAGCCCAGGCTGGCTTCAAACTCATGAAAATTCTGCCTCAGCCTCCCAAATTCTGGGATTATAGGCATCCACCACCACACCTGGCTTATGTGATGCTAAGGAAAGGAACTCAGGGCCTTGAGCTTGATACGCAAGTTCTCTAACTACTGTGCCATTCCTCCAGCCCCCATAGTATGTTTTAATTGAGACTTTTTAACACCAATGCCACCAAGTTTTTGAAGGAAAATATTTTGTCTGATATGATTGAATGCTACATAGCCTGAAGAGCATTAAAATGGCAACTTCACATGGTGAAAAATGATAAAAATGAAAGAATTCTAAAACTTAGGCAGCCCATCAGGTTGAGTTCAAGTTATTTTTTGATTTTCAAATAACCTGAAAAAATATTGCCAGCTTTGTATTCCAATATCAAAAATACCCATGTAGGTAGCAAATGAGAAATAACAAGTGGCTTTCGTGTGCAACATCAAAACCAGGAAGAGCACAAAATAGTATCCTAAGGTGATACGGTCTGCAATTTGACTGGTGGAGGAGGTATGAAAAGGATTTATGGTGTCTCATCCTTGTTTCCTCTCTCAACACCCTCAACACGTACCACACTGCTTAATCTTCTAACTGCCTCAGTATTTCCTTTCATACATTTCCTCCTAAAGGTAGAGAAGGCAGAGGAAGTTCACATTAAGGCCTAGATTTCTCCCAGAGCCAACCTTAGAAATGACAGTAGTCTTTGAAGTTCTTCATTTACTAACAAAGACTCCTGAAAATTAGACAACTGTTGATGAAAAGTTCGTAGTCATCCAGAGCTGATATTTCCATTCTCTCTGGAAATCTGTCCAATGCATTTTCTTCACAAGCAACTTACAATGGTCTTCGTAATAGAGATTGAGGGCAATTTTGTGATTAAAAACTCAAGAGAGGAAGATAATTTGCATTAAGTGAAATATAGCCTGTGTAATGTATTCATTCAACTGTGAAACTTTGGTCTGAATTTCTACTCTAAGAAGAAAAAGGCCTAGGTGAATGTTATAATTCTGTCCACCGAGGTGGAGGTGAATTAAATGAGAAGGGCATCAAATGGCCAGTTCTAAAAAAAAAAAAAAAAAAAAACCAGGAAGAGGAGTATGAGAAGGAGTTGGTGAGAGCAAAGGGGCAAGCATTGACTACGTCTCTTCCCACGCATCACAACTAAAGCAGCTGGTGGTGTCTTTTGTTTTCCTTTCTGAGAAGGTACATTCTGTTCAATAAATCATCCAGTAGTGTCTTGGTTGCTACTTAAAAATCTGTGCTGGAAATAGATGACAGATTCGTGCAAGACTAGTATTAATAGATTACCTGATATTCATTCTAAAACATATGCAGAAAAAAATATTCTGGTAGAGGTAGGCTACATGAGCCAATTCAATGACTCATGATTTAAACACAGAAATAAAGGTTTCAGGTAGCACAACTTACGTAAATGAGCAGATCAATTTGGTGACATCTTTGATAAAAACAGCAAGCTCTCATTTTAGCTTTTGTATTTACTTCTGTCATAGCTTCCTACACATGTACAATTGCCCGCCTTCCTTGTATCATGCCTTGAAATCATCTAGAATAGCATTCTCCTTGTCTGAATCTAAGAACTCCCAACCTCCATAAGTGACCGATAGCTTCATTGGCTGTATCCCAAAGCTACAGAAAAAACCCCAGAGAATTTTTAATCCGTGGGTAGTTTTGACAATCAAGAACTTTGTGTTACTATTCCCAAACCTTTCTGTGACACGTTGTTACCTTGATTCTGTGTCCTGTTGTCCCTTCTAACATGCACATGGCAAAGTGAGGGAACCAAAAATATATGAACTTCAATTCAAATTGGTTTTCTACGCTCTAGGAATAATTTCATCACCATCTTCTCCTACAATCCAGTGTGAAAAAATCTTTAAAGTCCTTCTAATAAATTGAATTTACAGCATCATTATGGATCACGTGATATAGTTTTGACTCACACCCTTCGAACCACTCAGGTTAGCAAAAGAAGCCACTGTGGAGGGTCACCTATATGCCATGATTTCTTTCTACTGTGGTGAGGCAAAAGTTTTTTAAAAGCCTATTCTACGACAGAAAGTGAAACCATGCGTGACAGATTGAACTTAATTTGCAGAAAGAGTCTGACAATTTTAAAGATAGAATACAAATTTCGGGTACAGAAATGACCATAACACGGGAAATAACCTTCTTCAGAAGCCAGTCTGTGAGCACAAAACTGACTAAACAAAAAGAAAAATTATCATTCCTAATCTTTAAAATTTCCCAAGGATAGGACTTTCCTGGAATAATTGTTCCATCATCACTATGGTGTAGGTATTTTTATATGCAGCGAATATATAATCTCTTAGCAAATTTCTCAATCACTAAGTTTGTTCATTTGAACGTATTCTCGGTGTCAGTTTAACAATGAGAAAAGTCAGGGGAAAAGGAGCCACACTTAGGTATCAAACTCAGGATCTGTCTAAATTTTCTCTACATCACCTCAAAATAATATTTACCTTTGGCTTGGATAAGACAGCAAGACAGCTGTGCATCTTTTCCCACTTCCATTGGAAGCAGGAGTAACCTTTCCCGAGATGTGAACACCAATGCCTGCTCTCCCCAGATAGGGCCCAGCAGACAAGCCAACAACAAATGCTGTGAAACAGTGATCTCATTGGGGTTGTTTGCAGGAGTGTTGATGAGGTTACCTACAGAAACACAGATGAGGGGCAACCTGTAACTACTGGGAGGGACTATGCCAACTTGACAGGATTAGGAAACACCCATGGCTAGGCTTTCATCGTGTGTAATTGACCTGTGGGCTAGCAAATGAGAAAATACCTGGCCTGTATGTGGATGGCCCAACCAATAGACTGGCAGCATGCACTAAATAAAAAGAAAGAAAGAAGAAAGATTGCTACAGCTTCTCCTGGAAGAGGTCTGGCCTTCGCCAGCATCTCCAGACATTGACCTACTCCTGTCTTCACATTGTTGAGCTCTCTTGTAGATTCTCTCCAATCTTCATACCTTCACCATCATCTTGAGCTGATGATCCAAGACACAGACTCACACTGGCTACCCTGTGGTCTCAAACTGCTGTTTTTACACCAGGCGTGGGCAGCCACTGAATCCTCCATCTTTTATAATGTACCCAGTCGTTTTGGGATGTCTCTCCTCAGACATGTGAGCCCTCCACATATATTACATTTTATTTATATATTATTTCTATAAGAACCTCTCCAGAACCCTAACCAATCCATTACCTAAAAGAGCTTAGAGTCGAGTCTTAGTTACCTCTTCATTGCTGTGAGCTCATACCTGACACACACAAATTAAGATGAGGAAAGTTTATTTTAGTTCACAGTCTCAGAAGGCCACAGTTCATTCACGGATGGCTAGCAACAGTGGAAGCACATGGTGGAGGCAGAGGTGAAGGCAGCTCCTCGCAGCACTACAAATTAGAATCCAAGTCCCCTGATGAAAATAAGGAAGTTCCATATCCTTCCAGGTCCTGCCCCAGTGATCCACTCCTTTCAGGTCCTGCCTCAGTGGCTAATCGACCACATGCCTATAATCTATAATCGACCTCACATGTGTCTTCTACCACACACCTATAATCCACCACATGCCCACAATTCTCCCGCCAAGACCAAGCTGCCATTCCCTAATAGCACAAAGTTTCAGGTATCATCCATAACATCCAAATACATGAGACTCTTGGGGGACATTCCAGATCCAAACCACAGTATTCCACCCGTGACCACCAAAAGACTCATGTCTGCCTCCTTACGCAAAATGCATTTAGTCCTTCTCTAATAACTGCCAGTTTTAACTGCACTGCTAAAAAAGTCCCAAGTCTCCTCTGATACACAAGACAGACTGTCAGCTGTGAGCTCCTGTGAAAATCAAAGAAAGCTTAAGTAGCTCCAACATACAATGGCACGGGATAACCATTCCCATCCTAAAAGCTAGGAATACGAACGTAGAAAGCCATCAGTGTGCTCCAAACCCAGCAGGGCAAGAATTAAATCCTGTAGCTCCATGTCTAGCACTCGGGGTAAAGTGTGGCAGGCAGGGGCAGTGTGGTGTGAGCTCCCAAAGGTGTAGGTGGCTCTGCCCCTACAGCTTTGCCTCTTGCTGAAATCTTCCTCTTCTCTCCTTTGCTCTGCCCTTCCCCACAGCCTGCAGCCTTCCTCAGGGTTTGATCCGTGATCCTGGCTTCTCCAAATTTTCGGGGTCTCCATTGCACCTTAGGCTTCTCCTTCACAACTATGTACACTGCCCACCCAGGGGTACAGTGCCCACCATCCGAGGCCTTCCTCCTCTGAAATCTGGGTGTAAGCCTAAAGAGGAGCATGGATCATGGGTAGGCCACTTATAAGCCTACAGGTGACACCAAGGCAGTTACATCACTGAAAAGCCACCCAGCAAAGACGATGCATTTCAGAAACTGCCTACTGCCTCCCAGCGCCAATCTGCCTGGTCAGATATTGTTTTTCTCCCTCCTGATGTGGAACAAGCCCCGCCTCCCATATCTTCTACCCATGATTTCTGGTTAAAATCACTGAGATCATCCAGGGCGTTGGATCCTTTTCCATTTGACATATTCTAAAAACATGGCACCAAGCCTACTTGAAGTTTAGCATCTCCTGGTTAAACATCTTCTGTAGGTTTCATTCTTCCATATGAGAAAAAGTTCCATATACTATCCTGCCTCTTAACCACACTCTGGCTTATCTTGGTCTCACAAACTCACAAGCCCAGGAGAATAGCACCTTTCATCCTCTGTACTGTCCATCTACCAAATGGTCTAAGGTTATCACTTTCTTGTAACAACTATATCATGTGGTTGCCCCACATTATACTTGCTGTAACGGCCCCTTTTTACACATGTCTAAAAAAAATTTCCCACATTATGTATATGTGAGGATATTTTCAGGTCCAGAAAAAGGATCTCAGACCTGCTCCTAGTATGATTCATTTTGATAGCTAAGGCCCATTATTTCAGTCCATAAAGACCATCTTGACTTTCACTCTGTTACCAGAATTTGTACCATTATTCCCACCTTTGGGTGCCACCTACAAATCTAAGTAATTATCTTCCATATTTTCATAGATTAAAAAATCTGACCACTAATAGTTCCACATAAGAATTTGGAGCCACTGATTATTGCCTTTTGTGGAGTTCGCCAACCAGCTACAAATATTTTCATTGCAATGTCAGTAAGGTAACTATCAGTCAGTATGCCTCCACAACATCCAGAGGATTACAGCAGAAGTCTTGATCCAGAGGGAATTGGATTAGAGAACAATTTAGACAAAAACTTAAAGCTGACTGGAAAATTTTGTATCACTTAATATATTTTCAGGCAGGATCTTTTTAAAACTTAAGTATTCAATGATTTTACATTCCAGATGAATATTTAGAATTTGTTCAGTAAGAAAAAAAAATCTCAATTCAGTACTATTTGTTTATCAAAGAAGTAGAAAACTTTCTCTAAGAGAGTAAATATGCTACATAAGCACCTAACACGGAGAGTTATTATCAGCAAGTCAAAGCTTTCGCAAGGCATCATGTAGCACTTTCCATCCAAAGCCAAGTTGCTCCACATTAGCAGGTAACCAAAAGCCAGTGTTCTCAGAGTCAGGTAAGGTTTATGGCTGATTATTTCCCCAGTCTTACCTGTTATGATCTTATTTGTTGTCAGAATTCAGGAAAACAAATGCAACTGTTGTTGGTGAGCAGAGCACCTGGAAAGTGCGAAAGGTAAGCCTTGCCCTGGCTGAGTCCCCCTCCCAGCGCTCACATTCGCAGATTCCAGCTGGCTTTGAAGAGGTCTCACGTTCCCACAAATCTGGGGCTCCAATTCAGAATGTGGGTTCATCCATTATTCATCATTACTTCACACCAAATTTCTAAATGAGTGTCTGACCTGGAAAAGAGAACGCTGGGTCCTTCCAGCGGCAGGAGCTGTGCAGCTTCGTGAGGGAAGGTGACACAGTGTGACACATCAAAGGAAGGGCACCAGCTGAGATTTTGAAAATCAATTTGAAATTTTTTAAACCCACACATAAAAAACTAGTTGCCAACCATTCCTAAATGTCCTCATCTCCATCTGTCAAAATAATAACTGTCACAGGAAAAAAAAAAACATTTAAACGCCTGCAAATTCCCACTCTGCTTTCTAACATGAAGTTTCACATTGTCTCTACTGACTGCTTGCAGTGGACAAAAGCTGAGCTCCTATAATTTGGGTTTAAGGCAAAGGAGGTTTCGTTAAGAGAAATGAAAAAAAAGAGTGGGCCGAGGTAATCCCATGGTACCGATATTCCATTACCTTCTTCGGTCCTAGAAAGTATGTTTTAAGAAAATCTAATACTTGTATAACCAACGCCATTAGGTGATTTTCAGCTGCATTTGTTTTTATGACAGGGTCATGCTCAGCCTGTAGCAGCACAAGTAACGAGTGAAATGCAAATGTTCCAAGGGTTTCCTGCTGCAAGTCAAAGAGAATTTATTTAGAAAGAGGAGACTGAACTATAGAATGGGGTCCTGGAACCTCTAAGGCCTAGGATTGCTACTGTCAGTTTAAATAACAGGACCACACACACACACACACTGTATTAATTGCCAGAAGGCAGGGCTGAGAGGTTCACCTAATTAGGATGAATAGATTTCTCTCCCAATTTTTTAGTTTGCTGCAAAGGTTTCCATTGTCTTCTGTGAAGCTGACTCATTTAGGATCCAGGTTTGAATGCTGTGTGTGTGTGTGTGCTGAATGTAAATGATCTGAAACTGCAGACCTCTGCAGGCAGACCCAGGTAGCCTTATTACCGATGCTAATAACACTGCTCTTGTCAAGTGCGGGGCTGTGCGTGTCCCAGGTTTTGACATCTCTGCGTGTCTGCACATTGTATACAGATGCGCTCAGGGTCCTGACTCACAGGGAGAGCAGCAGTCGATGTCCAGTCAGCAGGACCGGAAGTTCTGTCCACTGCACAATAAACATGAGGGAGTGCTGCCAGGACTCACGGGAATGTCCGCCGCATGTTTTCTACCACACAAGGGTTTGTATGAAAGGATAAATCACAAGAATTCATGTAGGGGACCAAATACGCGTGTAAATAATAAATCTAGCCAATGTGGTGAAAGTAAAGCAGTCCCAATGAAGTCTCTACAATGGGAATCTGCTACACTGCTAGAAATGAATGAATAAATAAGGATACATATGCTATATTTGATTTTACAGGCAAAATCAACTATAAATAATAAAAAAGTTTCCTGTTATGAGGAATTAGCTTCATCAAACTATCTAGCTAGATTGCCACTAACATGATTAAAGATATGCTGTTTCTAGCATAGTATTGGTTAGAACGATGATACTATAAGTATGTAAAGCCAGATCGTCCCTTTAAGGGTCTTGAAAAATTTAATATTTTGAGTAAATATATTGACTAAGTCATGGGGAAACTGCTGGCCTAGATTCTGAGACAAGACAAAAGAAGTCAGGAAAGAGAGAAATTTTCTTCCCCTTAGTGGCCTCTCTGTTAGGAAATGGACTGCCAATTAAATATGGGTGTGAGAAGCGGGGCCGGTGGTTCAGGGAGATGTGTCATTTGGGTTGAGGGCTTGGATTTTGTCTTGTAACAGATCAGATTTTACATCATGGCTTTGTTGTTGAATGCACAAGTCCTTTGAATAAGCTTCAGTTGTCTGACTTTTAAAATAGTGATGGGAAAACTCACCAGCCAAAATGTTGTGAGGATATGGTAAAGTGATGCATGTAAAACACTAAGAAGAACGCTTCCCTCCCAGTCTGGACAAATGATAATATTGTTTTCACATTCGAAGCAAAGCTCCTTGGTACAAAGGCTGTTAACTATAAAGCAGATCATACAGCAAGAACTTATTTTTAGTCAGTAAGATATATCTTGGTAGCTTAACAGAAACTTTAGGAAGGGTCCCCCTTTCTGAGACACACTGACTCTCTCCCTTATCCACAAGGCATAAAGTAGGAACTTTGAGTGGGTTTAGTAATATTATTTTGTGTTTTGAGTAAGTTCATAATAAGCTCAAAAACAAAATGGAGATAAAAACATCATATCTCCTACTGCTATTGTTAAGGAATTTAATATCTAGACACTCTGCAACATTGGATCACAGAATTCTCCCAGAATTAGTAAAAGCTAGCACTAGGAATTTAGGCACACTGGAGACAAAAACATGCTAAATGAGTGCAGGATGTTTCACTTAATAGAAAACAAGAAGAGAGTAAATCACACGTGCCAGTACCTTCCCCAAACGTCACAGATGAAATCCAAGTGACTTCTCAGTCTGAACAAGAGTGAGGGATGAGGCAGGAGGAGACCAAGAATTTTACTGTAGAAAGGCGGCTCTCAAAGCATGCTATCCAAGCCCCTCCCAGGTGTCCGCAACGGTTTTCAAAAAAATATTAAGACAATATTTGCCTTCTTCAGACACTTTCTCACCAGAGTATGTGGCATTTCCAGACCCCAAAGGACATGTAATGTGACAGACAATGCAACAATTTATAAAAGATAAGGGGGATTCGGTGGTGTTCCAATAAAGCAGACCTTGAGGCACTTGCAAAATTTAAGTAAGGCCATCTTTGCCACTATTTTTTAAATTTTATTTTGGGAACTATAATTCAGAAAGAGAGAGAGAGAAAAAAGAAGGTGAAGAAAGGGGACAGTAAGGAAGGAAAGGGATGGGGAGAAAAGGAAGAGAGGAAGAAAGGTGGAAGGAAGGAAGGAAGGAAAGAAGGAAGGGAGGGAGGGAGGGAGGGAGGGAGAAAAAGTAATAGGTTTACATTGTTATTTTGAATGAATAAACTTTTAAATTTTTAATTAGTTTTAATATGTTAAATACACATAGATAAAATTTGAAGGAATAAAGGCTCCTTAAACCTGTGAACATTATATTAAGTGAAACAAGCTAAACAGAAAGACAAATATTGCATGATATCTTTTACATGTAGAATCTAAAAAAATGGATCTCTTAGGATAATAAAATAGAATTGTAATTGCTAGGAGCTTGAGCAGATATTTTTCAGTAAATACAAAATTTCAGTTTAACAAGAAGAACAATTTAAAGGTTTTTATTGTATTTTGGGGTGACTACACTGAAAAGCAATACATTATATACTTTAAAGCTTATCAAAAATCCAATTAAACATGTAAGTATGAAAATATTTGGGGTTTTTGATCCATTTTCATTGGTTTTATTATTGAACCTCATGCCAGCACCACATTGGCTTAAATACTATATTTCATAATAAGAATAAAAAATACAATGCATTTCTTCTAAGTCTGTTCTTTTGGCGCACAATTGTTATATATTCTGGGTTCTTTGCATTTCAATAAGAATTGACTAAGAATTAACTGATCAATTCAGAATTAACTGATCAATTTTATTTAAAAAAACATGTTGGAAGAAAACTTAGTCTTTCGGTCAAGATTAATAAGGACTAAATTACCTTTCAACTTGAAATGAGTGGATAAATAAATAAGATTTTTTAAAAGGTTCTAAGATATTCAGGGTCAGTAAACGAACAGCAGTGATCCAAAGAAGTTATGAATACATGAGGTAAGCACTGACTTGCCCCAGCTTGCTACTTTGCTACCTTCAAATTGTGTTTAGGCCATAATACATGAGGGAATGTAGCCAAGGGAAGACTAAGAAGATAGAGCTGAGAATCATGGGAAACTGGCGCAGCTGGAGTTGAAAGACAAGGGCTGGAGAGAAGACAGACACTGAGGGAGAACCCAGAGTGGCAGTATTGAGCAGAGTACTTATCAGAGCGCTCCTGCAACAAAATCCCCAGAAGCTGGGGAAATTTTCCCAACAGGCTAAAACAATATTCTTCATGGTGGAATGACAGAAATCCTTCTTCCCACTAGCCAGACTAAAAACCTTTCACGAAGACATTAGAAATGGTCTTGCCTCAGTGATGAGATACCATCTGCCTTAGATTGAATGCTACTTTAGCCTACCTAACAAATTTTAAAAACAAGCACCAAAAAGATAAATTGCCAAGTGACTTACTTTTTTTTTTGCTTTAACTGATTATTTATTCTTTTTTTCCCATATTTTATTGATATGTATACATGCAAAATTCAAGGTTTACAATGAGGTTGGGCATTTTGTGCATGTTCATATCTTGTCAAGGTGACAAGGGCTTTCCCACTCTCCTTTTGTCCCTCCCCCTACCCACCCCTCCCTCCCTCCTCCGCCACCCTACCCGCCTCTTTCACTTTGTCTTTCGTCTTAAGTTCCAAAGGAGTTGTCATCTGGGTCTCTCACTTTTGACACTTTATAACGTTACGAGATGATATGGCTGGAGGGATAGCTCAATGGTTAGAACACTTGCCTAGCAAGCACTAGACTCTGGGTTCAATTCCCCAGCACCACATAAACTGGGTGTGGTGGCATACATCTGTAATTCCAGCGTGCAGGAGGCTGAGGCAGGATTGATATGAGCTTGAGGACAGCCTGGATACATAGTAAGTTCGGGAATGGACTATACAGTGAGATGACCTTGTCTCAAAAAAAAGATAGATAGATAGATAGATAGATAGATAGATAGATAGATAGCAATAAAATTATGTTGCATAAAGTACAGTGAAAAGGATTCCAAATATTAAAGGAAATCAATGAACTACAGAATAAATTCCAGCAATCTAATATAAGTATAATTTAAGTATTAAATGGAAAGGAAAGATACTTGCAGAAAAATTAACCTTTTCTTCAAGTGTAGAAATCCACCTATCTACAAAGCTTAATGAGCTCAAAAGAAATGCCGAAAGAACTACTCCTGAGCACATATAAAACAAATTGATGAATACTAATAATGAAGAGAAAAATTTTAAAGCAACCAGAGAAAAAATGACAATATATATTTTCTGAAATAAGAATGATAGTAGTTTGTTTAAAAAAGCAAATGCAAGTGAGAATAGTGAAAGCACATTAAAATTCTTCTTTAAGTACTGTAAATCAAGAAGTCTCAGTAAAAATCTCACTCAAAATTGAAAGCAGTGACCTATGAAGAAATAACACATACAAAAATTCCAGTCCACAAGCATTCTACCAGGCAGCTGACGGTGCCCTCCAAACCAGCAAGACTCCAAAGTACCCCGGCAGCTAGGTGGGATATGCTACCCTAAGTAGTGTACTAGAACAAAAAGGGAAGGACATTGTGTAAAGGTAAGAAAATCTGAGTCAACTGCAGTTAATTTTAGTGTCAAATTGTTCATTAATTGTAGCACACATAGTACACAAAAGTAACATGGTAATAGAAGAGAAAACAAGATGTGGCATCTGCAGGAAACCCCTGCCCTATTTTCATAATTTTCCATAAATCTGAAACTGTTATTAAAAATAAAGGTTACAAAATATGTGAGTAAAGTACACATTGTGCAGACATACAAGTGTTGAAAGCAACTGCCCCCAACAAACTCACCCTTTAAGACTACTAAGGGTCCTCTTTACAGAAGAAAAGGTATGCAGAATATGATTCGAATCTACACAAAAGAATGAAGGACATCAGAATTACAATACTGTAAATAAACACCGGCTTTCATTCATCCTTTTCAGAAATAATTGTTTCAAAAGTGATCACCATCACATTTTGAACACCAGGATAAGTAACTAGTACAGCACCTATAGCACGGAGACCAAGAGACGAAAACTGGCCCTGCACTCTGGGACAGTTACTGAGGCTCTGTTCTCCTCTTCTCTTAAGATTGGATGATTTCTATTGATCTATTACTAAATTCATTGAGCCATGCTTTGGCCATCTAAGTGCCGGTAAGCCCATGAAGTAACTATTTTCATTTTAAACACTGCATTTTTTAAATTTCAAAATTTCTGTTTCATTCTTTTTTATTCTGAAATTTCCTATGTTTTTATCTCTTTTGTTCATGAGTTCCTTTCGTTATCGCCCCATTTATAAATGAAAGGTCCCGTAAAGTCCTTGTTTACCAATTCTGACACCTGGCTTACCCCATCATCTGTTTCTACCAACTGCTGTTTTTCTTAATTATGGATAACCTTCTTCTCTCCTCAGATGTCTGCTAATTCTTACTTTTATAGTATATATTATGGATCATACATACACCACCAAAGCTGTTGGGTTTAATACCTCTTCTAGAAATGACTTTGGTACTGGAGAGAGTTACCCTGACTGCACTCAAATTCAAATATCTGCCTTTCCAGAGATGGTCTTCCAACTATCCATTGATTTTCTTTGTGTTTTTGATTGTTTGTTTTGTTTGTTTGTTTGGGCCCCACTCATCTATCTGTCCTGTGCATACACATTTTACTTCTAAATACCAGCCAAAATTTGAGTGATGAATACATGCAGATTTTGAGACTCATCCTCTATGATTGCCTTCCTTCCAGGATGTTGTTCCTTCATTTTCGGCGGTTCTAGCAGCTTTGAATGTCATCCTTCAGCTCCTCAAATCTTCACGATGTGCTTGGTCTCAGTGATTCCTTCAGATTAAAAGTCATATAAGAATCAAACTCACCCAGTTTGGTCTTTCTCTTAAGGACTAATCTTGTTACAGTTTGTTATTTCCTTGTACCTAAGTTGTGAAGAGTTTGGACGTGCCGGAGTGTTTGGTTTTAAGTTATGCTGAAGAATTTTTGCTGCTTTCTCTTAGTCCAACTAGTCAATGAAAAGGATTGCTCCTCAAAGCACGGCCTCTCGTTGTGCTCCAGATCTTCAAATAGGAAACTTTGTTGTCATAATGTTGTCTTGGATTCCTTTAATATTACACACTAAGGTTACACTGATCATCTTCTGATCTTGTAAGCTTATGATGGACTGGAAATAAATACCAAACATGTATTTGTAACCTCATCATAGTATTTGACTAAGAAAAGTTACAAAACACAACCAGATGCAGTGGCACATGTCTGTAATCCCAGAACGGAGAAAGGCTGAGGCAGGAGGATTGCAAGCCTGAGTGTCACGTGGGCAATTTAGCAAAACCGTGTCTCCAAAAAGAGGAGAGGGGCTGAGGAAGCAGCCCCAAGTCAGACCACTCTCCATTTCATCCTTAGTTTTGAAAAAAAAGCTGAAATGTTTTGCACATAATAGGTACTTGAATATACTAAATAAATTAATGCATAGTATCTTACTGTGGCAAGGGATCACAGGCAGCACCAAGTCTAACCCTCTCAATTTATCAAGGACAAAAGCTTCAGGTCAAAACATTTGATCAAAAGAAAATATATTTCCCAAAGCTTTATTAATAAGAAGTCAACGAATCAGTGTAATGGCCCTCTCTGGCTGATTTAGCCTACATTAATTATAACCACCATAGTTGTATCCAACTTCCTATATATACCTATTTGTTCATCTGTTTTTTCTAAATTATGGGGCATTCCTTCAGTACCAAGCACAGCCCTAGGTACTGTGAATCAGAGAGAAACTAGACGTCATCTGTGTGCCTCGGGAACTTGGAATCTGGCAGAGATAAATATGTGTGTAAAAAACAACTAAAGACGAAGACATGCCATGGCAGAGACAGGAGCAACTGGTGAGTTTCCAGGACGCACTGGCTACGCATTAACAAGGAGGGCAGAAGGCTGCTCCTCAAAGAAAGTCAATTGCTATTGGGACTCAACTTTAAGTAATCCGATGACGAGCTCAAATATGGAAACGCCGGAGCTGGAGGAAGTTCCAGGTACAAGCCCACGGTGTAAATGCCGAGTACACGTTTGGGAAGACGTGCTGAGGAGTCGTAGGGCTGAGTGTAAACACGCGCATCACAGCCCGATCGCAGAGAACCTTGTAAACAGGCCGCCTTCCGCAGATGTATGAACTTCAAAGGATGCTTCAGAAGTGAGACACACACCAGTGTTTGAAACCTACGAGCTGGCAGAAAGAAGGATCGGCTTGAGATAGCAGAGAGCCGGAGGCAGAGGTCAAGCCAGAGGCCAGCGGCAGCTGAGGAGGCGCTCAGGATGGAGAAGCGAAACAGCCCTAGCTGGGCGATTGCATCAGAAGATAAAGTGAATCCAGGTCTGATGCGTATGTGGGAAATTTTATTGGATTAGTTTTCTCTGTTGCCGTTCTTTTTTTTTAATTCCTTCTTCGATTATTTTTTTTTTGTTTAGTTGCTCTGTTTTGTTTCATTTTTAATTTTTCTTTCATACAGCGCTGAGGATGGGACCAAAGTCCTTTTATATGCGAGGCAAGAGTTCTACCATGCAGCCACACCACACTCCCAGCCCTTTGGTACCATTCTAGGAAACAGTATTTTTTATCTGAAACAAAAACCAAGGCTTTTACAATGTTGTGTACAGCCTGGATGATAAAGCTCCTCTCGCGTTGTTAGCCTGACGCGGCAGCTAGCCCCACTCGCTACCAGCCGTACAGTGGGCTTGCTTTCCCTCAAAAATAGAAATCACACTCCATCATGGGACATCCCTGACACAGTGTTTAAAGCTGCAGCCCTCTCCTTTATTTCTCCTAATCTCTGCTTTTCTGCTTAAAGCTTCTCTTTCTATGTGGCATATCTCATTTGCCACCATAATTTTATAAATACGTGTGCGAGTGTGTGTGTGTGTGTGTGTGTGTGTGTGTGTGTGTGTGTGTGTGTACATATACAATTACTGTCAATTGTCTAAGTTGTTTACTCTGTAAGACTAAGATTTTTTTTCCTTTTTTCCCTAACCCTAGCATATACAACACCCTAGCATATACAAGAATGTCTATGGAAATTCAATAAATATTTGTGAAATGAGAAAATACATATATGTAATCCATGACATATTGATTCACTAATATTGCTGAAAGCAGAAATATTAATCAATGTTAAAATCTTTTAAGCCATGTTTATAAATTTTGTAATTTACATGTCTTCAATATAGAAAACTATGCACAGAAAAGGAAGAACTCTGACTTTTACTTTCTTCCTTAATTCCAGACAACAGTTAGATGAATCTATTTTTAGTGAGATTTAAGCTTTCACTCTCTGTCTCTTAGAATATGACAAATGTTGATGAGGCTTATGTAGTTCGTGTTAAAGGATTTTATTTTTCATTGTCACGAAGTGTCTCTTAAATCTACCCTTCGATGTATTATTTAAATTAGATTCAAGTCTCTGTATAAATTCATTCCCCCTTCCTTCCTCCAGTTGTCTTCCGCTTATGCCTACTCTCTGGAAATTTAAAACAAAGTTGAGACTTTTTACATTTTGAGGAGGGTGTAACTAGAGTTTGCACAGAGGGTCTTTACTCTGAATTACTTCTGTAGACCCTTTGTCCATTTTATTTGAAATGGGGTCTCACTAAGTTGCTAAATTATTTAACTGGGGTCAAACTTGTAACCCTCCTGCCTCAGCCTCCAAGAATCCTGGGACTACAGGTATGTGCCTCTATGCCCACCTAATCCTCTTTTATTTCCCCTTTATCTCACTAAAATTTTCTTTTCCATGTAGGTCTTTACATCTAATCTCACAGCTACACTTCCATCCTCAGAATAAAAAAGGAAAAATGTGTTACTATAAAAATGGAACATCTTATATAAGCTTATTTAGTTACCTTACATGATTTTAATTTAAAATTGAGTTAAAATAAAAATAAAGCATGCTATTATAGTGTCAGAAGAAGGAAAACACCATAACTGAGCTAAGATTTTGTGCCAGGCCCAGGAACTAAGCACATATATATATGGTGTTAAAAATTAGATCAGATCATACTGATCTGTAAATGCAGGTGGGTATGACTGGCACACTTCACTTTTAGGACATTTAGAATAAGGGATTTCTAACGATGTGCTCTTGGTTGCATATCTACATGGTGAGGCAAGAATCTGTATCTAATTCTGACTTGTAGGTGTTGTTGTTAAGTTAGGAAAAACTTCTCAATAAAAGAATTTGATGAACTTGCCCTTAAGCTTGTTTTAGGTGCTTGTATTCTGTGGGTATAGAAGTGTATGCAGAGAAATTTGCCTATAACTCTAGTAACTTCAAAATAAAGCAATTTCAATGGGTATTTACTTTAATCTGACACTTGAGGGTAAGATAAACCAAATCATCTGAAAAATCTCTAAGGAAATAAAAGTACAATTCTAGTGATGGAAAAATTCAAGGCCCGATTCCTGAATACTTTTCCTTGACATTCTAGGTCTATTCACAACAAATGTTTGGAGTTTGAGTGACAAAATGTAGACAAACGGAGAAGCCAGGGTTTAGTTTAAGATCATATCAAATATCAACAGCATGCATAGTATAAACTTGGATGCTCACAGCCAGGCTGTCATCAGAGAAGCATGCTATTATTACCCAATGAAGAGACGTAAGCACGCTTGTGCCCTGCCTGCCAGCTTCAAAGCAGAGTCACTAAGGATCAAGACACCAGCCTCACAGTCTTCAGTAATCCCAGCTAACTAGGGTGGGCCCGTGTGCTGTCCATATAGGGCAATGGCATGCCCTGTGAGTCACATTCGAAGGGACTCTGTAGAGAACGCGGTCTCTGGGAGGCCCGCAGGTCGCAGGCACAGAGCTCCCTGCGGGCAAGGGAGCAAATGGCCCATTCTTCTCATTTGCCAAATGTGCCTATCATGAAGTCAGGGTAAATTTCTTTCTGGAATAATCCCTACCCCATTACCACCTCTTAAAGAGCATGATGGAATGTTTGAGTTTGCAGAACAGGTGAATCCCATAACGTAGCTTCCTTGATCTATGTGGCAATCAGAGAGTGACAAACCCAAAGATTGAGTGAAGTTAAAAAAACAGGGAACTCAATTGCTTTTCTTTCCGTCTCTTTCCGAGCGTCTTAATACAGAGGAGCTAAGTGCTCTATGTTAGGCTATTGCTGTCCTTTGACTCCCCCCTCCTCCATTTTATTGATATATATAAGCGCAAAATTTAAGGTTTACAATGAAGTTTTGCATTTTGTGCACCTACATATCTTGTCAAGATGACAAGGACTTTGCCTCTCTCCTTTGAATCTTGCTTTTGTGTTGTGCTAACTGCATCCATGATTCCAGTTTGACTGATTCGTATCTCTGCAGTGAAGATGACACAGGGTAGTACATGACAGGCATTGCCACCAGTAGCATACAGAATGCAAGCTTAATAAATACTATTAATATAAATATGTTTACTCTCAATGTCACATGAAACATGAATTTTCATTACTTGAAAAAAGGAGAAAAGAAAATGGGCTATTTTTAGTAACATACTTTTTATTAGAAATTGTCCTATTCTATCCATATAAAATGAAACTCTTGGAATTCTACCATGTGAGCATGGATGTAGGACCCAGCATTTTCATCATTAAGCAATGTGCTTCTCCTTCACGCCGCCTTGGAGTCTGACCGACACAGGGGATTCTGACCTACCTTGTAGCTGGCAGGAAGCCCAGTTAATTTCAATTCCAATAATTTCAGTCTCAGTTAAATTTTAATTTCAGTTAAGGCAACTGGAAGGATGTAGTTTTGGAAAAGGAAGTGATGAGATTTACAAAGCCACAACATGAAACACAACCTTACACGTAGAGCAAATCCTAGCGAGGTTCTGCACCTGTGCCTTCTCCTTCCTCTTCTGAGGTCCTCTGGTCCCTTCGTGAGTCTCCCTCCTAAGGCTTCTCACTGGCCAGCTCCCTCTTACTTGTAGCTCCCATTGCTGCATCCATGTTTCTATTAATAAAACATCAGAGGTCTGGAAAAGAATCTACGCCCAGGTTGTTTTCGTTCATAACAGAATGAGGTACGAAACATCCCAGAGACCTTTATATTGAAAGATCACCTATAGTTTAGCAGAGAAATTATCTTTCAGTTGTAGAATCTTAAGTAAATGTTATAGAGGAGTATAATTTGAGGAACATTGTTCCAGATTGATTCTTTCAAGATCTGACTATTCTGTTGATGGACATTAGGCAAAAAAAAAAAAAAAAAAAAAAAAAAAAAAAAAAAAAAAAAAAAAAAAAAAAAAAAAAAAAAAAAAAAAAAAAAAAAAAAAAAAAAAAAAAAAACCTTGCAAAAAACAAAATCCTTTTCAAAGCTTAAAAGAAAACCAGGCTTTTGGATTTTTAAGTTGTTGTTTTGTGATTTTCTTCTCTGAGTGAGACTAAAAGCACTCATTTTTTTTTTTTTTGAAAACATGTCTCTCTAACACCCCCATAGTAAGATGGCTCATGTGACTTCAGCCCAACACCTGAGAACTTGCTATGTGAAGGATTCACTACTACACAACATGGAGACAGAAAGCCTAGTCCATTTATTTACTGTATTTACTGTTTATATGTTTATCGCCAAGTGATATGTACCTACTGTATTCTGTACATCAGAGATAGCTTTATTTGCCAATAGGTATCCGAATTCACTTCTTTTAATTTTCAAAATTAGTACCGAGAGTCTTTCTTAACAGTGTTAGTTGTGCCCATGTCTACCTTTGCCTTTGAGACAGCCCTCCACAGCAGGAATGATCTTTGCGCTGTAAGCCCAACTTAACTGAGTACCTAGTCCCTAGTAAATAATTTTTGACATCTGAAAATTCAACTCCATTCAATGCTATACCCCAGAGCTGAGGAGCAGGTCTTATATAGTGAAAACTCTTGGATGAAAGACCTTCTTCCACACGAAGAAACACACTTGTTATGATGCAGGACTGGGGGTGGGGGGTAAATATAAATCTATCCATTATTTATTATCTATACATTTCATGATAAAATGATAAAATTTGAGATACAAGGATTACATACTTTTCTAATTTATAAATAATATGCAATTACATCAAACTCATGAATTAACACTTCCTCTTGATCAAATTTTGGAAAATATTAAATAAAATACAAAACTTAATTAAAATGGTCTCTTAAAAATTAAGTTGCAATTTTAGCTATTTCATCATTAGTAAGAATGATTGTCTTACTAGTTTCTTTTTTAAATATTGTCCTTTTCTCTTAGATGTCCTAGTAAGTCTCAATAATTTACACTTGGATCAGAAACATTTTCAAGAAATAATGTTGTTTATGTCTAGAAGTCATTACTTAGGGGAATTAATGTTTCAATCATAGCACCTATACCTACCAACAAGACAAGGAATTCACATGATTTCCTCATGCGTAGAACCCTCCGTCCTCGTGTCAGTTTTCTACCCTCTCGGCCATGCCGGCTATGAACTCTGTCTCCTTGCTTCGTGCTACTCACAGACTTTCATTACAATATAATTTAAGAGAATGTTTACTTAAAAGACTATTTTCTTAAAAACTAATAAGACCTTCTTTGAATTTACAAAAAAGAGGGTCTCTTTTCTCCCTAAAAGTTAATAAGGCCTAAAATGAATGGCTATCTGAGTACGTATGCACTCCTGAATGCAGCTGGGTGTTTCTCACTCTGCACTGGGCACACTATTGCTTGATGATGACTGCTTATTTTTTAAATGGAGTGATCCTTTTTCTCAGTTAGCTTGAAAGCTTTTGTTTTTCATATTCTTTTACACTCATTTTTGACATTAAGATGAAATATAATTTCTTTTGAACATACTTCAAAGGACACTGGCTTTGTAGGCAAAGTAACTGCCTTCAATTACACTTGGAAACATCTACCCTCCTTATCACCTTGAATCAGTGAGTCAGCTTTGCTTGCTCAGGCAGACGCAATGACTGCTCTGGTACTAACACCAGAAAACATTTTCAGACAGTATTAGAGGATTTTATGCAACGTGATTAGTTAAGCATGATTTCTTGGCATTGCTATATAACTCATGGTCTAAGAAGCAGTGAGAAACTTGAGATAAAGTCAAGAATTTACATGATAGCAGTGTTAGCCCACTTTCTGTTACTATAACAGAATACCTGGGATTGTGTGGTTTATTATGTAAATGGGTCTATCTGGGCTCATGGTTCTGAAGTCCAAAAGCATAGTATTAATATCTGCTTAGCTCTGGTGAGGACCTTATGGTGGGGAGGAGGGGGGCAACCGAGTACATGTGGAAGAGCAGCACATGTGTGAAAGGCAACAAAGGAGCCAAGTTGATTTATAATAACATACCATTGTCAAAAGTAACCCACTTTTATGAGAACTACAATAAAACCCTTCATAAGGGTAGAGTCCTCATGACCTAGTTACTCTTAAAGGTCCCAGTACCTCTCAGCAGCATTGCACAGGGGACCAAGACTTAACATGAGGTTTTGTGGGCACAAAGAATATCCAAACCACAGTAACCACTGAATCTTTAACCTGTGAAACACAGGTAACCCAAATATAAATTTCCAGGTAATGAGGTAATGTGATTAGGAGTTTGGAAATATGACAAGCTCCTTCCTGAAAGGAGAATGTGGTAAGACTCCTTCCCAGAAAGGCAGAATACCGTGACGACCTACCAAGCGGGCCTGCTGTGGGCCACTGGGCAAGACTGGGAGGCTCTGTTAGCCCATATCACCAAGCCTGAGCTTTGATAAAAATACAACATTCTAGTTCATCTCAAGAAACCGACTTCTATAAGGAAAATAAAGCACACACTTGAATTTCCCATACTGTCTGATGGGGTGCATGTCTTTCTTCTCTTTGTCAATAGCTAGACAGTCATGATGTACAACAGAATTTGAATGTAAGGTAGCACATTAAAGAGGAAAATAGTAAGTACCGAGGCACAGATGAACTAGCTGACCATCTAATACTAGCTCTATTTCCTGGTATCTCTCTGTATCACAATAATTAAAATTCATGTCAACATACATGTCTCATAAAAATTCAATAATACTTACTAGGACAGTCCCAGATATCCTCAGGAGAGTGTAGAACCAATCTGGTGTTCAGGGCTCAGAAATGAAGCAAGACACAGCCATCTGGCGCGTGGCTGCTACTAAAAGGAGGAGAACTAGCAGCTCACATCCTTTTCCCCCAGGACATACTGAGCTGCCTTAGAACTCGCTCACATCAGACACATAAGATCCACAAAGTCACCTGACTCTTTCCATTTCAGCCATTTAAGAGAAGAAAACCAATGGGAGAAAAGCTTGGCTTCAATGTGTGTTCTTCCACAGGCTTGCCCTAAAATCTAATAAATTATCAATTTATTCCACAAAAATTTATGGATCATAAATACTGTGTCAGATACATTTGTCATTTTACCTAGCCCAAAACAAAAATTAAAGATCCCCAGCGTCATGAACCTTATAATCAAGAAGGGTGACAAGTATTAAACTTTACACAATGTGCAAGGCATACTTTCATAGTAACTTTCTCGGTGCAGGGACAAAATACCTGATGTCCACAGCCTAAAGTAGGAAATATTTATTTTAGCTCACAGTTTCAGACGGTCTTACACAGTCCAATCATGGAAGCTGGCAACACTGGAGGAACACGGCAGAGTCTGGAGAGCTGCTTACAGCACTGCAGACAGAAAGTCAAGTGAAGCTAACTGAGCAGGGAGCAAGCTGACGTGTAGAGACTCAGGCGAAGCCAGAACCTTCCCAGGATGAAGCTAGCAGTGTTTCCTCTTCCTTCCTGTACTAAGTTCAGGCTGCCAGTTGGCCTTCCACACCCTGAGTTGGTGCCCTCCCTCACTTCCTGGCCCACAAGTCAGTAACACACACCGGAAAGCTCTGATCTGGGCACCCTGGCCCAGTCTCAACAAGTTGGTGCAATCCCTCCAGATCAAGCCCCAAGCATTCACGCCTTCGAGCCAGACCCTACCACCCCACAACACATGGTTCCACAGTTATCCCACTACAATCATACATGAGACTGGTAGGGGACACTGCAGATCCAAACCATAGCACTTACTATTAAAAGAAGTAGTCGCTTAGGGATCCTAACCAGAAGACTATAGAGGTAAGGAAGGTCTCTTTGAGATAGCAACATTTAATCCAGAAGCAATTTTGCATATTAGATTTTGCATATTAGAATCACTTGGGGTCCTTTAAAAACACTATATGTGATGATCAGCCTTCTGTACCAGATCAAAGGATCTGAATCTAAAAATGAAGTCTATGTAACAATGTTTACTAAAATTTTTAAGTGATTATAATTTATAGCCAGTATTGAAGGCCACGGATTTCAGCTGATCCAGGAAGGAAAGGAGAAATTGAGTGTGAAGTAGAAAGAAATGATTTCAGGCAGAAAAAGAATCACCTTTGTCAGACCTCAAGGAAGAGCTTGTCACATTAGGAAATAAAGGAAGGCATTGAAAGACGGATTAGACAGGGACAGTGGATCTTTAATTAAATAAAGCAGCTTGAAGGATTTGGGATTTATCCTAAGTACAACTGAAAGGTATTGAGCATATAGCCTGGAATAGGCACGAGTAGGTTTTGCTGTGACCACCGTGGTCCCTCACTAAAGTACTACAAGAGTCAAAGAGGTACCAGGGACCAAGACAGGATGGTCGTGGCTGGCACTGGACTCAGCAGCAGAAGTGGTGGCAGGATTACTTCTGAGCTATTTCAGGAGCAAGATGATACCTGCTGAATTACATAAAGGAAGATGAGGCAGAAGTGAGAGAAGTTCCTGGGTTTACAGTTTGAACAGCTGGGTAAAAAGAGGCACATGATGTTTAACACTGATGGGGAAGTGGCTGGGTGGGGGGTGGGGGGCTGTACCTGTAAATGTGAGATACCTGTGAGGTGTCAAGTAGGCAGTTGGAGAAATGGGTCTTAGGGAAAAGTCCGGAAATACCAATTTGAGGAAGCTGCCTGCAGATAGAATTTGGAGCCAGGTGTTGTATGAGAGCACAGAAGAAGAGGGCCTGGGTACTTCTCATTCCAATGTCAGGAGTGCAAGATGAAAAGACTGCAAACAGCCCTCATTTCTGAAATGTTGGGGTAATGATCCACAGGGTGAGATGATGCGTTCACTACTGGGACACAGCTCCTATTCTTTCAGACTTTGTGTATCTAGAAAGAGGCCTGTGAATCTGCATCCCGAACAATTTCCCCAGGTGACACCAATGCTGCCCAGAGGGTCTACTGAAGAATAACATGATCTAAGATATTTCTTCCTTTTCTACTCATATGGTCACAAAATTGTACCATTTGCAAAAATTCTCAGGAAAACTAGACTAAATGTCAAATCATGATTTCATTATTGTAAGATGAACTGATTTTAAAATAAAAATAGAGGTGAACCACAAAAAAGTTTACAACTGCTTTGTGCCATCACATTTTTAAAAAGTTGAACAAATAGAACAGTTGAAAAGTATTTTCTGGGCACCTTCTTCACGCATACTGTTTTATGCTAGGATACCTCTATTATTCTCTCAAACTAAAGTATATTTACTCTTCTGTTGATACTGTAGCTATTTTGGAAAAACCTTATGTGATTTAGAGATTTCAGTTCTTAAAGTACTATTGTTTTTACGCATTGAAAGGAGCCTTGTCCTATGCCAGCAGAGAAAGTAAGCAACGAAGCCTACTCTGTAGGCACAATGCATCTGGCATCATGTGCACACAGAACCAATTAAGTGTGTGAGAGTATTGTTTTATCTCAGCCTTCTTACATCATATGATTCAGAATTGACAGAAAGAAGACAAATAGCTCCTTATTTAAAGGAAAGCGAAAAGTCCATTATCGTTCTTAGTAACTGACCACCAAAATTAAAAAAAAAAACCTCCCTGCTACGCTTTCCCGTGATCATGCCATCAAAATTGTATTATATGTTTTTCATAGGATCGTGAATGTCAATAGGTTATTCAACTTCAGTTTCCATCTTGTTTGGACGGTTCATGGATATCTGAGGCTGATGTTTCAAAACGAGCCAGCTGAGCCAGCTTTCCACACCCAATTCAGAGAACTAGACAAGCACTTCCAATTTCAAAGCATCCTAGTGATATTATCTAAGATTCAACCATAAAGTCTTCCTCTAAAATGTTAATTTTGTAACAGAACATGTTTATGTTCAAGATGAACAGCTATAAGGTGTCTCAATAAGACGAGGGACTCATTTCATGAAAAATGAAAAGATTGAGGTATTTAGAAAACTTGCTAAAGTGAATTGCAACTCTGACACTTTAGCCAGGCATTTGCTTTGATTTTTTAAACTCCACAAGAAAAAAGCTGCAAGCTATGAAGAGACAAAAACCAAAGGATGTTTTTCTTTTTTTTTTTTCATCTACAAGGTATATGAATAATGCTTACATTGTTTCCAGCCCTCAGCTGGCCATGAGCTTATCATAAACATCAAAGATCAGCATTTCTAAGTTAGTAAATGGCTCTTCCCGCAGAGAAGCTCCTATGCAAGACAGGTGTCTTAAAGAGACACTTTTCTTAGCTCCTAGAGATGGAATCGTGATTACCTGTTTTTTGTAATGGAGACATGAAGCTGCACATGAGCAATTTCTGGACTGTGAGGGTCTTCTCGTGGAAGTTATCTGAGTATTACAGGTTCTGTGCTCTTCTCATGGTTAATACAAGAAAAAAGGAAATAAAATCTTAATGTGACTTAATGTTTTTCAATCCATTTGCTTCTTACCAAAACTGTAATTTTTATGATTATTCAGTCTGTTCATTTTATTTCTGGAGCCTTCAGTTCCATAAAGAGAAACTTGACTGAGGTCTCTGGCTACAGAAGATTTCATGACTGAATGTTCTGGATCACAATAATGGAAATAAGCAGATATACAGGAACCTACACACAGACACACACAGAGGTGTATGATAGACAAATGGAACTATCAATAAATAATACGTTTAAACTATCAGGTGGTTCAAGTCCTCCTTGAAACAGATATCAAGACAGGATTAGGAGATGCAAAAGATTCGTTGAAACTATAGGTTTAAAAAATTCCCATTTCTCTCTCTTAACTAATCTACCAAAGCCCCACTCCTAATTTGTACAGAGTAACAATTTCTCTAATGATTACATTTTAGATGATAGGAAGAACATTGTTTTATTGAATTAGTAATAATGCCCAATACCTCTGTGCTATATATTTTACATATAAAATATCATTTAATCCCTATAATAAACCCACACAGTACAGGGAGGGGAGCATTATTATTCTCATCTAACAGATCAGAAAATTATTTTTAAAAGATTAACAAAAGATTATAGCCAAAAAGGAAAATATTAGAAATGTGGTTAAGTCAAGTTACCATAGCTCATTATCTTAAGTTCCTTAAATAATTTTTTTTAAAAATCAATAAATGTATAAATGAGCATTGTAGGCACCTACTAAGTTCTAGGTGCTTTGGGAAATATTAAGGACAAAGATCCCTGATCTATAAGCTTACAATATAAATATGCAATCAGAAAACAAGTATTTTTACAAATAAATTACATAAAACTGCACATAAGTACTAAGTCTTCCTACTGAAAGTACTGTGGCAGTTCAGATGAAAGATTATAAATAAATACTGAAGTTAAGTGGGGAGAAATTCCCTAAGAAATGGGATTAGAGCTGTTCTTTGTACATCCAGAATACAGCCACCAGAGAGTGCAAGGGAAAGTACTACAGCCCAAGAGAGTAGCAGCAGTGAGAATGCAGGGGCGCCAATGCTGACATATTTCGCGGAACTTATGAGGCTGAAGTCACATGACGGCAGATCTACCCATTTACAGCAGAAGGCGTGTTTTGGGAATTCAAGGACTCCTTAGGTATTAATTGACTTGGTGAATCAATGAATAAGCATGTATGTAAATGATAATAATAATTGTGGAATTATGGGAAGGCCAATGGATACAATTAAGTTGTCTCTTTACATTTAATTTTTCTCCTTTCTTTCCTATTATTTTTAATTACTGATAAAATCCTGTAAAAAGTGTAAACACAGAAAATGCACTCCCTGGGATACATTTTCTGTTTTGACTGAGTTCATTTCAAAACATACCTTTTACAAAAAAAAAAAAAAGGACTCCGACAGTGAAAATGCTTCCTTAGTTATCAATTTCTCTGATTTCAGACACCCTACGATTGTAATAAGAAAAGAAAGAGCTTCAACCGTATCCTTTATAGAAGCCGAATCTTCAGAATTCTTTCAGAGGATGGGAAACATGGGGCAAGTATGAGCGACATAAAGGAACAAAACGAATTACATGTTTTTAATGAGAAAAAGAAAATGAAACTCCTAAGTGTTTTATTCTAAAGAAGTTGAGGAACATTTCCTGTATACACATGGGAGACGTATCTTGATAGGTCAATTTAAAATTTCTAATGTGAAGCGGTGTTGCAGGCTTGAAGGAATTGGGGTCAGAGAATACAGACTCTCTCTCTTTATCAGGCAATAGATCATGTGGTGACAGCTCCTGTGAACACGCAGCATCTTTAGAATCTCAAGGCTGTAGGAAGGTCAGCGTGTGGCTCGGTGTGCTTTGTCTCCTATCTCCACTCGAGCTTAGAATGTTTTCTGTGTAACAACGTGAGGGAAAAAACAAACTGAAATATGACCTTTGTCATGAGAGGGGGAACAAAGAAGGTTCTCCTGTGGTTTTTTTGAAACAATCATTGCTATTCAATTTACACTATTCTTTGGGCTGATTCAAGACTCACACCCAGCAAAATTGATACAGATTTTTTAAAAATGCAAACCTTAGTCTCCCTCACTTTCTAAAGCTAATGACTGACAATGTAATTAGCAAATTAGGAAATCCGTTAAAAGAATTCCATAACCAATCCAGTTCTGTACTCTAAGGTCTGAGACATCAACTGTGTCATAGCTTAGTCAAAACGGATCCACATGACAATACAGGACAGCAATTTCCAATTAAAGAAGCAATGGAGTGGCTACACACACACACACAAAAAAAATATTTTTTAGCCAAGCAAGTTTCTAACAGCTGTTTGTACTCATGAAAATGCTTACTAAAAGGTGCTTTCTCCCTAAGAATATTACATGAAATATTAGTTCTCTGAGGTGTTCACAAGTGTGACAAAAATAAATACCCTCTGATTAAAGGCTGGGAGAAACAAATGTCCTTCCAGCTGGGCCTCTCCGACTTCTTCATGCAATGACGTGACTTCTTAATATCTAAGAGAAAGAGTATGTGGCATTTGCCCAATTAGCATGCATATGGTACCCATTTTTTCAGTTGTTTCAATTATGTTTTTATATATATACACACACATATATACATCTTAATCATTTTTCTTGCCCTTCCCATTTGCACCCTCCCATGTTAATGGACCATGAAATAAACAAAATAATCTGATTTAGGCTTTTTTTTCCCCTAGAGGGAGAGAGAGAAAAAATACATACATTCACTAAAGATAAAGCAACTCTCCTGAAACCCACCAAAGCAAATTATTTTTCTTAATTAAAACTGAAACTAAAATATTCTTCAATGCCAAAGTATATTTGACTTTGCCAAAATATGTTTTGTTAAGGCACTATGTTTTTCAATATCTCGAAACATTTTGCAAGTAAAACAATTTCTCTAAAAATAGAATTTTGCATGAAGGCTTAATAATTATGAACTCAAGCAAATATGTTTTGAAATTAAATTCTTCAGAAAAAAATTCACAAAATAGGGGAAATGTACATAGCATCTGAATAAATAATGACTTGAAAATGGCGATTTTGCCCTATTTGAACCTAGAATCAAATGAAAGCAATAATTTAAATAAATTTAAATTTTTCACAATTATTCTCATCAATTGCTAAGAAATAGACAGTAAAACTCTAACAGTAATCGAATCACAGCTGTTTATAATTCTCTGACAACATCAATCTCAAGTTTTGAGGTGTCATATATTTTCTATTTTCTATATATGAGGTAAAATTAAATCTATGGAGACATACTACTTTGAGAAATAATTTCTGGTTTATAATATTTTACAATTCTCAGTTATAAAAGAAAATTCTCACGAAGATCAGTTTTCCAATACAGATTTTAATATGTTCCAACCGTATTCAAACACAAAGAAGCAAGAGCTGTTTTTAAAATATTTTTAAGAATGACTTTAAAATGAAGTGGGAGAACTGACTTGAAAATAAAGAAGTAAAAGACTTTCTGAAGTAGATGGACATGGAGAGGAGAAAGAAGCTAAGAGAACAGAAAGAGAGAGGGGGAGTAAAACAAACTCATCTGCAAGGCAGGAAAAGGGCAACAGGGGTCTGAGGTATTCTGTGGCTTATTAACAGTAAAGTGGAATAAACACAAAGCCACCCTTTGCTTTCAGCCAAAGGAAACAACAGACCATGTGTTCCTATGCCAGCCTCAATCAAATTCAGAATACTGAACTATTATTCCTAATTTATCTAATAGATCCTTATTTTTTAGTATTCAGAGTATTTATTTCATGAAGTACAGCCATTAAAAAAAGAAGAGAAAAATGTATGAAGAATGCTACGAAAAAAATAATTCATTTTGTCTAACAAACAGTCAAAGAAAATGACCTTGGTTTCCAAATGCCTGGATCTAAGGATGCTCACAACAGAGGAAAGATAAAAAGATCATTTAAATGGCCATGTGAAAAATCTCATACTAAATGCCCAAATCAGCATCCCTGCCCGCCCCTTTTCCTAGCTGAGCATTTTGACTATCCAAATTCCATGTCTTTAAGGTGTTGTAGAATTTGGAATTTATGCATGAGCGAAGAACGTGTGTGTGTGTGTGTGTGTGTGTGTGTGTGTGTGTGTGTGTGTGTGTGTGTGTGTGTGTTTGTGTTTGAGAGAGAGAGAGAGAGAGAGAGAGAGAGAAAGAGAGAGAGAGATTAGGCAAGAAGAAAGCTAAAATTGCTCTTGTAAATTTTTAAATTCCTGAATCATATACCCCTCAATGTACTGAAGTCTGAGATTCATTTGATTCTTTTTCATTGTTGCAAAATAAAACTAGAAGACACTGAAGTAATTAATGGCTTAAAATTCTAAGAGAAAAATTATTTCCAATGTAGAATCCTAAGTATAGAAAATCATCAGCCAAGTACAAGACTAAAATGAGAACATTTTCAAATATAAAAAAATAATGTAAAAATGCCCAAATCTTTCCCTCTTTCTGAATCTCTGCCACCCCCATATATAGCTGACATACATTGAATTACATAGGTGCATCTTTTTTATTTTTTCTAACAATTGAAATACACTGACAATAGCTAATTGTACACTTACCTGTGCAAGAGGATATTTGTTAATATGACTTTCTCTGCTAGAGGAAACCTTAACCCTATGGCAGACTCACTTAACCCTCAGAGTATTGTTATCTCACGCAACAGGAAATCGAGAGGTGAGGAGGTTTAGGGAACAATTGATACAGCTGGTCATGATAAGTGAAGTCTGCACTTCCTCTGGTTGGCCAGACATCCTCCCCATAGGCACCACCCAGAGCAGCAAAGTGCTAGATATAACCACAGTTTCAGAAAATGTGCCCAATTACAGTAATGGCCAGAGAGGTTATTTCCACTTGCATAACTTTCTTATAAGTTAGGAGAGCTCTTCTAAAATTCTTATAATTTTTAAAATTATCCTTAAATTTTAAAGACTGTCCTTATATATTGTTTTAAAATTATCTTTTGTCCTGGGCATGAGAGTAATTCATTGATTAGAGTCCTTGACTTTGAAGTGTGAGGCCCCAGGTTCAATCCCTCCACACCACATAATAGCGGGACATGATTTTACAGACATTAAAACAAGTATCTAAAGAAAGAACTTATATTTGCGTAATTTTCTTCTTCTGAGAAAGCCAGCAAACTCCAAAGCTCTCTGTTTCTGGGAACTTCACTTCTTAAACGTTTACGTGGCTGTCTTGGTTTCTTCTGCAAATAGCCTGTCTACACAGATCCCTGCAATAACTCACTTAAGAATAACGGCAATGCTTTAAGGCAGTTAATCTCATCAGCGTCCAAGAGAAAGAGAAACTGCGACATAGAGAGGCCGGTGGCTCCCAGAGGTCTGCCGTGGCTGTTTGCCCTGTGGGTCATGAGGAGCCCCTTAAGTAGCAGTCATCCAGTGTACCTTCTTTGTCTGGACCGTTGGTTGTTTATTGCAATTAATAAATCCTGTTAGATGGCCATGGATAATTAATGTGTTGATGCATGTGCTCTGTGTTAGCTATGAGATTTAAAGGATAACTACCTCTACAGTAGTCACTTCAAAAAGACAGAGATGAATTGTGTCCCTTTCCACACAGCATGAGATGAAAGGCGCCACAAAGGTTTGCTGAGATTGGAAGTGACTCTAAGTGGCAATGACAAACCACTACTAAAACATGGAGAGACTACGGTGCCTACCCAGGAGATGAGAAGAGGGTTTCTCGGGTCTCTGCCTCCTCCACTCTGTGTCCCCTTTCCCCGCAAGTCCCATCTCTTTAGAACGTCAGTCACTCACAGACGTTCTTCTACAAGAGCAGATGCACTCCGCGAAGATTAAGTATTATCTTTTGATCTGTACATTCTGTATTTCAAGAAACTTTCTTCAAGTTTCAGCTATTCGCAAAGTTCAATTCCGGTTTCAGGACCAGAGATAGCAGGAACAGCTGGGTTCCCAGTCACAGCTAGAAAAGCAACTCACCATTCAGCGACATCCCCAGTCTAACTAAAGGGTAATGTTTGCCCCATTATCTTTTAAAAAATAATAAAATAAGCAAGTCAAAGCTAGGAAGCCCTCAGACTACTGGACAGCTTGATTGGGTTCCAAAACCATTTGCCCTATGAAGGCTTTAAAGCTAAGAAAACCACAACACTTCCATCTTCATGTCCACCAGGAAAAGAGAAGTGTTCCAAAGACTTCCGGTTAATAATGAATAACAGAATACGTTTGCTCTTGACTGCTTATTCCTTTAGGTATTTTAAATGTCTGTAATTTCAAAATGCAATTTAAAGTACCATGGCATTTTTGTTATCAACTGTCTTTTCTCTCTGGTTAAGTTTCCTTTTTTGAACTCAGAAGAAATGTTCTACTAATAAAAGATATGCTTTATTTTTCCTGGATTCAAGCTTGATTTAGGAAAAGGCACACAAAATAAAGTTATCTTGCCCTCCTTAATTTGATTATATTCGACCTATCAAAATATTTATATTAATCTCATTAAAATATGAATAACTGTTTTATGGCACTTTATTTTACAGTGTTCCCCAGGGTTCTTTTAAATGTCTTCCCCGTGTACTTTCTGGATTATAGATCACCACAGTACTGTCCCACATACTATCTCATTCATCTTAATAATTTAGAAGTATTCCAGTAATTAGAGTTCAGAGTTATACTTTCAGTTGAAGTTCTAAGTGTTATAAATAGTGTTATTCTTTTCTTTTAACCCATTGAGAAGCAGATATATTCAAAAGGTGACACTGACCAACCACTGAAATCCCAAATGTTTGCTCAACTTTTGTATTTTCCTTAGCATTCCCATGTGAATATGAAAACATTGATCCAGATAAAGTTCTCAAGGCTTGTTGGGAAGTCCCATTGTCTTTTGGATTTAAGGTATTTTTAACTCTGTACAAAAGCACTCCCATGTGGGCAATCCATTTCTTCACAAAACTGATAATCCTCAGGCTTTTTTTTTTTTTTTTTTTTTTTTTTTTGAAACAGGGTTTTGCTCTGTAGCCCAGGCTGGTCCTGAACTCATCATGGAGCCCAGGTGAGTCTTTGACTCACAGCAATCCTCCTGTCTCAGCCTCTTGAGTGCTGGGATTACAGGCCTGAGCCACCACACCCAGTGTGGTGATACTGGGGAAAAGAGCTCAAGTACCTAGCACTTGACGTAGTGCTTGAATCATTCCTCCAGCCCTCCTCACGCTTTTCTTAGTATCTGAGGTCAGGTAAGGGAGACTTGGGCTGTAGACACCAAAGTCTAATTTCCATCTTCAGCTCTACAGTACACAGGAATTTCTCTTAGAGAGTTAGTCCTCAGCTTGAGCTCAAATTTCCTGAAATCACACCCAGAGCTTCATTATTAAATAACATTTTGCTAGTTTAAGGTGGTGTCTAAAGGCCAACCGAGTTAATCTGGACTGATGGGCAGTCACTTGACAACACTGATTGAACTCCAGTGGACACTGCATACACTCCAGGGAAGCAAACTTACTGAGCACTTCCGGTATGAGCACTGCAGTAACTGACCACAGACCTTTATCTATTCTTCCATTTGATGACGATTGAAGAAAAATTGAAAACAATTTTGACAAAAATCTAAAAGATATAGGCATAAACAAGGACTTTCTTAATTAGACACCCAAGGCAAAAGAAATAGTCCCCAGAATCAACATAGGATTATTTTAAATTTAAAAATTCTGGATGGCAAGGAAATTATCAAGAAAGCAAGTAGAATCATCAGAATAGTGCTCCACCTATACCTCAGATAGGAAGCTGATAACTAGTATATATAAGGAGCCAAAGAAAAACAGACCCCTCAGATTCAAAGACTTGATTAAAAAATGGGAAATGGAAATGAATAGGCAACTTGCAGATGAGGAAGTCCAAACAGACAAAAAAAAAACATAAAAAGATGTTCAACATCCTTAGCCAGTAGGGAAATGCATATCACTAAGATACCTCTAACCCCAGAGAGAATGGCCTGTATCAAAAACTCGAACCGCCAGTCACTGCTGTAGGTGAAAAGGAACCCTATTATACTGCTGGTGAGAATGTAAATTGACACAATCATTATGGAGGGCAATATGGGAATTCCTCAAAAGGCTGAAAATAAATATTCCCTGTGATCCAGCAATACCACTTCTGGGAATCTTTCCAAAAGAGTTAAAAACAACATATAACAGAGACACATGTATACCCACTTTCACAGCAGCACAACCAACAATAGCTAAAATGTGGAAGACACCAAAATACCCATCAACAGACCAGTGGACACGTATGAAAAGAAGCCAGAAGTTACACGGTGCCAGGTAGAGTGAATAAGCTGGACAAGGAAACCCATAATATTCTAGCAAGCCTTCCTTCCCATTGAAGAGCACTCAACAACAGCATCCACCATATTTTGTTATCACACTTCACAGAGAGATGTGCAGAAGATTTTGCAAATGCTAAAGTATTTAGAACAATGGGGTAAGTGTGTTCCAAGTGAGGGGGAGTCTCTTGAGGGGATTAATGGCACATGTCTTTTACTGTAATTTTTTAGCTTAAAAATTTCATCATATATTTCTATCACATATCATACATCCCCCACTAACAATGTATAATCTGTCCCTTTTTGATGCAGACTGTCCTCAGAGGCACCGAATTAGTGAACCTCAATCAGCTCATCAGTTTTTTGCTCAAAATTTCGTTATTAAAAAATGGCTGTTAACCAAAACTTTTGCCTTTAAATATCCTGACTTCATCTCTTCCAGTTGGCATATTTTGTGGTATAAGAAATCTTCTCTGATGTGTCATAGTTGTCTTTTAACTTGAGAAAGGTTTATAAACCATATACTTATGTAAGGCTATTGAATAGAAATAGTTGTTTATCTAGAAAAATATTAGACCCCATCTACTCGTCTTAGATTTTTAAAAATAATATGCTATAATTTCCTGTAGAAATAAAAAATATAGCCTCATATTATTTTCTGAAAGCCATGTAGCCATTTATTATTATGATAATATAAAATGAAATATTTATTGAGTATTTAATGTATATATACACCAGTGCTGTACGTTTTCACATATTATTTCCTTTAATTTCTCTTAATTTTTGGTAAAATTTTGACCAAAACTAGATGAGTGAAGCATTATATCTTGTTTCCAGGTTGTAAAATTGGGATATAGAGAATTTGCCTGGTTACTGCAGTCAGTAACTTGGGAAACTATATTTGAGTCCAATGTGTTTTCCTTCTCAACTTAAGTATATTGATCAATTTGCTGCTGCTACATGAATTTTTTTCTCCTTCGTAATCTTCCCAGTGGCATTCCTGATCTACTCCCCTTGACCACAGTTCCACTTGGCACTTCAGACTCAGCTAAGTTCTACAAAAAATAACACAGGAACTGTGTCATCCAGGGCCAAGTAGGTTCTGTGCAAGGTTGACTCACTACTTTGTTTATCTGGTCTTCTCTCTTGGTTCTAGAATCAAGCTCATTTTTCTTATTCCTTATAATTAGATTCCCACGTGAAGTTACATATAAAGTAATTAGATCCCTGGTTCAATTTCTTGGCTTCAATGTGTTTCTTGGTAGCATCTACTTTTCCCAAATATCAGTTTTTGATATTAATTTATGTGTCTGTTGGAGCTCATTTATCACAAGAGGTACAAATAAGATTTCCAAACTTTGTTAAGTACCTTTCATTGACTACCTTTTACAGGAGATATCCAGCACATCTGAAATTTAATCTTGTGTTGCATAGGTAGAATAAAAGAAATCTTCATCACTGGAAAAACTTGATTCCAAAAGGACAATGTAATAAATAAAGCCAGGCCTACACCAAAGCGAGAAGCAAGAGTCAAAGGCCTACTTACTTGACAAAAGAATTGCACGGCACTGGCTATTTACCTTGCCAATTGTTTTAAAATGCAATACTTCATTAGAAATTTGGAATTTTCTAAAATTTAATAAGACCAACATATCAGGAAACAATTGTCTCTAGAACATAACATATTACTCACAGTTATCAAAAGCACGTCATGCTACAGGTGTTCACCTAGAGAAAGACGAGAGTTGGCCAAGAATTAGAGATATAGACAGACTGTGGGCAAACATTTTGTGGTGGTTTTCATGGGAAAGAAGGTATAAGGCAAGGCAAGGAAACTTAAAATTGGCTGATGTGAATAATTTCAATGGACTTTGGTACATAGAGGCTGTTTCTGACCCAGATGTAATTGGAGTGTGGCCCAGAGTGTGAGAACCCAGTGAAGAAAGTGCTTGGGGTTTGAACTCTGTGTGGTTGAGTTTCTACTTGAAAAGTCTGCTCACAGGCAAGTTATTTACTATCTCTACAACTGGCCACCCTTGGCAGAACAGTCCCCGCAGGTGCTCCAAGTAGAACAAGAAAAGTCATAGCTAGCTCATTAACTTGATGACTGCTGAGTTAAGAAATTGTGAACTTTTAAAAATAGTTTGAAATTACTTTAAATAATCAGTATTTATGTATTATAATCTTCATGTCTTTTTATTTGAAGGCTTTATAATATTTTACAAGTTAAATAATTTTGTGAACAAAGATGAAATTAAAGATTCCTGGACAAATTCAAATTTTGCTATAAGGAACATGGAAAATCTCAATATAAATAATAAGTGTTCATTTAGTAACCTTATATGCAGAACCATTATGAAGTATGAATATAGTACGCAAATTTTATGGTAGATTTTTAAGGATATATGAAATTTGGGGTTTTGGCCTTGCCACCAGTAGTAAAATGTGATGTAAATGCTTGAGGATCGAAATTGCATTAACTTAGACTTTCTTATACTAGTGTGTGTGGTTAATGGAAGAGAAAAATATTTTGACCTTGGAAAGAGGTGTCTCATGGAGAATCCCGCTGATCCCTTGTCTCTCTCTCTACACCCAGATCTCAGTACAGTTTTGCTCACGATGCATCGCCCCCCATGGCTGTTATTCACAAGCTTCTAGGAAGCACGAATAGCAAAAGAAATTTAAAGTTCTGTGGGTCTAAGGGAGAAAGGGCTTAATTCTGTGCTTGGGGTTGGCACTGAACTTTGATTAAGGAATTCTCTTCAGTTCCCACAATCCACATTACAACTTTTAAAATCCTGCGTTAGAACTCCAAAGCTGAGTCATAACGCAACCAAAGTCAGAAGCTACTAGAACCTGTGCTGGGTAACACACTAGCCTTTCCTGTGTCCTGTAAACATTTATCACTACTGACCCCTGGCTATAATTTGCATGACCTTCATCTTTCCCAGGCTGGTCAACCGCCAAAATTCTCCCTAAATTTAACATTTAGAAATTTAGAGGTGGTTTCTACACAGAAAGCCTCATGACCAACTGTAAACTGGCAGAATCCCCCTTCCAGATACGGTGTGCTCCTCACGTTTTCTTGAAGCTTGCAAAATATCATGTGCTGCTTCAAACAACAAATTACACTTCAAAGGAATATTGCATTCCACCTTATGCCAAAGAAAAGTACGGAAAGCAAATATACACATATACACATATGAATTTCAGAAATAAAATTGAGTTTAAGTTCTAAGGCATAAGGAATTAATGAGCAAATAAATTGCTTACCCTTGCTGTGTTTTCCTCATCTATTAACTGAGGGAAAGCAATGGCATTTCCAATGTAATAAACAAGTAAGAATAGTTAGTTACTACTTACACCACAAGGAACAGGAGGGAAAATACTCCAAAAGAAACACTCTGGGTTTCTGTCTTACGCACAGTTTTCTTCTTTATTCAAGGACTTGCGGACACTGACCTATAGTGGATGAAGCCTGAATGTTTGCTAATAGGAGGATATTAAGCAAGTTGGGGAGAAGGGTCCACATTCATGATCAATTATGGGTAAAGACAACCTTGAATAAGATAACATGGTAAGAACTTTAATAAGGGGAAAAGGGTGGATCTCTAGAAATGCTGGCAACAAGCAAAATAAGGAACGGCCCACTGGCTTAGAGGAAGACAGAAACAACAGCTATGTTTGCCCAGCAAGGCCACACAGATGAGTCCCAGTTTTTACCTTAATACGTTGTCAACAAGATGCTGCACTCATAGCCAAAGTTTCGCTTTTTGAAATTGCTGCACTGAGCACTGCTTTATGTTAAAATAAATGATTCTCTAATAAATATATAAATCACCATATTGCACCTTAAAATAATAATACAGATGTTAAAGAAAATTTCTACAATCACAAACATAGAAAATATGTTTCAGGGTGTCTCAGACCTTCCAGAACGATTTAAGTGCTGCAATAGCTTCAAATGCATGCTGTCAGTTTCTGCAACAAGAACACCAGGATCAAAAACACAAAGTGTGTTCTTTGAAACAGAGACATCACTCAAACAATGAAAGGAGTCATTTCTTCAAAAAAGCAGGCCAATGAAATGAATAGCTGAAACACATGTTCACACACGCACACATACACATATCTGTATACATGCATGGATGAATTGTTTATGTCTATATAAGCAAATTTATACAGCTACAATTATTTTCTAAAGACTTAGAATATAACATATAAAATCTCCTTTTCCGTTTCCACAAAAAGCTTAATGCAATTTTCAAGAAGAGCTGCTTCTTTTAAAGATGCATGTGGAAAAACATTAAAACAATCTTCCAGAGGAAAGATAAAGAAACTATTTAAGGCAATGTTTGATTCATTGAGTATATAATACTGATAATATGGTAATAAAAGAATCAAATATATTTCCTTAAAGAGTATGGAGGTCTGAAAATATTTGCTAAGTCAGTTAAAATGTAAGTGTATAGATATGTCTTATAAATTAGTAATTTTTCTCACTAAAAATCTTTCGGCACTAATTAAAGTTTCAGATTTTCGGAGGGAGGGGAACAGCCCACCCTCCCAAAAAAGTTTCAGATTTTCATTCCTGATTAGGAAATTATTTACCAAAATAAATCCCTCATTCTCTGTAGATTGTAGCCCAATGCCTGCATATGTTTTGAGGATGGAGAATGCATTCAAATTATTAAAAAGAGTTAATTCAGGAATAAGTGTAGCAAGTGGATGTGCAGGTGCCTCTTCTCCATCTTGTAACATAAAATGTAGTAACATTAATTTTAAACACCAATAGCCTTAATCTGTAGTATTCCACTCTAGAAGAGGCCATCTGTAAAAACGTATAACTTCTAAAAATACAAAGATACTTAGGGATTTTTCTAGTTCTATAATTTCCTATGATTTTGTTTTCCCTCTTCTCTTTCTTTTCCTTTCTCATAACATTGAAAAGAAGATGAAATAGGCTGATGTGTCCAAAAAGAATAGACCCCTGTCAGTCAGAAATTTGTAACCTATGAAATAAAAGTTCCCTATCAGCACCACTAGTGCCTTCATTTACGTATTCCTCCACCTCCCCCTTCAGTCACCAAATATTGACTAAAAGTGCTATGGGTTTATAATTAAGGAGACCAAAATATCTTGTTCTTTAGTGTTGACCAACTCACACTCTAGTGGGCACTTAAATAAGTAAAAGTGAGGACAGAAAAAAATAACTTAAAATATATTTTTGATGTACAATATTATGACCTACAGATAGAGAAAATCATCTACATATTAGGGAATTGTAATGATTGACACAGATCAAGATGAATGATGACCTTCTTTTGTCTGATGAATATTAAATAAGCTGTTACTATTGACCAATTGTCCATCCTATCTCCATTCTTCAAATAGCTGACTTGGAAAAAGTGTGTATATGCGGTAAAATAATCAGCCTATCTGTCTTGGTACCCTGGCTTTCTACTTTTCAGCTAATATTTCAAGAATGCAATTAACACTGCTAAATATGTCATAAAATAAACTTTTTATGTATTCATTTGTGTGTATTGTTTGCTTGGTTGAGATAGAGTCTTGCTCTGTGGTCCAGGCTGTCCCTGGACTCTCTATGTAGCCTGAGTTGGCCTCAGACGTACAGCAATCCTCGTGCTTGCTGCAGCCTCTGCAGTGCTGAGATGAGAGACGTGCACCACGGTGCCCAGCTATTACGCGGTGCTTCTTGGACAAGTGCTTTAATTTAATCTAGTCCTTTGTTTTTTCTTTTTAAAAAAAATCTAAGAAGGTATTTTTTTCTATGAATTTCAAATGGCTCCAAAATGGTCATTTGTATTAAGCGTGTGTGTGTGTGTGTGTGTGTGTGTGTGTGTGTGTGTGTGTGTGCGAGTGCGCGGGTGTGTGTGGTGCTGGTGACTGGACCTAGAGCACTCACAGTGTCTTATATCCCCAGCATCACACTTACCCCTTTTTTGTCTTTTGAGATAAGGTCTTGCTAACTAGACCAGGCTGGGCTAAACTCATGATTCTCCTATCTCAGCCTACCAGAGCACGGGGGTTACATGCATGCACCACCACTCCCTGCTCCTTGTAATAATTTTCTACTGTCCAATAAGAGGAAAAATTAAACAGTATCAAAAACATCTCTGAAATATTGAGTATTCGGTTTAATTCCTATGTTTAAAAATCAGTGCCAAGTAAACAGAATAAATATAATAATGTGTAATGCTCTTTCTTAAAAGTTTAATATTCTGGAGCGCCATTGCTTCTTGATCTATGGATGCAGTGTAACTTTAGTCTCGAGACACTGTTGGTGAAAATGCTTTTGGGAGAAGAACATGGTTGGGTCCTGTACACTGGGTTCTGGCTCCCTAAGGGATATTCTCTATTAATTTTTTTGGTTATTTGTTTTATGCCTGTGTTGGTTGAAAAGTGTTATGAGAAATCAGAGATGGAATATGAAATATGAATTGGGAAATGTATAGTGGATAATCATTATATGAGGAACTGTGGAAGAGATGATACAGAAAAATATAAGTTCTGTTAACCTGGAAGGTTGATCTTGATTTGTAGAAAAGGAAGCAGATCATCTTTGAATTTCCACCACGAGTTAGACCATATCCGAATTTTTGTTAACAGTCACGACAGCTGTATAAGAAAATTTTTCCCACTTAAAAAAAAAGAGTGACTAAAATATTCAAGATACCACAGCTGACATCAGGAACTTCTGAACAAACAAACAAACAAACAAACAAAAAACTTTTTCAATGACTCAGCAATATTTTATCACAAATAATTCTGAGGGGTTTTTTTTTGGCAGTGTTCTACTGTGGGACTAGTCTCAATGCAACCAATGGGAGGTCATGACAAGAAATCATGGAGACCTTGTTTCAGCTTGGCCTCTGCGGATGAACTTTCCAAAGACTATCAAGTTCATTCTTACTCTAACTATAAAATGCTTTTCACAATGTGAGAATACTCTGAGGTATTAATGAGTTCATGCATGGGATAGCCTTTCACATCTCTGAGATAAGAACCCAAAGGACATGACAGTTTCTCTTGTTTCCTTTCATTTGCTGTTTTGCCCAAGTTGTCTGAATATTTATAACTTGGTAACTCTTTAGCCATCAGAAAGATGAAACCACAATTCAAAACCCAACTAAGAATAATGACCAGTAAATGTTCTAAGTTCAGTCTCCTGGTACCCAGAAGCAAACATTTTAGGGCTTCTTTCACTTTCGGAGCTTTGGTGTGTGCGGATTGGTCCTATTAAATGAATATTAGATATATTTATTAATAATACAAAAGTTATCAATAAGCAAGAACTCTGAGTATCTGAAGGACTTTCCAGACAAAATGTGAGAACCATTTCTAAAGAATCTAAGAGACTATAAAAAGGGAATAACAGCAGTTGTTAATGGTGCCAGCAGTACTCCAGGGGCACATGTTAAACTTGGTAGAGCAATGGAGATGTCATTAGTTACGTGACATGACAGGGAAGCTCACAGGAAGAAGTGCCTTTTTGACAGGGTAATGTATTGTCTATAACTGAACCATGAATGCACCAGAGATTGGTTGTACCTGTTATCACATATTTGAAAAGACAATCGCAAAATTCACAATTGCTAGGAGTTACCCTCTCTCTTGTTCTAAAAAGAATATCTGGAGTTGCTATTTTTAGTTTTCTCAACTCTTCCTAAACCTCTTTAAACTTAACTTACATGTGCTTTCACACCAGGACCATCAGCTTCTCAATTCTTATTCTTTCCAAATACATTTAAGCTTGATTAATGTATCATTTATCTAAGTTTTTCTTGAGGATATTCCATGTTTTATACATAGTAGATATTCAGTATGTATTTGTCTAGTTAGTGTTCTTCCAGTGCTTGGTGCTCTCGTGTACCGTAAGCCTGTTTCTTATTTCATAATTGCTTACATCTGTGTATCAGAGTGTTTTTCTCCATGGTTAACTCCCAAGTCTATACTCCAGGCTACTGTCTTGTCCTACCACCCATTATCCTATATTCAAATATCTAAGCATGTCACTTGAGTGTGGCACAGCACTGACTTCCAACCTATCTCAGTTTTTTCTCTTCAAATCTATTTTTGCTTGGTCACTTCCTGGCTCAATGTCTCCCTGTCTCAACACCATGCATTTTATTTTCCAAGGCAGAATCCTTGATTTCTTCCTGCTTCTCACTCCAATATTTCGTTAACCACTTCATATTGCTAATTTTACTACCGAATTATTTTTTTAGGTTTATCCTTTTCCCTTTTATCTCACTGACTGTTCCACACTGTACTACCATTTTCTCCCTCAGGTACCACACCATAACTGTCTCCTAACCTCCCTTCCCTTATTCCCATTTGACCTAAAATAATTTTACTAGTCATAAACATGTTCCCATGACCCTCCTGCCAAAATCTTTGTCCTTACAGGCGATCAGCCTCTTCGCACAGCATGTGTGTGTCATCATGCTCTTCGTTTATCCCTCCTTGTCTCTTCTAGTGACAGTGACATAGTTTCCATTCTTTGAAACAAACATACTCTTGTGTTCAGACCTCCAGGCACACAGTTTCCTCTCTGGGACATCTGTCCACCCCTTTCTATTTCCCTCCAACTTGAAAACGTCCTTAACGTCTTTCAAATTTCAACTTCATTCTGGAACCTTCCTCTGGTTTACCTAGACAAATTTAGTTTTCCGGTATGTATTTTTCCATGTCATTCCTCATCAGACTAATTATTATGTACGTGCATTTCCAACAGAGCTCATAAACTAAAAAAGGAAACTACGTCTCTTCCTTATTTTCTACTGGTATGTTTTATGATATATGATAGTTTCATTACACTTGAGGAACTGAAGCACATACATATTGCTTTTTCTCATTCTATCCATAGGACCTGTATATCAGGCTTTGCAAGTAGTGATGCTTAATAAAAGTCACATATAAATAAATATACCCAAAATTGAAACTAATACCATTCAAGCATACATTTATTAGAGTTAATTGAATCCTTTTCTTACAGCCAAGAAATCTGTTTCAGAGCCCTTTTGATTACAGTCCCATATAGTTGTTCATCCACTGTTGACAGTAAAAGGAGACAAGAGGGAAAACAGAGAACTGAAGCAAATCAGGAAGGATTGTCTCGTAGGAGTGAGGCAGATGACGCACGTACATACAGCACACTAGATCTGCTTTGTCTGAGAGCAGCGTGTATCCTTGATCCAGAAGTGGTAGGAATTACGCAACTCCAAAAGATACTAAAATGTAGAAACATAGATCCAATCTTAGATTTTCTGATTTGTGAAAAGATAGAAAATCTTTCTTTTTATCTGAAATACCATTTTAATTTTAGCAACTCACTTCAAGTTTTTGACACAATAGTTTTAACTGTGGGAAAGAGCTGCAATCAAAATATATAATGGTCTGTGTAGGCAGACACAAAGAGATCAGTCTGTCCATGGTGTGACAGCAGAGTGCACAGGCATTTGCCATCAAGTTCCTGAGCAGTAAGAGCTTTAGAATGTGCCAAGCAGGAGTTCTATGCAGCTAGGACAGTAGACGGGCACTCGGGAGGCCTGCAACCATCTTAGTGTTGTAACCTAGTGTGGCCACATCCATATGTTAGTCCAGGTACAGCAAAGTATCCGGCCCTGAAGCCAAATACATCATGAGAAACTATTTGGTGTAGCCTGCCCAAGGCCTCACCAAAGAAAAGAAGTTTACAATTTCAGCCATCACACTAAAGGTGAGTTAATTGCTTTGCCAGGTAGGGCAAAATTGAGAATTTTGTATGTCATGTGCATTGCGCAAGAAATTATTGGATGGACCTTTTAGAAAAAAGGTTTCCTACTCCTGCAGTACAGATATAAGCAATACTACCCGAAGCCCTCCAGAGCCCCTTTTTTATTTTGAAATACTGTTATTTTTATTTCCTATTTGATTTGTTCCAACATTAGGTTGTAATTGTTCAGAGTTTCACTGACCCTTTCTGCACCACAGAGTTTTATCAGTCAATTGAGAAGCGAGTCCCAGTAGCTGCCAATGCCAAAATCATGAGTTTGGTAAAAATAACTTGAGTGTAAAAGGTTCCGCACAGCTTCCATATCACTATCTGTAACTCCTGACTCATTCTAGGCCCCCACTATCTGCCTAACGTTCATTTTTAAGCTGCAAGCTGTTGCTTAATCTAGTAATACATACATCTGGAGTGACTTCAAGATCAAGGACTGATGAGTCATTCCCGAAGCAGCTTGTGTTATTTATATTCTGCAAGTGTATACAAAACAGATTCACAGAAATGATTATAATGAGGATATAATTAAAGAATGAGCAAAGGAACCTTGAGATCATCTAGTCCAGCCCCTTCATTTTACAGATGAGGAGACTACACCCACGGGAAGCTGAGCTAGCTCCTGAAGGTCATGTGACTTTCAAGCTGCCCTGTTGAAAAAGTTCGTAAAATGTTGCCAGAGCTTCTGAGGGACAGCAGTCTCAGCCTGTAGATGAGAATAGATACCATGCAAATTGAGGCTTAGGGAAGAAGTCTGGGAACCGAAAGTTGTTCCTAGCTGATCACCAAAAATAGATTTTGCTGGCAAGGAGGAAAAGTAAACAGCTATAACCTCACCAGAAGGCAGAGGTGGATTTCCTATGAGACAGTAACACATTCACTGTCATCTGAGAAGAAAAGCAACGTTCACAAGGGAAGTCTATGGCCACAGTCCCCCTGAGTACTGGAGATGTTTCCATCTTAATTCTGTTACTTTCTTGCCATCAATTTCCAAATTTTCTACTTTGGTGACTCGCTGCTCCCCACCATGCCCCATTCTCATTTTTCTTTCAATTCCCTCTTGCTTTCCTCATGATGGCTGTCCCTGGAGCCTCGCCATCCTATCTTGTTCCCACTTGCTTGATCCCTAAGCCATCCAAAGCCCCATCACCCCTAAAGTCCTGTCTCTTCTGTCACCTTGGGGGGAAAATGGAAAACCAACCTTCTCCTCTTTACACTTTAGTTCTTATAATTAAAATTCTTAACTTAAAACATTGAAATTGACCCTCAAATGATCCTTCTCCTCTTTATTCAGTTCAGTTTCCACATGTTCAAAGTTTTATATCTCAGCCAATGATAATGTCACTGTAGCATTTGTATTCTATAACTTCTGATGTAAAGTGCAAATAGATTTTCAGTAAAAATGATTCGACTGGGTAAAGTATAAGCTTTGATCTAATGAATTAATTTAGATGAATTTAAGAGGTGATTAGAGATTCAGAAAGTTTATCTTCAAGAACATCATTTATAATGTTATTCAGAAGAACCAGGGAAGACATCAGAGGCTGAGGAAGAGAATAAGGGATAAGAGAAGTCAGAGGATGTAGCAGCTTGCTTATTACCACATCAGAACGTTTTACATTACTATAGACTATAGCATAAATGCTAAATTGTATCAGTAAAAATTCTATTGCCATCCAAAATGGACAAGCTTTTTGGAGCTTAACTCCTCAATTGATTGTGACTGAAATTTCCAGACAAAATGCAAAAACTAATTCTCTGAAAACAGAATAGGGTACAAAAGCAGGCAGAGTGAAGAGGGAAAGTCAAAACAGAGTGGGACACGGCACTGTTGCAGAGTGGCTTCCCTGGGATGTTCCTCCTTATGTCTCAGGATGTAGACCTGAAAGGAACTCTGATCACAAAAATGTGGAAGTAGCACAAGCTCCTAGAATCTCTTCGATCCCAAGAGAAATCTAATGTGCATGGCCAAAGGGTTGAACAAACAGTCCCCGGGGAACAAACAGAACCAGGGGGTCCAGCAGAAGTCAGTTGGTACAAGCAATTCACATGTATTCACATATATCAGAACATTTTCTGAGCTCATCTCTAAGCTGTGAATGAATATATGAGAAAGACCCAAGGTATTATTTAAAAAAATTTCAAAAAACGAACCACACATAAAACACCACAGAAGTTTCTGACTGGTCCCTAAATGGCATGTTAATGGCACATAACCAAAGCAATGAATTAAGGTCCAGTAACTAAATTTGTTATAAAAACACTAATAAAAATTGAGAAAAATTATGATACACCTCTCAATGAGTTAAAAGTCTGCTGAATCCATCATAAGAAACTAAAAAGTATTGCCAACAGTATTTTAACAGAATGTAGGCTCTCATAACCAGTGTTCAAAAATACTAAACATACAAACATCAAAAATTCAAAAAATCAGTTGTCAGAGTAAATACAATCAACACATCCTAACCAGAGGAAATTCAAATATTGGCAGTACACACAACAGCTTCATCACAGAAAATAAAATTGTGCTGCACAAACTAAAAATAAAATCTTGAAATAAATGGAAAATTACTTTTCAGCAATTAAAAACTATTTAAATGCCAACTTTAGAACAAGTATATATCAATGCAATTATAAAAGTTTCAAAATTCAATGCTGAGTCCCGTATTTGAATGTAAATAAATTAAAAAGTCTAATTTCTAGAAATAGACTAAAATAAATTATCTTGATAAGGAACAGAAAGAAACAGAGAGATAAATATTAAAATAACTTTTTAATAATTAGGTATTTGCAATGAAATATCATTTTCCACTATTCTTATTAGTAGTCTTTTAAGAAAAAGAAAATTATACAGACATATTTTTTGAAAAAAAAATCAAATGAAATATCTAAAAATCCATGAATGATTAAGAGATTCAAAAAGCTTAACCAACTGTAAACAAGATAAACTCAAAGAAAATCAGGATCAGACATCAAGATAAGCTGACGAACTCCAAACATAACAAAAGACTTAAAAGCAGTGACAGGAAACATGATCATCTCAATGTACAGAGAAAACACTCTTGAGAAAAATTCAACATGCATTTGTGATCTCATCAAACGAAGACCACAAGAAAAACTTCTTAGTTCGATAAAAATCATGTACCAAAATGCAGACATTTAATCATATATGCATAAAATCTAAAATAATATGTAATAAAGAAAATGTGAAAATCTTTCCCTATGATCAGAAACATGGCAAGGATGCCCACGCTCACTATTCCTGCTCAATTTCTTATGTAGAACTCCTGGAAAATATAATAAAATAAAATGAAATGTGAAGAAACTGGAAATAAAACCCTATTTTTCAAATATGATAGCATAATGTAACATTAAGAAATCTACAAATTATAAATCCTAAGTGTTTTGGTCAAGTTCAGAACTGTACTTTAAAATATGCCTAGCATCAGTATTATGAAAACTACAAACATGAATCAAAGCCTTAAATTCATAAGATAAATCTTTTCTTCACAAATTGCATAACATAATGTCGTTAGGATATGACTTCTTTCCAGAATAGTAATAAATTACCAATTCAATCAAATTCCCAGAAAAAATGACTTTGTAGATGTTAATAAACAATTGACATGGAAAGGCAAAAGAATTAGAAGAGCCCTTAAGAAAAAAAAGGAAGCTACAGAGGCAGTATATGATCTAACTTCAAGGCTTACTATGAAAGCTATCATAATAAAGACAGTGTGTTACTGATTGAAAGACAGAAAAAGAGGATGATGGAACAGAATAGAGTGTGGAAACAGAGCCATGTATATATGGTCAACAGATTTTGACTAAAATGGGCAGTGAATTTGCTATAGAAATGGTAGTCTGCTGTACATGAACAGTTAAACATGTTTGTCTATATTAGTTTTCTCATTGATGAACACCATGTGTGATTCCCATAACTTAAGGGAGGAGAGGTTTAATTTGGTTCACACTTTAACATGAGTCAGTCTCCAGTCAACTGGCCTCAAGGCAGAATCAGCATGGTAGGAAGATATGGGAAACAGAGCTGCTTAGTGCTTCATGACTGGGAAGCAGAACAAGGGAACAGAGCCAGGAGGGAAGGGACCAGGAATGTGCCCCGGGGCCTTGCCTCCAAGGTCCACACAGACTATCCAGAGATGTACTTTACCTACCCCACGGGCAAGCAGATCCCAAAGCCAATCAACTTAACATTCTATTTTAACTGCCACAATATGCAGAAAGAAAGAACCGCCGAAAGAAAGAAAGAAAGAAAGAAAGAAAGAAAGAAAGAAAGAAAGAGAGAAAGAAAGAAAGAGGAAGGAAGGAAGAGAGAGAAAGAGAAAGAAAGAGAAGTTTAACACATCTCACAATTTATACATGATTTAAAAACCTTCTAACTGTAAAGAGATTCTAAATACACTGAAAATACCTCTTTGAAAGAAAAAAAAACTGATTGATCAAAAATATGACCTGTCAAGAAAATGAAGAAGCAAGCAGTGCACTGGGAGAAAATATTTGCAAAGCACATGCCTATCAAAGGACTTGACACAAAGGACTAGAAGTATTCTGAAGACTTGATGTGACAGTCTTGATTGTCACTTGACTGACTCGAGAGACCTGAGACCCATAAAGCACATTCCTGGGTGTGTCTGGGTGGGATGTGGGTACTGGGAGACTATACCTGGTCCCCGGACCTTTCTGTTCATCTGCCCGTGCTCTCTACTTCCCTGGCACCATGACTGGAATATCTTCTCCAGGCCCTTTAGCCACAGATACCCCTGCCTGGGAGCAGGCCAGCCCTGAGCTACTGGAACTGTGACCAATTATGCTTCGCCTCTTTAAGGTGTATGTGTCAGGATTTTGCGCCAACAACAACAGATTAACTGACAAAGTGACTCTAGGAAAGCAGCACCACTTTAAAAAGTGGGAATTTTAGATGCTTGAAAAGATATTTCTCTGAAAACAGCATCACTTTAAAAAGTGGTAAATTTAGATGTTTGAAAAGAAAATTTCTCTGAAGAAAACATATGAGTCTAAATAAACATGTAAAAAATGTCCACCATTCTTAGTTACAAAGGAATACATATTAAACCTATGATGAAATACTATTATACCTCTATTGCAATGGTTTTAATACTGACAGTATCAGTACTGGTGAGGACACAGAGTAACCAGAAGCTGCAGCCACTTGGAAAACGACTAGCCAGTTTGCTCTAAACGTAAATGTGGACTTAAATTTATGATCCAGCAATCCTCACTCCCAGGTATTTACTCAGAAGAAATTAAGACTCAGGTTCATACAAATCTGTGTATGTTTTAGTAGCTTTACTCAGAGTCATTGAAAATGGAAATCAACTCAAAAGTCCATTAATTGACAACAGGATAAACCAGGCTGGTGCATTCTTAGAGGGAAATGCTAATCACAAAGAAAGAAATTTTAAGAAGAAATTTTGCAGTAAAAGGCAGCAACTTGGGTGAATTTCAAATGTTATGTAACAAAACATTATGGGGGAAATCCAGTGGTGATTAGTGATACATCAGCAATCATTAGTTTGGGTGCTTACTTAGTAAGAAGAGTAGGAAAATAGGGGAACGTGAGGGGTGAACATGAGGGAACTTCTCTGTGTCTTGATCATAGCCATGGCTGTGCTACTGTAGAGCTCTCAAAATCTCACAGAACCATACACTGAAATGAATGATTCTCACTATATGTGAATTATTTGACTAGTATTTTTTAATTTCACATTTGGAAGTATTCTCAAATGCGTGGAAAATTTTCACACAAGATAAAAAATGAAAGCCAAAATTTATTGCTCAATTTTGTGAAGGAAAAAGGATCAATAGGAAAAACAGGGAAGAAATACTCTAGTAATCATGTCACAAAAATATGTGAGTTTTATTTGTTCCTTTACTCTGTTTTTCTCCAAAATATCAAAAAATTGACTTTTTTAAATCTGAAAATTGATATCTAAAATAAATGATCATTACTAATAATTTGTTTTCTCCAGTATGCAATCTAGAGGCTTCTCAAATACTTATTCCCTAAGCTCTCATCTCTTTATTTTTGCTGTCATAGCAGAAAGCTCATTATCATCCAGTTTCTCCCTGGAATTTGTCTTTGCTCCTCCTCAGCTAACACCTACCCTCTAAATTCCACCCTTGCCTTCTAACTCTCTGCTGCTTTAACCTCCTGAACCTCTCTTGAATTCATGCCTTCCCACCTCCACTAGTCCTGACTAGTTACAAGGTCTAATTATCTTCCACTGGAACACTTCAACATTCTCCTGCAGTGTTTCCCTTTGTTTAGAATGTCCTTCCTCCTAGCAAAACATTCACGCTACCATCAGAATAATCTTTCTGAAAAACACATTTGGTCACACAGTTCTATTGCTTCAGCCGTGACTACTTGCCTATGGAATGAAGTTCGGGTTTCTTCCTTACGTCAGCTATTTCATAAATATTTTGCAATTAAAATAATATGCAAATAAGCAAAAGAACACACAAGATTTGAATGGTATATTTACAGAAGATGCAACATAAATTCATTAATGCAAAAACACTGATTCAGAACTTGCCTCCTATTACGCTTACTTTCAACTTCCAAGCTTCTCCCAAGTTTCTAGAGGAAGAGAAGAATGGACCAACTCTTCTTTTCCCCCCCAAAGCCTGGAGGTAGGTGTCACGGTTTCACTGATAGTTGTCAAGATCCACCTCACTCCTCTTAGTTCCTTCCTTATCCTACTCGCCATCCCCAGAAAGACTGCCTTCGTGTCCTCTCGCTGCACCAATGGCCACCCTGGACTGTCGCTGTCTGGGCTACTCCAACAAAAAGTACAGCTCGGCTGCCCACTGCAGTATCTCTCTCCCACTCCCATCACTCCTGTCACCCCTGCCACTTCTTTAAGAAAGCAGTGAGAAGGGGCACCCTGACACCACCAAGATCAGGGAGGGAGAAATCTGGGTCCATGATGAATATCCCCAAGTTACTCCAATCCCACTAAGCCTTGATTAGCACAACTCACCGTCCGGAATATTCTCAAGATTCAACTCACCCTTTTTTGGCATGGACTCTACAGCTTTCAATCAATCTGCCAGTCACCATGGCAGCTAAGGTTATGGTGAACGCGCTCAGTCAGCTCCATGAGATGGCTGCCCTCAAATAAAAACTATTCAGCAGGAATAAAATAGGACCAATCAGTAGGCTCGGATGAGCTTGGGCCAATTAGGGGGCTTGAATTTTGACCAATAACCAATTTTGACTAATAATAAAGCCAGTTGTGACTATATTGACAGCACCTCTCTAGCTCCTAGAGGACTCCCCCTGGTGTGCTGACCCATTAGTTGTATGTAGCATAGACAGGCAAAAGGAAGCCTTGCTCTCGTGGTTCTGAAATTCTGCTCATGATTTATTTCTTTGCTGATGAGAGCTTGGGATGTCCTGTAAAACCACTCAGAATTCTTATCCTGATGAATGCGGACAAAAATAAATTTCGCTTTAAAAGAAATAGTCAAAAACACGAGAGGCTGTTAGGCCGTTGGTCACCCGCAGCAACAAAAGCAGATCTTTAAAATCCAACCCACAATATTCAGCAATGAATGGTGTCAACCCAATGGCATCAGGACCATTGGCATCCTTTGCAGATTCAAGACTTCCATCTGACCAAGTGAAATAACCCTCAACTAACTGGCGATAAGATGAACATAAGAAATGACGGCCAGAAGAAAGTTTATACTGAAGTAGCATCTGCTGTGTACTTATCTGGTATTTTCTCAGAGCTTATTAACACTTTTTATTCAAAGTCTATCTGCTCAGAATTTGACCAGAGAGGAAGATTTAAAATCAGATCAAACAACCACAACTGGCCACTGCCAGCATTCATATCCCGCTAGGCACCCTGAAACAAGAGGTAAACAGAAGAGGAACAGAAGCCATCTTAATGCTATATGCAAAGGAAAAAATTAAGGTCACTATGTGACTTACAAGTCTGCGTACTTAATGATGTAGCACTTGGATTTTGGCATGTTATAATAGCAGCTCACAGGCTTATTTTCACTTTCAAACACACTATTTAAGATCATCATCAAAATTTGGTTAGTGGAATGAAATTGTATCACATGTTTGTTTTATGCTTCATTGTAGATGTAGAAATGAAACAAATACACTTATCAAAATTAGATATGGTATGAAGGTTTGAAATGTACCCAAGAAATCACTCCTTCCATTAGAGTGGCATTTAGAATCCCCATGATGGTTCTTTCTTACCCAATGGAAAGGAGAGTGAACAGAGCCTTGCTCACTACGAGTCTCTTGGAAAACTTTGCGCTAGTCCTCTCTAAGCATGTTCTTTCATAGACAGTGCTGGCCTCGGAAAGGTGAACAGACAGTTCGTTAGTAATTTAGTGAGTTTCTAAAACTCACATCTAATTTTATTGTATTTTTGAGAAAATAATGTTTTACGATACAGTTTCATGCACATGTAATTTTTTCAGATGCTTAATTAAAAGGTAATAAGTAGATTAGCAAAAAATACAAAGTGAAGCTTTATTGAATTACATTTATTCCTAAGCGGCATAAAACTTTAACAGTTAATTGGAATTATAAGTATGCCTTTGTTATACTACGATTATCAACATTAGTCTGTGGGTAATTACTTTAATGTGTGTTTTTAATAATAAAAATTATTAGTTCTTAAATTAGAAAGGTATAAAGAAAGCAAAACCCCCTGTAAGTCCAGCTAACTACTGCCATTTAAAAATTACTTACCACATATATTTAAAACTAACATTTTCATATTAAAATAGAGTACTTTAATATTACAATAGAGTACAAAACTGCTCTCATGAAATGTGAAAATATGCTGTTTCTCAACTGAGGCTTTACTTCCTTAATAAAGTAGCAACAACTTCTGAACCTCTCAAGAAATCAGTATTTTTTCAAAAAAAAAACACACATTTCACTATACTTTGGCAGTTTATCTTTACTAGCAGTTTATCTGTATATATCTGTTTTATAATCTTATTGATTGTTCTAGAATTTATTTTATAAGTTTCGTGTACTCTAGTGTGTACCAAAAGCTACCAGGCCACACCATAAATATTACTTTCATTTTACTGTCTCCTATTGCACCTTTCATGTTTTCCCATGTTATAGAGTATTATTATTTATATATTCAGTTCTATTATTTAATATAATCAGTTCTACCCGAAAGGAAATAAAAATGAGAAAAAATATATTTTATTTGTACCTATATACTTCAAATTTCTAGTGTTCTTCACTTTTTCCATACAAATTTCTATCTAGGACCAGTTTTTAAGCCAAAATTAATAGTAGCACAGGCCTGCTGGTGATTCTTCGTCTTTTCTTTCATTGCTGAAAGATGCTTTTCCTGGATGCAGAATTTTACATTGACAGATCTTTTTTTCAGGATTTTTAAATATGGTATTATCTTGTCTTCTGTCTTATAAAATTTCTGACAATAAATCATCTATATTTTTTTCAATTGTATATAAGGGATCTTTTTTCGCTCTAAATTTTCAAGTTTATGTTTTCTTGGTCTCTCATTTTTAACAGTTTTACCATAATGTCTGAAGCGGTTTTCTTCTGTTCCTTTTCATTGGGTTCACTTGCTCACCAAATTTTGAACATATTAGCCATGATTTTTTTAAAATTTTTGTTTCTGTGCTTCTGTTTAGTTCCATCAGCTAACCCACATGACTTTATTCTTCCGCTTGCTGTGCTGTGTTCATTTACTCAGTCACTTTTGGTTTTTATATGTTGTATTGAATAGTTTTGATTGCTACATCTTCAAATTCGTTGATCTTTTCTTCTACATCTCTTGTCATTCCTACCAGCTATGGGCTCATTTCTGTCGCTCTCAGATGTTGCTTGGAGAAGTATTAGAACCTAGAACCTCACAATGCAATTTATTTGGAAACAAGGACTGTAGAGGATTAACCAAGGCTAAATGAAGTCATTGGCCTTTATTGATGATATGAGAGGTATCCTTATAAAAAATAAACCCTTAGACACAGGTGGAAAACTGATAACATTGTAAGAAAAAAGAAAAACGACTCAGCGTGAAACACCTTGATATTCAAGATCTAACTCAGGATCATAAGAATACAAATCTCTGTTAAGCCACCTAACCTGTGAATACTTTGTTATGACTACTATAGCAAACTAATATATAACTTAACCCATTTTTCACTTTGAATACAGCATTTTTCATCAGAGAGGTTGCACTGGGGTCTTTTACAGTTTTCCCACTTCTCATCCACCACTTTCATCTTAGCTGTTGAACCTATGGAGCATGTTTATACACTGTGCCTTAATGTCCTAGTTGGCTAGTGGCATCATCTGAGCTATTTTGGGTCTGTGTTTATTAATGCATCAGAATGAAGGTTATCTTTTCTTGCTTCTTTGAATGTCTGCTAATATTTTATTGGATAATGTACAGTTTGCATGCAACATATGTTGGTCCTGAATTTTGTTTTATTTCTGTATATAGGATTCAACTTCATTATTGCATGATGCTAAATCATTTGTAATCTGCAATCCTTCCGAGGATAGCTTATAAAGTCTGTTTGGTCAAATCCACTGTGGCCTTTGATCAGACATAGTTTCATGCAATAAAGCAATACCTGTTGAGGATCAACCAAATTATTCTGCATATTAAGAGATCTTTTTATTTGTTGCTGGAATTACAAATTCTATTTATCACCAAGTGAATTCTAAGACTTACTAAGTTTTCTGCTTCCTGAGTATACTCTCACCAGCCTAGGTACTATTTTTCTTAAACATGTACAGATTAGCTATTAGCCAAAAACTTAGAATAACCACACTACTGTAGACACCTGGGTCTCTTTCTTTATCTAGTTCATTTCTCAATGGCTCCAAGCTAGTGTATTCTGACCATTGTGACCTTTGAAAATTATGATCTCTGTCTCATGAACTCAGTGAAATCTCCAACCTCTGTTTAGTTTGCCCACCCCCCTTACAGAATGGAAATTACCCCCAGAAAGAAAGGAACTACTCGTAGGGTACATGAACTTCATCTGTTTCTCTTTTTCTGAGGATTCATAATCATAGGCAGCCTGTGGCTTACTGTCTGAAATTCACTGTTTCATATATTTTATCCAAAATTGCAATTTTTAAGGACAGAATATATGTTCTCTGTTATTCTCTTATAGCTAAAAGAGGAAGTTTACACTTTCATGTTGAATTTTTATATTATTATATTCAAATCCAGTCCATTTATAGCAGGCATATGATGATGATGATTCAATTGTTATGACAATGTGTTAGCAAGTATCATATTATAAAGCATTTATGTTCTAGCCACTTATTAACCATCAAAAATGTTGTTGCAGCAAAGTGTTCTTATGCTTACAACACAGAGCATTTTTGTGATTTTTTTAATTGACAAAATTCTTAAGATAAAATTTTCTGGATCAAAAGGCATGTGCTGGTTAACAAGATACATCCTGAGAAATGCATCATTAAGACATTGTACCACTGTATGAGCATAATAGAGTATATCTATGCAAGCCTGGATGGCACAGAAAATCCCATACCTAGACTCTATGGTATTAGACATTGTTCCCAGGCGACGAACCTATAAAACACATTACTATACTGAATACCTCAGGAAGTTGTAATACAACAAAAAACAATGATGTTTTTAAGTATAGCAAAACAGAGAAAAGATAGAGTGAAAGAATGATGCAAAAGACTAAAAACAACGGCCTACCTGTCAAGGAAACCTACCATACCTGAAGCTTGCAGGACTGGAAGTTGCCCTGGGTGAGTCAGTGAGTGACGAGGGTGAGTGTGAGTGCTGGGGACATGGCCACACACTACTCTAAATATTATAAACACCACACACTTGGGATGTGTTGCATTTATTTTTTTAAATTATTTTAGTCTGTAAAATAAATTACTCTTCACTTATTACAACTTTTCTACTCTGGATGTTTTATTTTTTTATCTTTTTGGCTCTCTTAATAATATAACTCAAACACATTATATAGTGTGCAAAAATATTTCCTTTTTTGTGTCTATAAGATTATATTTTGTAAATACTTTTAAAACCTAATTTTTGCTTTTTAATTTTTTATTAAAAGCTAAGAAATAGAACACACACTAATCTAGGCATACACAGAATAAAATCATCAGTATTACTGGTTGCACCTCCTGTCTTGACCCTCTAGGAGGTCTTCAAGAGGAATAGCATATAAGAAAGAAGCTGTCTTTTCCTGCGGTAACAATGCTAATTTTCTGGAATTCCTCCTGAAGCATCTTGCTGGGACGGTGTCATGCATTCAGAAATATATCCACGATGGTTTTCTTGGTTTGTTTCTTCCTTTTGCTATAGACTTGCTTATAAACAAATAATGTACTATGAAGATATTTTTCTATTAAAGAAAATCTTTTAGTGTTGGAATTTGCATTCACAAACCACCGAGGAACTTGGTAATGTCTGCTAAATCTGCTGCTGCACCCTTCATCGTGAATTTTCTTCTGTATTCTTCTTCTTCCCCCCCCACCCCCCCAGCTATGCATCCAAGTCCAGAAGCCATCTTCAGGAGCTCCTCACCATCATCTCTGTCCACTACCAGATTGAAATCACTTGCCATTTTGGCCACCATTTTAATTGCTGCAACCTCATTCTTGCCAAATCCTATGCAATTATGATAATACTTTCCAGATATTATTAATGTACTATAGGTGACTGTCCTTTCCATAATAGAATGGTCCACCATAATCAACCTCCCACCATGTCACAGGCTGGTCACTGCAGGAAGAGATGTTGTGTCAGGGATTCAGTGCTGGACTGTGCTGCTGGCAGATTGAGCACTCAGCAGCCGCTGTAGCCAGGTCAGGTTTAGTGAGAAGAAGTGCGTGAGGTGAACGCATGTTCAAACTCTGTCTATAGCACAGTGGTCACTGTTCATGAGCCTGCTCGGCAATGACAGGATTGCTAGGAACAGCTTGACTGCTGTCCACAGAACGCATCTCCTCCTGATTATCAATGTTCTCTTCTGATGAGGTCATGTTTAGCTCAGCATTTACACAGGACACAATTTAATTTCACAATTGTCACCTACATGGAAATTCCTCTTCCCCAAATGTCTTTGTCACTAACTTTCCAGTCATGTTCCTTTTTTTCAAGTCCCTGGTCAACAAGTCAGATCATTGACTATAGCACTGGAACTGGTATATAGTCACACCTGATCATGTTTTCTTCTAAGAAAAATTTATGACCATGTGCACAACTGAAGTTCTGTCCTTTACTACGGTGAAAATTTCCCTCTACCAGTGTTCTTCAGAAATGTCCTATACTACTATAGTTGTCGACTTTCAGGCAGGGCCAGCATAACACACAGACCAGCTTTAAATGAGGACCCAGCCTTTCTCTGCCAACTGATCATTCAGTACACTCTATAGGCCATGGGTACATGCTGGGGGACAGATGGCTACTCCTGCTGAATTAGGCATTAAAGGCATTGTGGCTACTGCATGTAACTTACTTCTGCTTTTAAGGTGTGTTTGAGCCCACTGACATACACATTTCTGTCTAATGATGAGCTATTGCTGTCCACATCCAACTTTATCAATCAGTGGATCAAATAACATTCAGTTTATGATGGGTAGCTCAGGACTCATGGTAACCTTGTGCTCCATAATCAAATGTTCAGTTTCTACTAAGGCCCAGGCTAGAAGCTGGATCTCAAAGGAAGAGTAGTTGTCTGCAGATGATAGCAGCCTCACTGCAAAATTCTAACGGCCAACGTTAACCTATGAGGCTTACCAGAGACTTCAAAAGTATCCCGAGCTGTCATTGACACAGAAAGTACTATTATATCTGCTAGATCATGTGGCCCAAGTGGCAGAGCAGCCTGAGCAATAGTCTGGACCTATTGTAGGATCTTCTCTTTTTGAACCCCACTCAAAGCTACCAGCTTTCCGGGTCCTTCAGTAAAGAGATCAGAGTAACACATTCAAGTGAGGAATTTGCTGCTTCCAAACTCTGAACAGGCCTTGTCGGCATTGTGCCTCATTTTTACTTCTAGGGAGGGGCAAGACACAACAACTTACCCTTAACTTTAGAAGAGATATCCTCGTGTCTCGCATACAACCGAACTCCTAGAAATCACAATGAAATAAAGAGCCTCAAATTTTAGTTGCATTTATTTCCCATCCTCTGACACACAAATGCTTTACCAACAAATCCAGAGTGGTTGTTACCTTTTGCTCACTTGGCCCAATCAGCATGATATTATCAATGTAATGGACCAGTGGAACACCTTTTAGGAAAGAAAAGCAATCAAGATTCCTACAGACTATTGTGACATAGAGGTGGAGAGTTGATACGCCTCTGAAGTAGCACAGGAAATGTGCTCCATACATTAAATGTGTATTTCTGACATTGCCAGTAAAGAGTAAATGGACCCTGGTGGAGTCTGGAGAAAACACTATTTGCCAAATCAGTAGCTGCATACCAGATAGTAGAAGATGTGTTAATCTGCTAAGTAAAGCCAATTATCTGAATTACTTTCTCATTTCTGGAACAAAATATTTAATGTCTACAACTTAAGGGAGAAAATGCTATTTTATCTCAGTTTCAGAAGGTCCATTCGTAGGCAGCCAGCAACGGTGGAAGGGCAGGGAAGAGACCCACACGGAGAGCAGCTGTCTGTAGCATTGCTGTAGGAAGCAGAATGAATGAAGAAGGGTAACACTAGCCTACACCCTTCCAGGCATGTCCCAGTGGTCCACCTCTTCTGAGTCACATCCCAGTGATCTGCCCTTTCAGACTAGGCCACACCTCTTAACAGTACATTGAATCCACAGATATTCCACAGCATTCAAATACATCCATATTTCAGGCAACCAAACAACATTTGGGGACTGTCGAAACCATAACACGGTATACCACGCCTGGTGTACCAGCTGGAATTGGAGTGACCACTTGATCAAGCTCACAATAATCGGCCATTATTCTCTAAGATCGTGGAGATGTGTATTCTCCAGAAGCCAAATAGGAGAGTTAATGAACACCCCCACATCTTTCAGGTCCTTGATGGTGGCACAATTCTCTTCAGTCCCTTTAAGGACGAAATATTGGCTTTGATGTACTCTTTTTGCATGTACGGCCATTACTAATGCATTCCAATTGCCTTTTTTATACCACAAGAGTCCTCACACCACAGGTTAGAAAACTAATACTAAACTAGTATTCTTCCAAGTCCTAAATGTGTCTATACTTATTATGCATTCTGGAACTGAGGAAATGACAACAGGACAAATTCATAAAATTACTGGACCCACTGTGAGTCAGACATTGGCCAAAACTGCATTGATAGCCAGAGATCCTTAGGTTCCTACCTTCCTGGAGGTGCACAGTCATGTTTTAAATCTCCAAGAATCATTGCTAGTGCAGAACCAGTGTCCAGCAGTCCCCAAAACATTAAACTATTTTCTTTTCCCCAATTACAATTGCCCTGCAAAGGCCACAGGACCTTTGGAGAAGGATGGGAGATAGAATGACAGTAGAATCTCTCAAAAGTATACCACGGTCTTTTCAGAAAATGAGTTCAAGGGATTTTGTGTCTATAAACAGCCTCAAGTCAGGGCACGGCTGAGATAGCGTGACTCTCTATTGCTACAATTTGAGTTAGATTTTTGTTTGCTTGCCCCAATTTTTCTGCTTATATAAATCCAGTAAATTTTTTGTTGGTTTCCTATCTATTTCACTTCTGGGGATCCCATGACCAATTAGCTAATGTCACTGCCCTACACATGACAATCTGTTTCAATCATTGTTTTGATTCTGTTGTCTGTTACGGTAATTATTAATTATGCCACCTAGCCCTTAGCAGTTGACTGTTGCTGTCTTGGTTTTGTTTTTTTGGTTTTTTGTTTGTTTGTTTGTTTTTTGTTTTTTTTTTTCCTGGACATAATACCCAACTCCTAGAACTTAAGAAAGGAAAGATTTATTTTAGCTCCCAATTCTGGGAAATCTCTTCGTTCATTGGCAGCCGGCAATGGTAGGATGGGTCTGGCAGAGAACAGCTGCTCACACCATCACAAGAGGAAGATCTGGGCAGGGAGAAGCCAGAATAAGAAAATGTTCCTTTTTAGACTATACTCTCAAAAATCTGTCACACCCTCAGTGATCCCTCCCACCCTCATAATCCACCACACTCTCAGGGATTCTATTACATCCTCAGGAGGCCACTCCCGCTAACAAGGCCTTCCCACTAATAGCATAAGAAAAGAATGTATTAAGTCACATGACTGAATCACCTTCCAAACTCGGGACTTCGGGGAGACATTCCAGGCGCAAGACACAAGAGCTGCTATTGGCCCGGCACAATCCAGGATCCAACCATGGCCACCCCATCTCACTTTCCGCTCTGCATGGCTGTGGTCCCCAGGATGAAGTCTGGCAGGAAGAGAAAGGCAATGGTGGTGTTCTTCACTGGTTTTGGGGCTCATTTTGCAAATCTGTTTCTTAAGGTATTAACAGAGGGTACATTTTCTGGGCCTTTCAATGTAAAGGAGTAGATTTTATCTGGCAAATCAAGCCAGCACTTCCATTTCCCTGAGGTCTTGGATATCATGATCAACAGTAAACCAAAGAGTATCAGGCATCTCTAGATAATCGATGTGTATTTCAGGCAGCCAATCAAATAAACTATTAGTGTATCTTTTAATACTACAAGCTGTAACACTAAATTTAGAATCTCTATTTAATGGGACCATAATTTCAGCCTGATCTAGGTTTGAGTTTATTCCACCATTATCCCACATCCTTAAAATCTATTTCCACACCTGTTCTGAAGACTTCTGCTTTTACAAATTAGAAAACTCACAAAGTTCTTTGAGAGTGTCATGTACCTCTTCACAAGCCACAATGTGTAAGTCAGCTTCAGAAGTCTTTGTAGACTTGAGTCTGGTTATAAACTTATAAGGAAAAAAAGTGAATGGTAAGGGGGTTCTGAGGAGCATAAGCATTGTATGGATGATATCTGCATCAGGGAAGGCCATTACTGTTTCCACAGGCAGCATAGCGTTAGTTCCTGTCATGTTTGGATCCATGATTCAATAACAAAACTAATTCATTGACTTCTTGTGTTGCTGGGAGGACAGGCATGATTGAAAAAGGCAGATTATTGGAGCTTGACCATGAAGGGATGGGGGTTCCAGAGGATATCCTTTTGCCACTGAGGGATGAGAAATCTCATCCCTGACAAAATATTCTCATCAGATTTTGATGTCTCCAACCTCATTGGGTTTCTCCCAGAGAGCTCTATCCTAATTTATAGAATCGCATTTTTTTCAATCTGTGCCTTCACATTAGCTGCAGACACCCCTCAAGGATGAGGATTATATTTGTGTTGTAGTTCAGGAAATTGCATTATGGGGTATGCAAAAATGTTGAAAAGAGTAGCTGCAGCGAAGAATCTTCCTAACAACAGAGCCTTCCGCTGGGAATGTGCTCAGAAAGAATCACTTTATGGTTTAGGGCTAAAATGCCCCTCTAAGAAGTCTAATGTGTTCAGAGATGAGGGCTTGGGAGGGTGGTTAGATTTGGGGGCACTGTATTCAACAGTGGGTTAATTCATTGATAAGTCCTTAACTGAATGTCCCGTGAGGAGAGGTGGCCCAGTTGGAGGATGGAGGTCACCAGGGGCAGGCATTTGGAGGATGTGTCCCTTGCTAATGGCCCTAACGTTTCCCCTCTACTCTGGCCTCCAAGAGACAAACAGTTTTCTTCCAGCATCACCTTCTGCCGTACCATTTCTGCTTGGAGCCAGATGACCAAGGACTGAACCAAGAGCCAAATAAACCTCCTTTTTGGTTGTTGATGGCATGTATTTTGTCTCAATTAAGAAATATTACCCATATATAACTTGAATTACAGAAACAAGAAAAATATAACACCATTTGCACATGAATATTTTGTATAGAATAATACTGGCAAAAAAGAGAACTCAATAATAAAGTCAGCCTTGGTAATTAAAGTTGTAGTATAGGTGGCATATAAATTCCTCAAAAGTAGTAGTTTTGGTGTCCTTAGGAAAATGATTGTGTCTGTTTGTATCATCTCTATATATTTAGAACTGAATTGACAAAAGATGCTAAAAGCCTGTTTAACTAAAAGAGTAAGCAATGAACAAAAGGGATGTGATAAGCAGAAGAGCGAATGGCCATGCCGATGGATAACATGCATTCTGACTTAAATTCTAGGTTCTCAGAAACATTGATTAAAAAAACATCAAAAATAAGGTCCCCAGCGTGGATGTTTAAAAGGCTTGAGAAGAAATTTCAATCAGGCAAGAGTTGAAATCTTCTGGGATGGAGCCTGAACAAAGACCAGGAACTAGGATGGTAAAACCTGAGAAGCCTAATGAGATTCTTGAACTTCTGATAGGCCTCAGAAATGAAGACATGGTGGTGACATGATCGTAAACATGGTTCTGTCGATAGCAGCTCTGGGATTGAAAGAGTGTGAGTGTAGAATCACTGTGAGCACAGCAGTGTTGAGTGACTTTGGGATTTATAGATGTGGGGATTAGGAAGGGTCCCTATAGATTTGTGGCAGGTAGGGTATTGCTACAATTCCCTGGAAATGCTGAAGCCAAGGTCATTGCATTTCAATTGTATCAGAAATGGTGAGCCTTTCAAAAACAGCGAAGAACTGTGATTCTGACTGATTTGGGGCAGATTCCAAGCATCTATATTTTCTGAAGCTCCCAGGAAATTTTGAGTTTGAAAAGGGTCTAAATCAAAGGATATGGATGGAGTCTTTAGGTTAGTTGTACTAGTAAGTCTTTAGAAGTTATATGTGGTTATATGTGGAATTGTACAGCTGCTGTGTCTAGACCTGAAAGTTCTAGAGGAAGAAATAAGGTTTGAGCAGGAACACTTGGAAAATGGCAGCTGAATAGCCAGGAGCATGGGTCATTTTGTATACTTGGAAAAAGTTATATTCAAGTAATGGTTATTACTACATCCCATAGAGACTAGTAGATTTTTGAGAAAATTAGAGAATTAGCAGTCAGATAACATAAATTTAATTTTAATCTTGTTGCTCAATAAAATGCATTTAATAAACTACTCAACTTCTCCCAACCTGATTTTTATCGTTCTTAAATTGGGAATAATAACCTTACAAACTAAAAAATTGCTAGGTGTGTTAGTTACTTTCTTGCTGCTGTGATAAAATATCTAACATTCACAATGTAAGGGAGGAAAGATTTTTTAGTTTAGTTTTTAGTTATTCAGTTTCAGAAAGCTTCACACAGTCCATTCATAGATAGCCAGCAACAGTGGAAGCACTTCCTGGCCTACAAGTCAACAACAGACATTTGAAATCTATGCCCTGGGAAGCCTCAAAGCAACAAGTTGACACAATCTTTCCAAGTCAGACTCCAAGTATCTACACCTTTCAGCCGAGCTCTGCCTCCCAATAACACTCAGTTTCTAATACGTGAAGGTTTGGGGGGTGGGGACACACAAGATCCACTCCATGGCACTACGAATGGAAGAATCACTGTACTGTCCATCTAATGCTATGTACTATTACATTCTGAAAGACCTCCCCAAACTGAAGTCATGGAAACTTGGTCCACAAATTCAGTTCCAAAAAAAAAGAGTAAAGAAGAGGTGAGAATATAATAGTGATGATAATGCAAAAACAAAGGAATACAGAAACAAGTACCTAAAAGAGGGTCTCCATGATCCAAAGATGAAGAGTTAGAAAAGAGAGAAAAGTAGAGCTTAAATCAAAAGGGCATTGGAAGCTGAAAATATGACTCTCCTCTTATGACAAGTCAACAGTTGATAAATACATATAAGTAATACTATAGTGACTAATATAACAGTTCCTCCAAAATTAGGGCCTTTCCTGCCTATGAAGTTGAATAATTTATTAAATTCAAAGCCATGGATTCCACAGATCTCTCAACTTATACACAATCTCCATATTCACAATTGAAAGGCTTCTGCTGGCTGTTGTAAAGAGACCCAAAAAAAAAAAAAAAAACTCTTTAATCATAACTTCAAATGAGGAAAAACTTTTTTTCTAAATAGAATAACAAAAAATATAAATTAAAGTGAGAGATTTCAAACAATAAAGAAAACTATCCTTGCCATAAAACACCACCGCAGAAGACCAGAACAGCTGAACCTTCCCCCAAACTCACACGGCCAGTTCTGCTACTGTAAAAGCAGGACACTGTGTCTGGAAATTTCAAAATAAAAATAAGCATCCTGTAAAAAACATATTATGGCCTATTTATCTTCACACTTCTTCTTTGCACTGAAGCATTTGGTTGAAATTAATTTGGCCTTCCATCTGTGAAATTATTGTTTTCTATGGGTTGGTCATATGATTATTAAATGGTGATTTTACTTTCCTCATTTTCTTTATTACAGCTTAATATTAGTTTTTTATTCTCTATGTAGAAAGTAGGACCAGGGACTGTAACCACATTCATCATATTCCTTCGATGAGAAAGAATTTAATGAGCTTCATATAAAACGCTACCTTGAGAAAATGTCACAATTAAAACTGTACAGCTGCTTCGAATACATAAAATTTCCCAGGGAAAAAAACAACCCAGGTATATTTTAAGTGTTGTCACTGAGGCCTAGGCGAGGCTGGCGCTATTACGAATGTTGTTTGATATCCACGCTTCCTCCATCTCTCAGGTCTGCTCCTCTCTTGTTCCCAGCTAGCACTACGTGATCAAACAACTCAGGGAGCCACATGAATGCGGCAACTCCCCCAACAAGGCTGCACCTCTAAAGGCTTGCTTATTTACGTGCATTCCCCTTCCTTGTATGTCAACCCCTCGACTCTTACAACATTACACTGAGGTATTTTCTACACCCCACCCTTAAGATCTTTTGTGAGAGGTAAGGAATTCAAGCACATTACAATATTAAACTGAGGTGTTTTCTACACCCCACCCTTAAAACCTTTTGTGAGAGGTAAGGAATTCAGGCATGTCACCTAATACACATCGTCTTTCCCTTTAAAACAGAGAAAACAAAAGGTTTAAAGCAAATTGAGAAGGAAGAACAGAAAAAATAATGCCATTTAAGTACATGTCAGGTGAGATATGAATTTAGTCTTCTGAAACAGACACCATCCCAGGCACTCCTGGTGCAGCCCAAGGGGAGCGCAGTTGCTGGCTGGCATGCGGGCCTCATTCCACATGGCTTTCCCAGACTCTGAGGCAAACCTGCAAACTAGGTCAGACTTGGAAGCACACCAGGAGTGTGCATATAATCATTAGGGGAAGTTTATGAGTTATTTACTCAGCAAGCTTGAAAATATCAAAGGATGAATTTGGCTCTTATTAGCATGAAGCCTTTTAAAATGACACTCAGGAAATTCTTTTCTGCTCTTTTATTTGCAATTCATCTTCTGAGCACCTCTGTACTACATCTTGAAATTACAGAACCACCCACAAATTTCACCGTCTTCTTTTAGACAAATATTGATCTTACCCATCTAGCTAAGCCTGAATAGTTTGGATGGGATGGGAGTGAATGTCACTTTTCTCTTTAGGGCTATAAGAACTTAGCAAATGAAAAATGCCCTTAGGTGCTGTTTGCAGTAACCAGAGTCAGCACAAAGTTTGGGAAGTATGTGGGGCTGGGAGTGGCATCTCCTGTCAAAGACGCAGCGCTTTGCAAGTGGTCTGCCCTCAGTCTCTTTTCAAGAGTGAACTCTATCAGAGGTGCTCTTCTCCACTGCAGAGGTTCTGTGTACAAATTTCTTTTGAACAGAGTCCCAAAGCATGAACACTGGTTAGCAGTTTCCCTGGAGCCCACCTGGCTGTCCAGCTGGTCTTGTGGCGAACTCTGTTAGAACCTCTCCTCTCAATACCTGTAGCCCACAGAAGCTTCAGGAGTTGGGGGGAGGGGAGGGATAAATATTGCTCAGGAATTTGCTCAATGTAACCAAAACCAGCCCTTTCTCTTAAGACAGAGCATACTAAAAGACTGGAGAGAGATAGACACAGCAAGGGGAAAGCAATGAAATTCAGCCAAAGCAAAATGCTCCAGTGCAAACTGAAGAAAAAGACTCAAACTCCACCGACAGAGCAGTGATTTGGAAGAAGGCAGGACGTCTTGGAATGGTGCACAGAGTACAGCGGAAAGTCTGAAGTTTTCAGACCTATTAGACCTTGGAGATCTTTCTGGGATTAGAGTGTTTTCCCTAATCATAATATCTAAGTAGTGTTTTATAATTAATGAAGACTTTGTATATATGTTATCTTGTCATCATTGCTATAAAGCCATGGAGGAAAGATGAAAAGCGAAAGTAAAAAAAGAAATGTGACTGAGCTACTACTCTACACCAGAATCTGATCTTTGGCCATGACGATCTCTTCACTCAGCCCTTCAACAGTCTCCTGAGGTGGTCACTCTGGTTGAACCCACTCCACTGCACAGCAGAGGAAGTCAAAGTCATTACATAGTATGTCCATGACACTTTGTTAGTAAATTTTGGAAACAAAATTGAGATGACCTGGTTTCAGCACCCACAGGCAGTAATAAAAATATGGTAACAGAGAAACTGCAGAAAGAATTCTGTAGAGATTGAATAGTGCTTCTCAGACTCCAAACTGCTTTCATCCCTGATGAGCATTGCTGGGAACCACGTGAACTCACATCTGTGAATCTACATGGCAAATGGCATCAATGAACCACACACCTTTCAAAAGTGCTTCATACTACCAAGAACCCTGGGGGAAGTCACATCCAAGGGAAGGGGAAAGTGAGCATTAATGCGACTGTTCTCATTAGTCAGTTGAGTAAACTGAGACTTCTTCTTCCTTATTTATACACATTTAATCAATGGAGTGAACAGTACTTGGGCTGTGCTTATGGCAAGACATCACTAATGTTCGGCCAACGTCATTTAGACAGCATTTCCTTCCCATGCTAATGGTGAGGGAATTCCGCCTGTGGACGTCATTAAGCCTTCTCTAAAATCTGTGGTTCTCTCTTACCTCTTGTGTTCTAGGACTGCCCTTCCTGAAATACCCCTTCAAGCTACGCACAACTATGTAATTGACTTTAACAAATGAAATACGTGCATAAATAGTATGTATTATTTCCAAGCTGAAGTTTGGAAGTTTTTAACTATTTTATTCAAACGAGTTATTATTAAATCGCAGTCCCCTGCCTCAGCCTCCTAAGTAGCTGGGTTAGGTCTAAACAGAAGTTTAAAGAATGCTTTCTGATTTGTCATGGTCTCTTTTTGTCTCTGTCATTGTGACCAGCAGCAGTACCTCACAGTGTAACACCAGCCCGTGACAACAAATCGGAAGATCTGGAGTGGGATTCCCTGCTGACCTGTTTGTGATGCTTAGCGTGAGAGACAAACCATTTTCTTGCTGTGTGAAGTCATGAGATTCGAAAAATCTTTTTTTATTGTAATATAAACTACCCCTTTTTAATGAGACAGAGCCCCATTAGTCAAAAGTCAGTACCAGAATTGAAAGCCACGCTACACATTATTTTACCATAAATATTTATTAACAAAGTAAACTAGAAACTACAATGAAACCTTGAAGAAGAGAATCGAAGTCAGGTAGTGGCAAACAACCATCTGCAGATCAAATCCATCCCTGTTATTATAAATAAAGTTTTATTAGAATACAGCCATCTGTTCTATTTTCAAACTATACCGAAGTTGAACAATTGCAACCCAAACTGCATGGCCAACAAAACTAAACTATTTACTGTCTGTTTTTTACGCAAAAGTTTTTTCTATCTACCTCTGTAGATGGAGGTTCCTAGAGTGGTTTTCAACAGGATTTAAGTACAACCAATTAGGTAAGTAAGTCAGTCAGCTTTCAATCACTATGACAAAGTACCTGAAATAATCAACCTGATCAAAGTAAAGATGATCTGGGCTCGTTGCTCTCAGATGCTTCAGTCCACAGTTGCCTGGCCCAGTTGCTTTGAGTCTATGGTGGCACAGTGCATGTAGTGGGGAGTGCACAAGAGGAAGCTGCTTACAACATGGTGGCCCAGACCTAGACAAAAGAAGAGGAGCCAGGGTCCCAGTATCCCCTACAAGAACATACCTAAAACTAATTTCTCGCCAGTAGCTCCCAAACACCCCCCCCACCCCAAAGGGTGAGGCCGGAAATGGAGCTGTACCAGAAGAAAGAAGGCAGATTTCCACATTCTCACTGCTTTATTCGTAGAGAAAGCTGGAGGACAGTGGCCCGCTGATTCATGAGACAAGAAGGCTGCTCCTGCGTCACTCAGTTCTGCCTCCCACACTTCGTGGATGTGAACCTGATGTGTGGAACCAGTCCTCACTTCGAATTTTATCATTTTGGCTGCAAGAAAGTATGAAATGATGTTGCTAGCCTCCCAGTTTCTCATGTAGGAGTACAATGGGAAGGGGATCACATGAACCAGCTGAAAGTACTTGGCTTATGGGGCCTGCTTACAGGTCTCAGATTTCTGGGAAAGTCCATCCCCTGTACGACTGAGTGACCATGAGTTTTGTATACACACTTCCTCATTAAGCAAATCTCAGTGTGCTCCCTGCAGTCATTAGAGAATAACTTAAAATTGAGCTACAAAAATATACCATTTCAATTGTATAATGATACCCAAGTCTGTATTTATTAATCAGCCACAGCAGAGTTGCCGGCTGGCCACAGTGGTTAATGAGTACGTAACATCTGATTACCAAACACCTTCCCAGTCTGCCCACTTTCCTCCACATCAGATAAAATCCTCGCCTTTCTGCAAGTGTGTGGTGTTCAGGTCCATTGTGTGGGGTGGCATCACCTCAGGAAAAAAAAAATGGGTCCATGTGTAGCTTACTGTTATTAAATAAGGTGTCCACAGTCCAAAGTCTAGCTCACCATCATCAGAACCATCAGCAATAAAAACAGTTCCTTCCCCATTTATCTTTCTATATAAGTTTGAAATGGAATAAACTGGCATTCTGTATAAAGTATACATGTAGCAATGCTCTTAGAATTGAGTTCTGTTTTCAGATCACACATCTCACTCACAGACATTTTAATAAATACCTATTATTTCCAGGTATTACATTATATGACTGGAGTACATAATATTCTCAATAAAACCACAAGCCTTGATTCTTATCTATCCGTTTAATTGACCAAAAATTACATATTGAACACCTGGACCTAAAATGAACAAACAAAATAACAAATATCCCTTGAAACATTGCTATTTTAGGAGAAAATAAACAATAAAATAAATAAGTTACACAGTACGTTTGAAAATGTGGCACGCTATGAAAGAGGAAGGAAAGAAAAAAAAGGTAGGCAAGAAGAGAAAGAAGAATGGAAAGAAAGGAGAAAGGAAAAAAGATCTTGTATTGTGATCCCTTGTGTTTGTTTGTTTGTTTGGCTTTTGTTTTTGAAATGGACCTCACTATGTTGCCCAGGCTGGTCTCAAACTCCTAGACTCAAACAGTCCTCCTGCCTCAACTTCCTGATTAGCTGAGAGTAGGGGTGTCCATAATGACACCTAGATAGTATTGTGACTTCTAATAGGTCCAGAAAGCTAGATAGTCACTGAGTACTTGAGATGAAAGCAAGAAAAAGAAAGCACGAAGTTACTGGGCAAACCTCGGGGTAGACTATGCAGAAAAGCCAGTGCAGAGGCCTCTGCGCAAGCGCACCGCTAGCTTGCCCGGGAAGCAGGAGGAGACCTGCGTGCGAACTGAGAGAAGGAAGGAGAAAAGCAGGAGAAAGCGTGCGAAGGAGCAGCACAAAAAAGACGCCCTGGGCGGCGGAAGACGAGGCCTTGGCGGAAGAGACAGGCCATGCGTGGAAACGAGGCTACATTGCTTTTTTTAAATTTTATTTTTGGTGTATCATTTTATTTTCCCTTTGGATTTTTTACGTGCTGTGTTTTCGTTAATGACTGCTTTACTTGTTTTCTTTGTGGCTACAATGGGCAGCTTTTAATTAGCATAATCCAAATTAATTTTGCAGCATTCCTCTTTTTTTCATTCCTGGTGGACAATAACTGATGTCCACGAGTAAAGGGAGAAAAGTTTTTTGTATTTTATTTTATTACTTTTGAGACATGGTCTCACTCTGCAGCCCAGGCTGGTCCTGAACTCACAGTGGAGCCCAGGCTGTCCTTGGACTCACGGCAAACTCAGCCTCCCGATTGCTGGGATTACAGGCGTGTGCCACCACGCCCGGCTGGTGTGGTACTGGGGAATTGAGCTTGGGTACTTAGCTCTTGACTTAGCGCTTGCTAGGCAGCACTGTAATGGCTGAGCCATTCCTCCAGCCCCCGAGAAGGTCTCTTTTCGCTTGCGGTTTCAGAAGATTCCAGTCCATTTGTGGCAAGGGTTGAAGCCTACGGTGGAGGCCTAGCCGTAGAAATATTTATGACCTGGCGAACACAAAGCAGAGTGAGGGAGGACGGCTGGCACTCGGGTACACTTTTCCAGTCATTTCTCAGTGATCCCGCCCCTTCTGACCCGACACTACTACTTAACAGACAACGGAATCCAAAGATACTATACAATATCCACATACATGAGGCTTTTGGGGGACAGTTCCGATCTAAACCACAGCATACCACTCCTGGCCCCCCAAGACGTATGTCGATCACTTTAAGCAAAACACACTGAGTTTAAGTCCAAAGTCTCCTTTGAAACACAAAGTGAACCTTTAGCTGAAAGCTCCTGTGAAAATCAAAGAAAAATTAAAGCCTTTGAACAGATAATGGTACAGGTTTTCAATTCTCATTCCCATTTCAAAAGGAGGTATAAGAGGGTAGAAAGAAATAGGACCAAAGCAAACATGAGCCCAGGAAGGCAATACCCAAATGCTTCACTTGCATGAAATTCTGCGGTCTCACGTCCAGCTCCCGGGCCAAGCTTTGGTGAGACGTGAACTCTAAAGGCCTCAGGTGGCCCTGTTCCTATGGCATTGTCTCTGGCTACACCTCCAGGGCCTCTTTCGGACTGGCTCCACTCACAGCCTGTGGCTTTCCTCAGAAGATGGTCTACGTTTCCGGCACTTCCGAATTTCTGAGGTCTCCACTGCACCTCCAGCTTCCCCTTCACAATTGTATGTGCCTCCCTCTCAGGGGCACACTACCTGGAGTACAAGGCTTTTTTCTGAAATCAGGGCGAAGTCTTCCAGGACCTTACGACTCTTACATGCTTTGTGCCTGTGAAATGAGAAGCAGGAGGTTGACACCAAGTTTTGCCACTGGCTGGAGCAGTAATCTGGCCTCCCTGGACCATGGATACAGAGTCCTCTGAGCTCTTGAGGTGATTCGTTTCCTAGGTTGCCCTTCAAGATGCCCCGGGTCTCTCATGCCAGTAAAATCTGACTTGCCATCCGAAGCATCTTGAGCTTGTCCTTGTCAATCTACTTCTCTCAACAGTCTGGCCTTGTAGGCTCTGACCGTAATTTTCCATCAAGCTCAGTTCATGGCATTCTAGGGCTTCTCTAACTGGCATCCTCAAACCTTTCCAAACTTCCCCCACGAACAAGTTCCAAACACTTCTCAACTATATCACCAGGTAAAGCCACAACAACATCCCCACTTCTCTGGTACCAATTTCTTAGTTACTTTTTGATTGCTGGGATACACTACCCAACGCAACCTAAGGGAAGAAAGGTTTATTTTAGTTCACAGCTTCAGAAAGTCTCGGTCCATTCATGGTGACTGGCAGCGTTGGGAGCACACGAGGGAGCCCTAACCAGGGAGAAACAGCTCACAGGAGGGCAAACAGGAAGCTCTGTGGGCAAGGAAGGGCAGAGCTAGCATACATCATTCCTGGTCGTGTTCCCACGATCCATCCCTTCTGAGTAAAGCTCCAATGTTCCACCCCTTTCATATCAAGCCCCACTCATCCCTCCCTTCCAGCCAGGCCCCACCTCATAACAGCACATGGAATCCAGAGATACTCCACAGTGTCCGATATACGAGGCTTGGGGGGGGGGGGGGGGGGGCATTCCTGACCCAAACCATAACACATTGCTTCACAACATAATTTCATTCCTTCTTCTTCTACTACTGATGTCATATATGTCACTAGTAACTAAATTACAAATGCCACAACAAAATAGATTTTTTTTTACTAAATCATCTGTATACAAGAAATGCGAAGAAATTTCTGCAAGAAAAACAAAAAGATAGTCCCTCATATGTCCCCACGCACTTGCCAATTCCCAAACCCATTATTCCATTCTGTAGATCTGAATTTCCATCTGGTATTATTCCCCTTCCACCAGACCAACTTCCTTTAGCATTGCTTGTAACACGAGTCTTCTGGCAACAGATTTTTCCAGTTTTCCCGTGTGTGAAGATGTCTTTACTTCACGCTCACTTGGAAGGATATTTTCACTGAATATAAAACCTAGGGCTGACAATATTGTTTTTCCTGTTAGCTGTTTGAAGATGTTGTTCTTATCATGGTTGCTTTGGATATAAAATCTTGTTTCCCAGGATATATTTATGATTTTTCTTGTACCTTTAGTTTTCAATGTTTGCTTGACTGTGACACACGTAACATCCTTTGTGTACAACCTATTTAGGACTTTATAGTCCTGCATCTACAGATCGATGTGTTCACTAAATTTAGAAGATTTTTACCAGTATTTACTTCTTTAAAGACCTCTTTTTCTTTCTCTTGATCTTTGTGGAATTTCAATTATCTATATATCATCCTTCCTGATATTCATCAGTAGATCACTAGGGCTGTATCTCATCTTTTTATTTTCTTATCAGTTTATCTTGTTTTCTCTCTTTTCTTTGGTGCCTTGTTACAATGTGATCTTCCATGAGTTTTTATAAAAACATGCCATGTGTCCATCCCATTTCAACAATCTATTCCATGAGGCAGATTTGTTCTAATTTCTGTGGTGCTATAGAGAAAAGACTTCCAAGAAAAGTACCTAGAAATTTTTATAGTTGCTTTTAAAAGAAGATAATTATCTCTCTCTGCCAACAGCGAGCTAAATAAAAAAACTAGCGTAAGAGAATTTTGGCAGATACACAAAAGCCTGTTGCCATAGATCTGGAGGATGCTCCATATAGCACGCTGTTCAAAGTGTGGCTCAATTAATTCTACCACTACATTCACTGATACTTTGTCCTGTTAAAATTAGGAGTAAATAGTCATTAATTTGTACTTTATTATCCTAGTTATAAAAACCTCGAAATACATCCAGTGGGCACATTCTGATGGATAAAATAACTAATGTCTATTAAAATGAAAAATATTTACTTCCTACCTCAACCACCTCCTTTCATTCTCCCAGTTGCTTCTTGGGAAAGGAGATTCTGTTGTTACTTATTATCACTACATCCAGGCTTACTGCCTATTTTTTTTTTCATTTCTCATTTTGACTTTCCTTCTGAGTTAAGTGCATGAATAAGTGCTTAAAAACAAACCTAGCACCCAGGTGGATCGCAAAGTCGATATGTGGCCTAAGTGGGAGAGAGAGTCCCTGAGCAGTACTTAGTAGCAAGGCTCTGAAGATGGCATTTCAGACTTTACCTGTTATAAAGAAAGTTTTGATTAGTTGCTAAATGCACAGCAAAGGAATACACATGTTGGGATATTAAGAGAGTAGAAAAGACAGAAGTTTTCTCTGAAGTAGGAGAATCTGTCTGCTAGTGTATTGCTGATTAATTATTATAAATCCAAATTAGGTGAGTAGAAGAGGATAGAGGAGGAAAGAGAGCTACTGAATCATACGCCAAGGAAGAAATAAAATGAGCTGTTAGCTTTAATAGTCTCAACATTTATTAAAGGAGACAAGATATGTACAAGAAAAGGCAGTAAGAAACGCTACATAAAAATAAAGAATGGAAAATAATTTAAAAACTAAACAAATAGATCACAATTCTAAAAAGATTTGTTTTGGTGTTATTAGTAGTAATAATAAAGAAGCTAAATCAAGCTAGCAGAATAATAGAACATACTCGAGGAGATGTCAGACAGAGGGATCTGGGATTCATTCATTTGTTAATTCTCCCAACAAATGTGACTTAGAATTCTTGTAACACACTTACCATGATTGTAAAATAGTTACAAGAGACAATTCATGCTCATACTGACTTTCATAATTTTGTGTGCATATATTGATGTTGAACAATTAACCACAACAAAGAATGTCAGTTCCACTTCGTGCCTTGACTCCACGACAAAAATCTTCCCTTAGACTTTTTCCCACCTCAGTGATCACTCACTTTAAATCTTTTCTCCTATTTCCGATTTCTTATTACTCAATTCCTATTGATGAATGACTTGGTTCCTAAAGGCTCAATCTTTGAGACTTTCTTTTTCAACGTGGTATACAATATGGAATGAATTGTATCACCCCCAAATTTATACACTGAAGTCCTAACTCCTATACCTCAGAATGAGATGTTATTTGGAAATAGGGTTGTTGTATATGTAATTAGTTAACATGAGGTCATGTTAAACCAGAAGGGCTCCTATGCTAACATGAGTGGTGTTTTTATGAAAAGAGAAATATAGACACAGACACAGGGGATGCCCTAGTGAACTAATAAAACTCCTTAACGATCCCAATCATTTTCTCTACATCTCTACCTCCCAGGTCCATATCTTCATTTCAGAACTTTCTTCTACTTTCTACATTATGTTGCTCACTGCCATATATTTCCACACACATATGTTAGGATTGTCTCACACTCAACAGGTTCAAAAACCACACTCTTGATATCATCCCACAATAACTACTCACCTCCAGCCTTGTCAACCTGGCAGGGCGATATTCTTGGTTTTTAGGCCAGAACCCTTGGTGGGTGTCACCTTCTGTCACCTGAGGCATTCTCTTAGACTCCGTATTCAATTTTACAGAAAATCTTGTTGACTTTGCCTTCAAAATACAACCAGAATCTAGCCATGTGTGATGGTACATCCTTGTAAACCCAAACAATGGGAGGCTGAGGCAGGAGGATCTCAAGTTCAAACCCAGCCTGGAAAACTTAGCAGTTTAGTGATTTACTGCCTCAAAAAAAAAATAAATAAATAAAAAGGCTGGAATTGTATCTAAGTAGTCATATAGATAGATAGATAGATAGCACGAGAATATTGTGTCCACTACTTGCACACTTGCGCACTACCAGCTTCTGCCATCATTTGTCTCCTCTAGCTTCCTGGAATAGCCATCTGACTAATTCTTCTGCTCAACCTTCAACCTCCTCAGTCCATGTAGCATAGTAGCTAGAATACTGCTTTTAGAATAACAGCGTCATCGCATGGGTCTCGTGCTCAAAGCCCACAGGGGCTCCCACTGTCTTCAGTAACAAGATCAAAGCATTCATGGTGGCCTAAGTCACGTTATGTGATATACGGTCGTTTCCTACTTTGTTCTCTTCCACCACACTGATTAGACAACTATTTCAGATTCCAAAAAGAGTGAAAAATAGTTGTGTTGATTGGGTTGTTATTTCTAGGAGCCTCAGCCTCTTCCCTTCCACAATGAGGAGCTTGTGAGTACACAGCATCTTCCATTAGCATGAGAATTCATTCCGCTACGTGTGCTGCCAACTCTGTGGAAGGAGCTCAGAATGAAGTGACTATTTGGTAATTATAGAGCTGATCTAATCAATGCAGGCAGCACACTAGGTAATTTAATCTCTGAAGTGAATTTTATTCAGCCTAGCTGCCTACATTCAAGCAAATTAGATAATGAGATAACTGACATAACTCAGCCACAATAGAAAGAATCTAGTAATGTGTACACATGCCACATGTTCTCACTGTCTGATCCACATTTTATGTGGATGGAGAGGACATAAAAATATATAAGACTATGTTTCTCCATGTCTATACACGTCTAAGTACTATGGGTGTGGTAGAGAGGACATAGAGAAAAGCAGCTGAGAAAACCTCAAACGTTTAAGATGTGAAGTATTTTGAAACATGTTTCATTAGCGTCAAATTTTTAGTCAATAAAATGTTTCATACCTTGTGAAAATGTTTTCATTATAATAATTTTGTTTGCTTTATCTTGAAGATTCCCTTTAATGTTTAAGCATTTCCTTATGCTGAAGTTGCAAATTATTCTAAAGAATCTCTGCAGATAAAATATCTACTTCCATTCCTGAAATTCATCAGGCACTCCTACCACAGGGCCTTTGCATGTGGTTATCTCCCTCACTGCCTTAATGTCCTTCCTCAAATGTCCCTTTCTCAGTGATACATTCCTTCCTCTCGGCCATTATAATCCCACTCCACTTTTCATTTAATTCATAGTAATACACACCTCATGATACACAGTGTAGTTTTCACACTTACGGTTTTACTTATATTTCATATCCTTGGTACCATAATGTTTTTTCCTTTAAGGAAGAAATCTTTATTTTTCCTCCACTGATGTACCTTACACGCCTAGAATACAGCTCAATATATATATATATATATATATATATATATATATATATATATATATATATTTGTTAACAATTAAATCTAAAGTCTTGTTGCATATATAAATTCAGATAATCACTAGTAAAGTCTTGGAAAATAGGAAAGCACTAAAACAAATAAATCCTTTTGTGGCCTGGGGATAATAAAGCTGAGATAATACATTACAGATACCATTCTAGCATACTTTAATTGCCCTTTTAGCTTGTGCTTCCTAATAGTCTCTCATCTTCAGAATGAACAGTATTTTTCCATGAAAAGACATGACAGATATTCCCCTGATTCAGTAGAAAGACAATAAATAGGGTTGAAAACCAAGCCGAGGAGAAAAAAAAAAAGACGATTCTACTAGATCTTACTAACATGTTCAGCAACACCCACTCAGACAATAAGGAATCATAAGGAAGACCACTTCCCACAAAGGAAATTTAGAGCAAAAGATTTGATGCCCTATCTTAGAAGGAAAGACACTTCTCTGTGCTTTAGGAACTATTTTAGATGAGGTAGGATGCTGGAAACAGATACTATACTTACCTTATAGTCCTACTTACATACAAGTCTGGAAAAACACCCTAATAGAGAGCAGTTCCCTCCCAAGATACAGTTCATCCTGGTTAGGAGGGTGAGGAACTTTGGTAGGAAGTCAGGTTCTAGTTGGAATATCCTGAAATACCACGAATTTCTGCGTGACGTTTTTGATGAATAGAGAAGAGGTAGATTGCCTGTGAAGACGACAGTGACCCTCAAATTCAAGCTAATGATCCTTGCTGCCATTTGTATCAATTTGCAGAAGTAATTTCCTGTGAAAGTTTCTCATGTGTCTTAACAAATCATTCACTGCTGTCATTATCCTCGGTCCCTTTACTGATATCCATTGATTCATATCTTTGTTCCGGCTTATGACTGGTACTTCTGGCCAGCAATCTTTTCAGTACAAAGAAAATTCCAAGCGCGCTTTCTCCGACTGTTCTAAAGAACTCAACCTTCAATATTATGAAGTCTCTTCATTATGTTAGGTGCTCTACTTTTTCCAACCCTACAGAGAAATCTCTAATATCTGAGATGCCGCCGTGTATACCTCAAAGTCATCGTCAAGTGGCAGAAACTGAGGAAACCATAAGATGATTGCTAGTCATGCCTGGTAGTGCTAGAAATGAGACTGGACTAATACTGTGCACATGATTTTGGAAACTTTACAAAGAGGAGGTGAGTTTTGAGCCAAATTCTCAAGGAAACGTGAAGGACAGGAAGAAGTGAAGGCATTACATCCAATGGAAATAAAATAGTGCAGGCTACAGACCACTTGTGTGAAATGTTGAGAAGAGGTGCGTTTGCATGAGGTTGGAGGAGAAACTCTGTGTCTAGGACATGAAACACAGAATCAATCCTAGGCAAATATTGTGGACAGAAGTGGAGAAGTTATTTACTGTAATTTCCTTAAGACCGACTCCTCCTACCTCAAAAGAAGAGCATTCTATAATCCAGAACCAAAACTATATTCAGTATCATTTTTCATTAGAGATTATACATAGAAGTATAATGCTCCACCCTGCACAAAAATTTCCGTTGGGAAGAGGTAGTACGACTATGTTCATAATGAAATCACTTGACAACTGTAGCTACATTTGTAACGCTTGAGTAGTGCTTAGCTGAGGTACCATGACATCGGAAAACACAACAAATCCTCTGGAGGGACAAGGAGTGGCCTCTATACTTAGCAACACTGTGTCTACTTATGGCATAGGGAGAAAAGCTTCCTGGGACAAGCTTTGTATAGCAAGGAATTTGATTCATCATTTGATAAAAATCTTGGTGAAGAGACTCAGTGCGAGTTTCTGGCCACAGCAGTAAGTACTTGGGACTGAAGCATCGGAATGTACTTGTACTAGCTCTTCTGTATATCAAGGTACACATACATACATACTTGTGCAGGCAAGCTCGCTTTTATTTCAGAATTTACCTTGCATTGTAGTCAGATAACCAGGGCTCAGGATAAGTCAACCAATATTTATAAAAGACAAGTCTGTATGTTGTCTATGATACAGAAAATAGAAACACCATCTATAATTCTCTTCTTTGTTACCATGAAGCATCCAGCGTGGGACATAAAGAACAGACCGTGGATCAGGCATACGTCCAGATACATGTGAAGCCCAACGTGTGCCGGGCATGACAAGTACAACGTGCATTGGGCAATGGGGAGCAACTTATTGCCAAGAGAAGGTCATGAGTTTCAAATGAAAGACACTTTTCCTCCTAAGAAATTCCAGGCAGAAGCACTCGTGCTTTGCCTTTAGTTGGGTAGATTTACTCCAAGAATACAAAATCACCTAAATGTGACCTCACTGGTTTCATAACTATGCTGAGATTCAGATCTGGATACCATTCAGGAAGCTCATAGAAATGCGGGTGTATTAGCTTCCTGCTAGATGACAGCTTGACTTTCTGGGACCCTCCCAGAAGTTATGTACATACAAATGAATGATGTGACTTGCCAGTACTCTTCATATTTCACTCATTGGGAAGAATTTTCCTTTAAGCCTCTTAAGAGATGCACGGGCCTCTCAGGTGCATCCTTTGTGCTCCCACTTCATGCCACTGTCTGTAATTTAAATAAATCTACATATTGTATCACCAGTGTCGCTTTCACCAGAAACAACATTATATGCCCTACAGGAAAGAACAGTTTCAGGCCACTTCTATTTTCAAAGGTGAGATTATGTGAAACAAGTCTTTGAGTCACCATGCTGTACTGGTCTGCAGTACCACAAGGCACAGTAAGAAAGGCCAGAAAAAGCCTAGGAATTCAGGTGGCGAGGGGTTTTTAGGCAATAATATATCCACGGGTGACCTCTTCACATGACGGAACTGAAGGGAAGAGGCACCACTGATCAGAAATCAGAGCAGAGGGGCTGGAGGAGTGGCACAGTGGTTAAAGTACTTGCCTAGTGAGTGCAAGGCCCTGGATTGGATTCCCCAGCACCATATAAACTGGGTGTGGTGGTACACACCTGTTATCCCAGCACTCAGGAGGCTTAGGCAAAAGTCCAAGGATAGTCTGGGCTCCGTAGTGAATTCAAGACCAGCCTAAGCTACAGAGCAAAAGACTGCCTCAGAAGGAAGTCAAGTTGAGAACGATGCCTTGCTAGGGTCTTGCTAAATTGTTAAATGGAAAAAAAAAAAAATCTTAGCCAAGGAGCTGAGACCATGAACACAGGGAGAAAGATAAAATTCTAAGAAGCCAAATTGAGAATCAATGTTGATAAGTGAAAAGACAAATGTAAATGCAGTCATCTCTTGGAATTCATAGGAGATTGGTTTTAGAATATCAAATTTTGGTTTTAAAAAATCTAAAGACCCTAAGATGCTTATATCCATTGTATATATTATGTGATATTTGCATATAACCTGTGCATAACTTCCCATACACTTTATCATCTCTAGCTCACTTATAAAACCTAGTATCATGCAAATGCTATGCAATTAGTTGTTTTAATATGTTATTTAGAAAATAATAACTAAAAGGTCTATACATGTCCAGTAGAAATCCAATCTATTTTCCAAATATTGTCTTACCTGTGCCTGGATGAACTCACCAGTGGAACCTGTGGATCTGGAGGGCTGACCAGATATGTAGCCAATCACAACAGGTACCAAGGTGGCACTGGCATTATTATACCTGCTCCACCATGGCAAGGCAGCCAGCAGAGTCAAGAGCACCAATAAAGTGGGAAAAAATGTTGGTCAGTTTCTCCTCAGAGAGAGAGCTCATACTTGAAAGATAAAATAACTGAAAAAACTAGACTTTCAGAAATAAAAGACCCAATCAACAGTAAGCAATTGAAGTGAATTAACAGTTCTCAAAAGAAAGTGCAAATGATCAGTGAACACATGAAAAAATGTTCAGTATCATTTGCCATTAGAGAAATGCAAATTAAAAACCATAATATTCTATCTTATTCAATGACAGAACCCAAAAAACAGCAAATGCCAGCAAGGCTGTGGACAAAAAAAGAGCCCTCTACAGTGCTGTCGGGACTATAAACCTGTACAATCATTATGGAAATGAATACAAAGATTCCTCAAAATGAAAAAAAAAAAAAACTATAAGCAGATACTCCATTTGACCTAGCTTATACTTCTTCTGGGGGTTTTTCCAAAAAAGTCAAAGACATCATACAACAGTGACACGTGCATATGTATGTTTATTGTGGTTTAACTCATAGTACATAGATCTTAGAAGCAAACTATATGTCCACAAACAGATGAATGAATAAAAGAAGATATATATACATTTACTGGTATACAAGTACATTTACTGAAGTATTACTCTGCCATAAAGAAAGAAAATTTTGAGTTATTTATAGGAAAACAGATACACCTTGAGACTACTATCCTTAGCAAAATGAATCAGACACAGAAGGTTAAACATCACATGGTTTCTCTAATATGAGAACTCCAAAGTATAAATAAGTAAAAGAGCAATATCTAAGAATGATGGTAGGGAAATAAACTGGGGAAGAGAAAAAGATGAGGAGGAATGAAAAAAGGAAATAAAATTACAAGATATGATGTATATACATATTTACATATGCATCAATTTAAGTTGAAGGTAATTATTATCCATTGTAAACCCATACCAATTACAAAAAAAAAAAAATAATTCAGGAGGCAGAAAAGGAGACAGCTGAGCTGGGTGAACCCAAGGCCCTCCTTAGGCAATCAGGGAATTGAACACCGAACACCGTGACAGCACACGGTGGGTGGCCAGAGGTGGCAAGGACAAAACGTGCAGGAAGAAATGAAAGACCTACGTAGTAGAGTAAACTTTAACCCAGTTTGCTTCTGCTCCGTGAGTCCTAACAGAGCCCCTGTCACTTCATGCCTACCATTTATGTGAAGAGCCACAATACATATTCTTAAAAAAAAAAAAAACTTACATTCTTCACACTAAACTTAAAACAAAGAAAACTTTTTTGAGAGAATCTCCAGATGTAGCCAACATTAAGTCTGCCTTAATGAGGCATGGCATAATCTGTCAACTAACACTGAAATGAAAGCCCACACTTGCAGCCAGGCATAGCAGCATACACCTGCATCAGACGTCTCAGTTCGTCACTCTAATAAATGCGTTCTCAAATGTCATTTTCCCTCAATATGCAGCAAATATTTTTCTCTTATTTAGTTATGCTGTTTCAATTGGGTCGACTCTCAGTGCGCCAGCGTGGGTTGGCCTATGAGGGACATGAAGCCACTTGGACACCTGGACAGGAAGAAAGAAGCCAGAGGAATGAGATGATGGTTCAAAGGGGAAGATGATGTTTGCTTGTCAGTACAGAAAATCAACATGCTACACTCATACGTTTTTCAATTAACAATCAAAATCTAGTGGTGATAAGCCTTTTATTTCATTAAGAGAAGCATTAACCATCTTGAATATCTTTTCAAAACAAAATAAGCATTCTTAATTAAATCCTACAGACAGAGGATTTGCTTCTCTGGTTCGTTTTGCTACAAGTGACAACTGCAATAGAGTTATTAACAGATTTGAGAAAAAGAGCACAGATGATATATGTCAGTTTGAAACCTAAGCAAAATAATTAGCCAGTCTGGAGCACGACCCACGGAACTCTTTCGGATGCAGCAAAAACCTAGAATGGATAGTTAAAACTGTGGTATTCATAAGGAACAAATTCATCTATTAAAATATTTTGCTAGTAATATCAATGACATAAATTATTTCAGTGGAAAATGAAAGAATGTATCAATGAGGAGAAATATTGCCAGACTCCTAAGTATTTAAATTTTAAATGAAATGGGTTTGAATCATTTCCTTTGGAAGAACCTGAGTCAAGTTTTTATGCTTCTTGGATCCTTTTTTGTGTGTGAGCTAAACTCACATGCCACTGTCACAGGAATAAGCCTTGAGTGTGTGTGTGTGGCCCACGTGAAATGTGGAGTGGCCCATTCACAAATCTCCTGCTTGGACGCAGAATGCTGGCTTGTCAGACAGGAGCCACGGCTACCTGATCATTCGATTTATGTCATGAGTATAGACAGCCAGACTGAATAAAACCCACATCGGGGATTGAATTATCTAATTCAGCTGGCTGAATTGATCACATTCACTGTGTTACCACCAAAGTCAACTTGTACTAACTCTACATACCATATCGTATATTCCCTTGTTCATAAAGAATTAGAGAATTCTTGAGCGAGAAAGGCCTTATTTTACTCATGAAGAAACTGAGCACTCAAAGCTTTCCCAATTCAGTCAGCCCAGATAAATCGAGAGTAACCCATTTGCTGAACTCTGAATTATTTCAATTAGTTTTCTAGAACCAGTGTGGTAAAATAGCACACCAGGCAGCATGGCTAGAGTGATTCTAGGCTGGCATCTCGCAAACCAAAGTGTAAATAGTGAAGATATTGATTCCCTAAGGTATTGGCATGCCCGCACAGGAATTGAGGCAGGTGACATCCGAGGCCAGCCACCTCAACACTTGAGAAAGCGTGACTCTTTATCCAATTGTACCAAACAAAAACTATAATTTTTGTTAGTGCAATGATGTGCAGACAGGAGAAAGGATTTTTTCTTTGGAATTTTAGGGAATTGAATCTAACCACTGTGTATGTCAGATACCTCCTCTATCAGCTTATGGGCTTTATACCATATATTTTGCACAAATAGTTACAAAGAAATTTCTTATTTACCACATTAATTTCTTAGGAAAATAAAGCTTTGAGTTAGGCAGAGCTGACTACATTAGTCAGGATAAGAAAGATTATTCTGGGGCTGGAGGAATGGCACAATGATCAAAGCACTTGCCTTGCAAGAGAAAGGCCCTTATTCTGATTCCCCAGCACCACATAAAGTCAGGCTTGATGGAGCACGCCTGTAATCCCAGCAAGAGGGAGGTTGAAACAGGTGGATTACCTTGAGTCTGTGGCCAGCTTGCGCCACATACCAAGCACAGGATGAGCCTGGGCTATAGGGTGAGACCCTCTCTCAGAAAAGAGAGAGAGAGAGAGAGAGAGAGAGAGAGAGAGGAAGAAGAAGAAGAAGAAGAAGAAGAAGAAGAAGAAGAAGAAGAAGAAGAAGAAGAAGAAGAAAAGAAGAAGAATTATTCTGTGGAAACAAAGAAGCACCAGCATCTTAGTGATGTAACCCAACTCAACCAAGTCCAGGGAAAGTCAAGGTATCCCCCTGCATCTTACTGCTATGTCTCCTAGAGGATGTGGCCTCAAGTTCGTGACAGTAAAGGAAAAGAAAACCAGGGGAGATATACCAACTTTTAACTTCTTTACTCAAAACTGATACACATTAATTTTTTCACAGTTTACTCTCTAGAATTGTTTCTATGGCCATGATATTTGGTGACTGGCAGTAGCCTCTGATTTAATCATGATATATACACATATTACCTCTAACATAGTACCATGCTTTTGTTTTTTTTTCCTGATAATAAGCACAATATGTGTTCACCCAATGAACTTGCTTAAGTACCTCAAAATATAGGGAACGTGAGAGTTCCAACATAGAAACACAAACTTTATATTTGGGTGAAATCTAATACTACTGCTAATATTACCTTAGACCAATATAACTTCTTGAATTCTTAAAATTATTTTACATGTAGTCACAACACCACACCACAAATCGGGTAGTTACAGATAATGGAAAATCATTTCTCTGAGTTTGGGAGGCTGGGAAGTCCATAATCAAGGCAGATTTGGTGTCTGGCAAGGGCCTATTTTCTGGCCTTGTTGCCAGGCAATAATGTGGCAGAAGGACCAACTCATCTCTCGAAAGTCTACACTTCTTCGGGACCAGGGTTGTCAACACTTTGGGAGACAGAATTTGCGTGTTTGAATTTGAGAGGAACATAAACATTCGTATCCCAGCTCCTACCTTGTATGACTGGGTAAGATCACATTTTGAAAGAAGTATAAGGGGCTGCAGAAATGGCTCAGAGGTTAAAGCACTTGCCTAGCAAGCGCTACATCAAACACTAAGTACCTAAGTTCGATTCTCCAGCACTACATAAGCTAGGTGTGGTGGCACACACCTGTAATCCCCGCACTTAAAGGGAGACTGAGGCAGGATTGCAGTGAGTCCAAAGCCAGCCTGGGCTCCATAGTGAGTTCGGGACCAGCCTGGGCTACAGAGTGAGAGCCTGTCTCAAAATAAATAAATAAATAAATAAATTAATTAATTAAAATACAAAACCCAGCAACTAACACATGGAAGAGCTAAATAAATGATAGCTGTTATCAGTCTGTTGTTTTGTCTCATTTGTTTCTCTGCAAGCCATGTTTAGCCTCACTAATTGAAGACTGAGCCATTGGTCTGAGGGCACACCACGTAAGGAAAGATGCTTGTTGCAAAACTAACAGTCCTGCCACCACGTGCAGTCGTCTCTGCACTTCCCACCGTATAAAAGGAAACAATTCCTGATTTAGAGCAGAAAATTACTTTAGTGAGATTGTAAGTTAAATAGAAGGTAGCTTGGGTCTTTTTCCTAGTCTCAGATTTTAAAGACATATGATTATTTTATAATTATATGATTTGTGGCACAAAATCAGAGTAACTCTTGAAAGGAGGAAGATGAATGAGATTTGGAAGTGTTGTGATTCTTATGAAATCCTTACTGAGACAGATCACGGTAAAAGTCCCCTCTTGACCCCCAAATTGATGATCATGCACGAACAAATTGTATCAGAAAATTTTCTCTTTGCTTGATAACAATATGAACCTTCTTTCGGTTGGGTAATAAAAGTTATAAATTGCTTTCATAATGAACCATTCTATCTAGGACTCAAATCCTGACAAGGTTCTCAGGCTTTTCAGGTGTACTGATGTTGCTCTTTACCCTTTACATAACAAGTTGAACTTTTAAATTATCTAATTTTTTTACCCTCACAGCATTGGTCCATTCTTCTACATTAACTCTATCAACTGGAATGTGCACTAGCCTTTTAATATCATTTTATACTTAGAGACAAATTTAGTTCAATAAAATGTTAGTATTCCTCTTCTCATCTCATTTTCCTTTTTATTTAAGAATGGCTTGGTATGTCTTCAGGATAAACATTTACTAGAATATCAGATAATAACTATGTCCTCACTATCTCCCATTTTTGTCACCCAGAGTTGGCCAAGAAAGTTGGTTTCATCCAAGTTCTTCAGAGAAATAGAACCATTTAGATGTAGGTAGGTATGGAAGGAGATTTCTTTTAGAGAAAATTATTCACACAGTTGTGGAGGCCGAGGAATCCCATGTTATGTTGGCTTCAAGCAGGGCATCCACAAAAGGCAGTGGCAGAATTCAGTCTGACTTCAAAGGCCTTGGAACCAGGAATTCTGATACCCCAGTTGAAGAGAAGGAGAGAAAGAAAGAGAATCCATGTCTCTTCTGCCTTCAGGGTTTGAATGATACTCACCTGCATTTGTCCCAGTAAGTCTTCTTTATCCAATCTATTATTTCAGATTCTAATATCAGAATCTTTTTGAAATACTGTCATCGACACATCCAGAAATAGTATGTTAGCAGCCACCTGGGCATCCTCAGCCTGGTCATGTTAACATGTAAAATCAACAACCACTATATTAAAGGAAAGAATCAAATGCAATGTCATTACATTTTCATTGTATAGTCCATCTTAACAGCTGTTTTCTTAGTTCCTGGTAGATTTGTAATGCGGCCAGCATAATCATTGGATGTTCTATCTCTTCAGGCAGGGCTACTCAAATGAACGGCTGTCGCTCCTCTGCTCTCTAACATCTATGGGAATGTAGCAGAACTTAGAAGGGTCAATGTGTTCATTTCTTATATCTTTATCCTTATAACTCAAAGAAAAGTACATACAGTGATCCATCTTTTTCAACATCTGTAGCAATTACTATAATGAATACATAGAAGGCACACATATTCAATCTTCAGACAATGCCAAAGTTTTATAATAAAAGGCACATTCATATTCAGAATGACTTCAACAAGCTGAAGAAGTACATAGGTAAACAACCAAGAGGAAAGAATGTAAGAGATGGCTATTCGCTTATTCACATAATAAATGTTTATGGAACACACCTACACCTACACATCAAGTTCTGTAGGCCAAGAGTGGGAACACACGTGCAAGACGTGCTTCCAACCCCAAGGAATATAGTCATGTGCTTAACCATCCTGTCATTTTATAGACAGAGAATATTAGAACTAGAAAGCCTAATTTATTTGCCTAATGTAAGACAGTCAGCTAACGGGCTGAAAACAAATATGCTGTTTAACAGAACCATTGCATAGGTAATCGGGCTGTTCAAAGGAAGCCCACTAAAAGGTGATTACAAGAATGGTCTCCCACGTCTAAACTGCCATTGTCACTTGTACGTGTAGAATAAGTTGTTATTTATAGTGACTGCCTGGCACACAGGATAAAATGGCCAAAGTAGCACTAGAACAGATTGCTAGGCATCCTTCCTTGGAGGAAAATCCATGATGTCATAATGAGCGGTGGGTGGCCGGGTGTCCTGTACTTTATTTGTTCAAGAGTAATGTATAGAATCCTTGACTGAGGAACTTTAAATATATGATTACAAATGGTGTGATCAGGAGCAAGGTCATAATAGCACTGTCATGGTAGAAAATCTCAGGTCACTGAAAGAAAAGGAACAATGCTGTCTGACACAGTCTCTTGTCACCCTCCCTATAGAGGTACGGGTACTGGCCAGGTTGCAGACAAAGGCCGGGTTACACTTGTCAAACATATACCTCCAGAGCTTTTCAAATCAATGGCTTTTCCTACCCCGCTATAGGTAAATATGAATCCTCTAATAGTGCTTACACGACCATTCCTAATTGTGCTCTAGTGTCAACCTCAGGGATGCTGCGACAAACCACATAATTTTCCTGGGGTTAAAGTGAGAATCGATACCCATACATTATATCTTCATTTGAGGAAAGGATAGGGAACCAAGAGGTAGAGGTTAACTTGTTCACATAAAAAAAGTTAATCTCTTTTAAAACTCTTTGGAAACTACTCCAGGGATTTAGAAAATCTATCACAACTAACTGCTAGGCTTGGACGCCTGGCCCTTGGACAAGCCAGGGGAGACACTGACATCACACCCAGCGTGACACAAACAGAAGTAGCAGGAAGAGTCTGTGCTTAATACACTTTCAGGTTGTATGGCTTTTGTTACCCCTGATAACTTCAGGAAAGATGTGGCAGTTGGCCGGTCACGTAGCTTCAAAGCCCACCACCCATGGGACTGGGACACTCATGCAGCCTGATGAGGAACCTAATTAGAATCTTGGGCTGTGCACTAAAAAGAATGAGAGAAAGAGAAAAACAGCCTGTACATCAGCTATGAATCCAGTACCAATTAACTTTTTAGAACACTGCTCTGATAGTCCTTGTATGAGTGCTGTTTTGCAAATAATTTTTACTTGTTGAACAAAGATATTACAATTTACCATTTAAACAAGGGCATTATCAATAGTAAAGCAGAGCATTATTGCTATTTACATCTGGACAAAAATACTATTAATAGAACCAAGGACATACGGTCACCCTAAGTACACTGCCTGTTGGAGGAGAAAAATTAATAAGTAAACTACCTGGAGTCCTGGAAATCACGTGCCAAGGATACACTATTCAGCAGGAGGAACAGCTTGAGTGTGCGATGTTGTAGAAGCGTGTGAATCCCTGTGTTATGAGTGTGTGTGTGTTACGTGCATTGGAGGTCAAAGGAAGGCAGCATAAACTTAATCTAAGAAAAATCATGTGACAGAGTATAAAGATTTGTTCTCTTTTCAACCAAAAAGTAGAATTATGATTGAGAAGCAGATTCAGGCTCTGTATTAGAAGAGCTCTTCATCAGAATGGCCCAGCAACAGACGAGGCAGTCTTGCCACATGCTGTCCTCATGCTTGAGCACATTCGACCTGGGAGAGACTGGATACTTTCCCCAGATACAATAGGGCTTTTCCTACGGTACTTGAACAATGGTATAGGAAAAAGGTTGTAATGTATGATTAGATATTAACATGAAAAAACATAACTTGCCGGTTTTGTAAAATAAAAATATAGCCTAGAAACCAAGGCAGATGAATATAACCTAATGCAGAAATAAAAAATTAGAAGTGCTCTGAGGTGCGAATGGTCACTCACAACAGACCATGGATGATACAATCCCATGCCTAATTTGTAAGCATAAAGAAATATCATAGCAATATATTTTATCAAGGTTGTAATTAACTTGCATTATCTTAAAAGGACAAAAATTCCATTCAAAATCTGTATTTATTTATACAGAAATAAAAAATTAAAACAGTAAGTGAAAAATTATATAATTGTAATTATTTCTTGAATCTTTGGCTGATGCCTTCCTTTAAAATATTAATTCTTCTAAAATAGAGAGGCTTGAGGGTGTATCTCAGTGGTTAGAGCATGTATAAGGCCCTGGGTTCAATTCCCCTGCACCACATAAAAATTAACCAGGTAGGATCGTACATGCCTATAATCCCAGCCCTTGAGATGCTGAGGCAGAAGGAATGCCTGTGAGTTCAAGGCCAGCCTCAACTGCATAGTGAGTTCAGTTCAGGACCTTACTGGACTACAGAGCAAGACCCTGTCCCACTAAATTAATTCATTAATAGATGTAAACCTGGCAAAAGTATGCAGGCAGTAAAACGTGTATTCTTCTTACCCTTTACTCTTTCATCAGCAACACGGCTCTTCCCTGTTGTTTAACTTCTGGTGTGTCTTGTCCTCTTTCTTTCCTGCCCGTTTGCTCTAAGGAAAGTGTTGAATCAAATCAGGTTCCCCACAATTAAAATGATGGAGCGGTGATATGCCACCATTTCCTATGATTTCATATTTTCAAAGCTATTTGATACTTTAATCCCAATGGGATAAAATTCTAAGAATGAAATCTCAGAAATCAGTTTCATCAAATCAGAAATGTCTGGAGGAAAATTCTTCACTTCTGAATGCATGCTCTGTAACAAGCTACTAAATCCTCCTCTGGTTAAACCTGCCCTGTGTTTACCCTAGTGACACCAGCAAGAGACTTCTGTGATGTTCATCTATCAATATCAAGAGTCCGGTCTCACTTTTTGAGGCTTCCATGTGCTGAGCACTACACTGATCGTTTTACATATGTTCTTCTTCGGTCATCCTCACAATAGTTCATTCTGTGATCTTCACATTCTGTAGTTCCACATAGTTGCTGTAGATAAAGAAACTGACGTACATCAAATTGTGGAATTTGTTTAAAATCATATGAGCAAGTGATATGGCTGGAACTTCTGGCTGGGCTGTCCAATTCCTCAGCCAGGACCATACCTGCAGTTTCCTCTCCACACTGGTCCACCTAAACTAACCACAGACATGTTTGAATGTGCATAGAGAACTTAGTGCTGACCAGGGTTTTGTCTTCACAGGTTGTCCAGTAGATCCTAACTTGCTTTACTCCGTTGTTGACTCGTACACCTGTAGCGAATCTGATCAGAACTCACCCAGATATTTCAGGACCAATTAGAGATTATTAAGCTCCTCTCAAACTTCGTTACTCCACCCCAAGCTTGGTTTCAGAAATACATAATTTTGACATCTCATTCTCTTTGTATTATAAACTCTTTAGGTAAAATGAATTCTTCCTTCTGGAAATAGAAACAATGTCTTTCTATTGATTTTCTTTAAACAGAAGTTTGGGTGATTTAATAGGAGAATAGAATTAATTCTTTCCATATTAACCCAGAGGGGAAGGCAATAAAGATAGAAAATGAAAGGAAAAACTGCTGTCTTTTTTCTTCTCTGCTCCTCCTGCCAAATGGATCTAAGTGTTCAGTATCAAGCATTTAACCGCTTGTGATAAACTGGGTGCCAGGTGTTCCTTCACTTTCTTGCCTATTAATGAGGAAAAAGTAGGGATAATGTTGTTGACTAAATACCAAGAAATGGGTATAAAAACAGCTGCCCAGGAGAGAGCAGAAAGGCTTCCTGGTCAGTTTTGCAGCCAGCCTCAGGCACATCCTTGTAACAACTACTAATAAAATTGATCTTGGGCAAGGAGGTGATTTGATTCTCTTTTGACCAAGTTACAGAGAGGTGAACAAGCTAAACATGAAATCTTAAAGATAAACAGGCAACCACCCAGTTCAACTTGGAGCTGAGGGTATGGGCTGGGCAGTCATGATGCTTTTTATGAAAGAATAGCAACAGCTGGGTGGTTATGCTCCCTCCCCTTCTACAGTCTACCAAGGCAATCTTTGATCCTTTCAAAGATAATAGAAAAAAGTCTTAGAGGCTTTTCCCCGTGGATCCTGGCAGCTATAAGGAAATGTTGGCTTTCTCGGGAAGATTTCCCTGACACGGGCAGACAGATCTGAGAAACCATGGATGAGGCATTGACTAGTACTTAGGATCCTACTTCCCTGGATTGAATTTACAATGGTGATGAAGGTAACTCACAGGAGAATGAGAAACTGACCCAAAGAAATCTGCATAAATCCTTGCTGTTAGCCCCACTGCCTTGGAAAACTCCCCTAAGCCCTTTCGTTGAAACTAAATAAGAATTTAAGAGATGCTTTGGTGAAGTGGTAGTAGGTACTGCAGCTTAGAGTGGATTTCATTCGTAAAATTGTCTTGGTAAATAAAGTCAGACAAAGGACAAGAACCTTCAAACTCCCAAATAGAAACCAATGCAGCCGTGGATATAGAGTCAACAGTTTCCAAAGATGGACCTGATGGTGCTGGTTATGATAGTCTCGTTGTTTGGTGCTGGATTTTGACTGGAACAAAACATTTGTAGTTCATTTGGCTGAGCTACAAGCTGTAGCCTTGAAAAGGAAAATAAATACTACTTGCTTACTCATGGCAAGACATTACCTACCTCTGTGACTGCCACATTTCTTTCCTCATGTAATCCAATTCAACTGGCTTTCAGAAAAAGCTACTGAGGACTGACGTCATGATTTTGCTGTCCTCATGGGCGACCAAAGACCTGGTCAAGTAATGCTAAGGAACTATGGAGAAGAGAAGACAAATTTGTATGACTATTTGATACAGGAGAACAAGTCACCATACTACCCAATCCAACAGCGGGAGCAGATATCTGGATTCAGTCAATGGAGTTTGAGTAAGCTAACCGGACCTCTTGAGTATGATCTTACAGGGGGATTCAATTGAACCATCAATTTAGTGTTGTGGTTTGCACCGATGATTGTGTATAAGGCACTAATGCTTTACATGTTTGTACTGTGAATGCTCATAAGTGCCTGCAGAGATCCTCCCATTAAGAAACTACTCCATGTAGAAACATGATAATGAGACACCTGCAGGTCTATCCAAGCCATCTCCCCACCCAACCCTGGACAGTTCAACAAAAACAGTGTAGAATTCTAGAAGAATAATAGAATAAAATAAGAGCTCTGTATTTAAGGCCTTAGACATAACAATCTACATGAGTAGGTTAAAAGGTCGATGGCAGATGAAAGTTTAGGGTAGCTGCACTGCCAATGAATTCAGTAGCTGTTCCCGAAAACCCAGTTGTTTCAGACATTGTGACTGTAACTGAATCCACTGAATAGACTAATGGTACTTGGCACAGTGTCTTGGACTTTACCAGTGCCCATTTCTTAGACCCTGGCACCTGCTTATCATGACCAGCTCACACTTATGAGGCAAGGCTTCCATTCACACAGAACAGCTACCTAAACTGTATGGTTGCTTGCCTCCAATTTGTGGGTCAAGATTTAGGTTGTGTTTACCCTATCGTGTCCAAAGATTTCATCCTGTAGTTGATGTATGGGTGGGCAAGTCAGAACACTCAATGTCGATAGCCCTCTCTATAGTGTGAGCATGCTTTTCTCAAGGAGGGTAGCTGAGGAGCAGCAAGTCAGAGGTCTTAACCAAGCCACCTTTACTGGGACTATGTGGGCAGACTCACTGGACTTTTTGCCTCTAGCGATAAAGGAAAAACAGCTATCTTCTCATCTGTCTCCTCTTGCTACCCAAAAGAAAACTCAGCACTTTATTACGTACACTTTGATAATAAGATATATTTGCCTTGCGTGGTCATCCTTATCTGCAGATAAGTACCCTTTAGGTGGGGACCAAGCACTAAGTTGATTCAGGTACTGCACATCAAGCTGGAGGAGACCATCTAGTTTTGGAGCTTCGGAACCATAATGACCTTGTTCAGCTACAGTCCTCTAAGACTGAGGATTTGACTGAGTGGAAACCCTGGCACAGGGTACTTGTGAAGCTGTGACAGCCTATCAAGCTGCAGGTAGGGTAAATTTTTAGCCCTTTCACAGTTTATGATACTTAATTGGCTGTTAATCCTCTTACTTGAAGTTTGTGAAAAATATACACTGTATTGATTTCCAGTTTTGAAAATCTTTCATCTTCTGAGTAGAACATTCTAGTAAACTTTGTCTCCGCCCCTTCCCCTCACCCACTCCTGCCAAAGCAACATCAGCACAGTCACTCAATTCACATGGAACTTCTACCTCTTTCAGAAGAACAAAAGTTTACGCATAAGAATGAAGTGAGTGAAACGCAGCAGTAGCTACTGAAGGGACAATATTCACCTTATCTTGTTTCAAAGATAGTAGCGTTAACAATAAAAGATTAGATGATTGTAAAATTACTATTTTAATTAAAATGTAGGCTGAAGAACTAAGCATGACAAGAGACTGCAGACTTAAACTTCTAGAATAGATAAGAATTTAAAGTTATTAGTTTTAATATTATCTCGTGGGTCAACTACTAAGATCCCAGCTGAATATTAAAATATATGAACAAAAGAGCCATCTATTAAAACTCTTTATTTAGTACATGACCACAGATTAGAGCTGAGAGCATATGGAGTTATTTTCTGATTCTACAGGAAACAGTGATAAAGATTCAGATGAAATTTTATTTTATTTACCAAGACTAAAATTCATTCTTCATGATGTATCACTGTGAGTTTTTCATAGGTACAGATTATTCATCTATGTATCATAGACGAGAAGCTAGACAGTGTCTGTGCTGTCGCCACCTTCACGTGCACACAGAACCACTCGAGCCTTAGTAAATACAAACCTCTTCTCTATTCCTTTTTTATTTGGTATGTTGTGACCACTTTCATAATTTTTTAAATGATTTCATACACTTAATAATCTTTTAATTTCAAGCTCCTTAACTTGCCGTACTTCTCTGGAAATCCACCTAAGTTCTTACACATGCCAGCAGTTTGTTCATTGTGAATATTAAAATAATATTCCATCGTGTAGTGTTACCAATGTGTTTATCCATTCACCTACTGAAGAATATGAGGAATATTTCCAGTTGTAGATGATTTCTTAAGGTATAGCTATAAACATTTGTGTACAGGTTCTTGTGTGAATACAAATTTTCAGTTTTTCCAATATGTGTATCTAAAAATAGGATTGCAAATTCATAGAAAGTACACGTTTATCTTTCTTTTTTTCTATTTTCTATGGTACCTAGAAACACACTCACTTTTTGAGAAGTTGCCAAATCGTCTTCCAGAGTGGTAGCGTCATTGTGCTTAGCATCAACGTATGTGAACTACTTTTGCTTTACTTCCTCATCAGAACAGGGAATCAGGCTGGAAGAATGGCACCGGGGTTAAAACACTTGCCTAACAAGTGCAAGGCCCTGAGTTCGATTCCCCAGCACCACATAAAGCCAGGCGCGGTAGTACACACCTGTCATCCCAGCATGTGGGAGGATAAGGCAGGAGGATTGCCATGACTCTAAGGCTAGCCTGAGCTTCATAGTAAGTTCAGGATGAGCCTGCTGAGGTACAGAGAGAAACCCTGCTTCAAAAAAGAAAAGAACTTGGGTCATTTTAAAAATTATTTTAATTAATAACAATGTAGTAATATCACCTGGTAGTTTTAATTTTCATTTCTCTAATAGCCAAGGATCTGGGACAGTTTTCCCTGTGTTACTTGTCTTCTGTATTTTGTGAGAAAGTGGCATTTAAATCATTTACACATTTTTAAGTTGAGTAATTTCCAATTACTTGAGTTTTGAGAGTTTTATACATATTCTGAGATAAAGTCTTTGGGTCATATTTGCAAATATTTTCTCGTTCCATATAGGTTGTCTATTTTCTCAATAATTCTCTACATTGACGGGTGTTATTAATTTCCATATTTAGACAGGGTCCAATTTATTAGATATTGCCTTTATAGATTATGCTTCAGTATTAGATCTAAGAATTTTTTGTATCTGAAAGTCAAAAAGATTTTTCCCCATTTTTTTTTCTTCTAGAAAAAAGTTTACATTTACATCAGTGATGCACACATTTGAGTAAAGTTTTGCTCATGAATATTGTGGTTTGGATCCGGATTATCCCCCCAAAACTTCAGGGTTATGGATGTTATGGATTATCTGTGGAAACACGTGCTGTTAGGAGATGGGGCCCTGGTCTGGAGGGGTGGATTATGGATGTGTGGTGAAAGGCATGTGGCAGACTGTACATTATAGGTGTGTGGATTAGATTACAGGCTCATGGTGGATTAGGGGCTTAAAACTGGAAGGAGTGGAACAGTGAGGCTAGACCCAGAAGGCGTGGACCACCGGGACAGGACTAAAGAAGACAAACGCAACTTCCTCTCTTGCTTCGGGCCTCGGCTTCCTGTATGCAATGTTGTGAGGAACTGCCTCCACCTCACCTCTGCCATGTGCTTCTGGGGCTGGTGGTGACCCATGAATGGACTGTGAGCTTCTGAGATAAGCTTTTTTCCCCCTAATTTATGCGTGTTGGCTATTTTGTCACAGCAATGAGAAAGTAACTAAGACAATGGAGTAAGAGGTAAACAAAATGCTGGTTGTCTTGCAAGTACATTCCTCTTGCCTTATCTCCATTTTATTTCAAAATGCTATATTTTGCCCGTCAAATACCACTGCAACTTTGTCAAAAGTCAAATAACCATTTCTCTGTAAGTTTATTTAAGTTTTTTTCTGTGTATTCATGTTTTCTCCAACACTATTGATAATGACTTGACTACTGTTATAATTTATATGTTTGCTCCTCTGAGGTCCATGTGTTAAGGATTTGGTCCCAGTGTGACTTTGAATCTTTAGGAGGTAAATCTTATGTGAGGTCTTTAAGTCCCTGAGGTTATGAGCTCACAAGCGATTGTGGGATCCCACTTTTTTCTCTCTCTCTGTTTTATTGCTCACAAGATAGTGTGTGCCACCACAGCCTACTGCAATAATGCACTTGCACTCACAAGAGACCCAAAGCAATGGGCCTAACCCACCTTGGGATAACTCCTCCAAAACCAAAATAAACATTTTCTCTTAAAAAAAATTAACTACCTTAGCATTTGTACATGATAGAATACTATGCATCTATAAAGACAGATAGGTCTGAGGCTTTTGTAAGTAAAGGGACACAACTTGAGACCATCTTGCTCAGGGAAGAAAGTCAGAGGCAGAAGGTTAAATATTGAATGCTTTTCCTAATATGAGAAACCCAGATCACAGTCATTTCACAGAATTAGTGAGGGGAATAGTGGGAACTAGCGGGGTCGGGGAACAGGTGAGAGGGCCAAAAAAGAAGAGGGGAAGGAAGGATTTGTGATTTTGTCCCAATATGTATGTGCACAAAATACTCAAGATCATTGTAAACATTATGTATCAGACATTCACCTCTGCATCAATAAAATGGGGGAAAATAAATAAAAATTAATGACCTCAGGTATTTCAATCCACTGGTGGAAAGTTAATACAACTACTATACACTATGAGTGATAGGGTATAAAAAAGCATTGTGTATACACTACCAGCCACACCATCTCTCCTCTCCTTTCATTTGCAGGGAAACTACGTTCTCCATCTCTTGAATATGTAAAGCTATGCCAGAGGCCTTGTCCCTACAGGGGAGGAGCGCATATTACACAACTTACTGAGACTCATTGTGTACATTTTCCTGATTATGGAGTTTTGTACTAGGAAGCTTGCTTATAGTTAAAAGCCATGATGTTCAACTCCAGCAAATTATGTTGGCTATTTTGTCTCAGAACTTCTAGTTTATCCATTCCTTTTTATTTTTCTCCATTTTTATTAAAATGTCTCTGTGTGTGATATATAATAGTTACATTAAAGTTGAGAACTTTGTGCACATATATATTGCAACAAATGCATATTCTCTTCCCTTCTTGTCTTCCTACTTTCCTAATCCCCTTACATCCCAACATCTTTCTCATATGACTCCTATTTATTTAAACTTTTGTTTCACATATTAGATAAACTATGAGAAATTTAATCCACAGAGTCTGATTCACTTCATTAGCTGTGATGGTCTGAACTTGTACCTATTTACCTACAAATGATTCAAATTTTTCTGTCTTTATGACACCGTGATATCCTATTATATAAACACACGGGCACACATATGCACATATGTATTTTTTAATTCATTGGAGTATTAATGGCGATTTTGGCGTCTTCCATGGTTTAGCTATTATTAGTTGTGCTGCTATAAACACGGGTATGCATGTGTCTTTGGAAAGAGATCCGGAAGAGGTACCACCGGTCAAATGGGTTATCTATTTTCAATTTTTAGAAAAATCTCTATGCAGATTTCTATAGAGGTTGTACCAGTTTCAGTCCTATTAGCAGTGTGAAAGCGTTCCTTTTTCCCCTCAACCTCGCCAGCATCTATTGCTTTTTGAGTTTTGGACAGTGCTCATTCTCACCGGGATAAGATGTTCTCTTAATGTTGTTTTGATTGGCATTTCTCTAATGGCTAAAGATGTTGAAGATTTTTTCATATATTTTCTAGCTATTTGTAGTTTTTCTTCTGAGAACTCTTTATTCATATAAATTGCCCATTTTAATTGGGTCATTGATTTTGAGGGTTCTATTTTCCTTTAATTCTTCATTATATTCTACTTATTAGCCTCTTGACCTAGAGGTAGATGATTAAAACATTTTCCCATTCTATTGGTTCTGTCTTCACTCTTTTAACCATTTCCTTTGCTGTGCATAAGCTTTGTTAATTTGATATAATCCCATTGTCAATTCTGAGGGTAATTTTTCTTTGCTCTGGAGTCCTATTGAGAAAGTCTTTGCCTGTGCCTATATCTTCAAGAGTTTCACCTATCTTGAGCTCCAAAAAGGTTCAGTGTTTCTGTTTTAGCATCTAGGTCTTTGATTCACTTTGATCTGATTCAGTAGGTGTGTGTCCAGATTCATTCTTCTACACGGGGATAATCAGTTCTCCTAGCACCGTTATTGAAAGACTATCCTTCCTAAAAGTGTATTTTTTGACTCCTTCGTCAAAGATCAGATAGCTGAGAATACTTGAAGTTGTCTCTATACCCTGGTTCTGTTCCATCGGTCAACTTGTTTGTGTCAATGCCATATGGTTTTTATCACTGTTCCTTTGTAATGTAATTTGAAGTCCAGGATCATGATGCCATCCACTCTTTGTCTTGTTGCTCGGAATCGCTTTGCTATTGTGAGTCTCTTTTGGTTCCATATAAAATGTAGTTGTTTTTTCAAGTTCTGTGGGAAAAAAAGTTGTTCGTATTTTGATATGACTTGCTTTTGATCTGTTTATCAGTTTTGGCAGAAAGCCATTTTGACAATATTAATTTTGCCTATCCAGGAACAGTTTGATGTCTTTCCATTTTCTAATATCCTCTTAAATTTCTTTTTTCAGCATGATATAATATTATTACAGTTTTTTCATTGTTTATTTTAAAATATTTAATTTTTTTGAGGTGCTATTGAGAATGGAATTGATCTCAGATCTTTCTCAGGGAGTTTATTGTTAATGTAGAAGAATGCTGTTGATTTGTTTGTTTCAGTTTGTATCCTGCAACTTGGCTGAATTTGTTAATTAGTTCACTTCACAGAGTCTCTTGGTGGAGTTTGGGAGGTCTTCTACGTACAGAATCATGTCTCTGCAAAAAAGAATAGTTAAACTTCTTCCTTTAAAGTACATATTTCCTCTATGTCATCCTCTTGCTTGATTGCTCTGGCTAGAGTTTTAAGGTCTATATTGAATAGGAGTTCTGAGTGTAAGCAGCCTTGTGTTGCTGATTTAAGGAAACAATGCTTTCAGTTTTCTCCATTTAGTATTATGTAGGCAGTAGGTTTGGTGTAAATGGCTTCTATTACTTTTAGGTAAGGTCCTTCTATATTGACTTCCCTCAGGCTTTCATCATGAAAGATACTGGAATTTGTCAAAGATTTTTTCTGCATCTGTTATGATGATCATGTGATTTTTGTTCTTGCTTTTATTTATGTGATGTATAACATTAATTGATTTACATATGTTGAACAGTACATAGATCCTTAGAATGAAGCCAACTTGATCATGATATATAATCTTGTTAATGATTTGTTGAAAATGTATTTATCAGTATCATTTGAGGATTTTTGCATCTTTATTCACTAAGGAGAGTGGTCTAGAAATTTCTTTCCTAGTTCAGTATTTGTTTGGTTTTGATAGCAGAGTAATGCTGGCTCCCAGACATGAGTCTGACAAGATTCCTTTTCTTTTAATTTCTTGGAATATTTTAAGAAATATTGGTGAAGATTGTTCTCTGAAGTAGTGATAGAATTCTGCTGTGAATCCATCTGGACTTTTATTTGTAGGCAGACATTTTATTAATGTCTCAATTTCCATATATCTTATTCAGAGTTTTTATATCCTCTTGGTCCAATTTTGGTATCTTGTATCTAGAACTTTATCCATTTCTTCCAAATTCTCCAATTTGGAGTGTAATTCTTCAAAATAGTTCCTTAAAATTCTGGAAATTTTAGCAGTGTTTGTTGGGTTCCCCCCGCCCCCCTTCTTTTGGCTAGTTTAGCTAGATGTTTACCAATCTTATTTACTCTTTCAAAGAACAAACTCTTCAATTCATTCTTCAATTCTTTGTAATTTTTAGCTTCTTTTTAAAAATTTAAATAGCTCCTCCCTTTCCCCCTGTCTCACCCTCTCACCTCCCACCTTTCCCTTTCCCAAAGTCCATCTTCTTACTTTCTTCCATATCTCTTACATGTTTTATGGTTTGGTTTTCTCATGTTAGAGAAACAATATGATATTTAACTTCCTGAGTCGGATTCATTTCGCTAAGCATAATGGTCTCAAGGTGCATCCATTTTCCTGAAAGTGACCCAAATTTGTCATTCTCAATGGCAAGGAATACTCCATTGTGTATGTATACCATGTCTTCTTTATCCAGTAATTTGTATTCAAGCATATAGGCTTCTTCCAAGATTTGTCTGTTATAAATTGTGCTGCTATAAACATGGGTATCCATGTATTGCTGTTGCATGATGACTTTAACTCTCTTGGGAATATACCCAGAAGAGGTATAGCTGAGTCAAATGGAATGCTGATTTTTCAGTTTTCTGAGGACTCTCCACACCGCTTTCCATAGTGGTTGTACCAGCCTCACCAGCATTTGTTATTTTTTGAGTTTTTAATAGTAGTTTCAATTTCATTAATTTTTGCTCTGATCCTTATAACTTTTCTTCTACTACTTTATGAATTAGATTGTTCTTGTTTCTCCAGGATGTTCAGGTGCATCATAATATTATTTATTTGGGATTGCTCTTTTTTTAAATGTGTGTGTTCATACTTATAAATCTATCTCCAAGCACTGCTTTCATTGTGTCTCACAAATTCTAATATATGTGTTTCCATTTTTATTTGACTCTAGGAAGTTTTGACTCTTCCCTGGTTTCCTCATTGTTTGTTCAAAAAGATATTATTTAGTCTCCATATAATTGTATAGTTTCTGTAGTTTCTTTTGCTATTGCTTTCTAGTTTCATTCCACTATGATCTAAAAGTATGCAAAGAATTATTTCAATTCCTTTGTACTTATTAACACAAGCATTATAGCCTATACTATGATTTATTTTGGAAACTGGCCTTAACATGAGAGCTAAATTTCTTCTAAATATTTTACAAAAGCAAATTGACTCAGAAGCAAATTTAGGACTTGACCACTCTGTGTGGACCACAGATTCTCAATAAGAGCTCACATTTTAATAGCCTGAATGTGTTATCATTCAAGTGCCATAGTTTCCCATCACATTGTGTCTATGTTATCTGTTCCCGTAGTTTTCAAACACTGCTATGGGTGATGGTTTGGATTTGGAATGTCTCCCAAAGGCCTCGTGCATTTGGATGTTATAGATTATCTGTGGAACATATGCTGTCAGAAGATGGAGGTCTGGTCTGGAGGGGTAGATTACAGGTACGTGGTAGAGGACAGGCATGTGGCAGATTATAGATTGCAGATGTGTGGAATGGATTACAGGCATGTAGTGAGGTCTTAAATCTGCGAGAGGTGGAACACTGAGGCTGGACCCAGATGGCGTTAATCACTGGGACAGACCTGGAAGGATATATGCCGATTCCTTGCTTTTTTGAAGACTTGGCTTCACTTGAGTTGGCTTCCTGTTTGCAATGCTGTGAGGAGCTGGTTCCACCTCAGCTTCTGCAGTGTTTCTCCACTATTGTCTACCACCCATGAGTGGACTGTGACCTTCTGAAACTGTGAGCAAAAATAAACTTTTCTTCCCCTGACTTGAGCATGCTGAATACTTAGTCACAGCAATAAAGAAGTAACTAATATAGTATGCAACAGATTGAGAACAGTATTAGCATACTACTTCTATTTTTTTATATGTGATATTCTATCATATGTGTCTTTGTCTTTCCTACCCGTTGTAAAATCAGAACCCATGTTGTCAATTCATTTTCTGGGCACATGGGGATATATAGATATTTCAAAAGATTGTCAGGCCAACAGCAAAAAATCTCTTCTAACCACGTAGGCTTTTGGCTTTTTACATATCATCTGCTAAACCTCAACACGCAAACAAAAAAATTATACTAAAATCATTGGAGTAACAATGAAACATGTCATGTGTGTTTGCTTCAAAAACATCTTAAATAGCTCTATTACTGCTTGTCAATCACCATGTGCTTTGATCTTGTTGGTATTTTAAACGTAATTTCAAAATTTTATTGAAATACTTTCCTAGTACTTTTTATATCTTCTAAATAACAGCACATTTTTCCAATTAAATTGGAAAAATCATTTCCATTTGATTTGACTTCATATCCCTCCAATTGCTAAAGTTACTTCCACAATTCAAAAAACATTCAAATTCAAAATTTTCCTGTCAGTTACTGAATCAAAACATTCACCTGAATGCTTTTTAGATATTGTTATTGTATGTTTATTTCTGCCATGCAAACCATTTCAGAATGCCTAACAATAAATTACTACCTGTCTAAAAAGTCATGTTGTCTGAAGGATTTTTCTAAGCTTAACTCCTCTAAGCAAAATGAAACAGATTCATTCAATACATTTTTTTTTCAGAAAGGACAGTCATGCAGCCTGAAGATCTCAACTATTTATCTGGTTATGTCATATTAATATTTAAAGGTATCTTACAATGAATGTTCTGAAAGCAATGGTATTCATTCAAAAACAGAAATGGAACTTAGAATAGTAAGCAAACAAAATTTGAAGATGTCGAGCACAAAGTTTCCAAATAAGTCCTTTTTGGGAACATGTCCAAACACAATACTAAATGCATGAAATCAGTTGCAGGTCAGGGGTTAAAGAACTCAAGTAACTCACAGAAAATGTGCAATTTTCAATCTCATGAACTGTCATCACCACAAAAAGATGAAATAAAAACTACAGTTTGTTTCAATCTCTAGCATCAGAGAGAACAATCCTGACTGTGAGGCATTTGCACAGTTTCTATGCTTGGGCAACATCATAAGGTGTTGAAATTCGGGTGCTGTAATCACAGGAATGTTACTGATCCTACATATGACGTTGTCCAGACTCAGTGAATTATCAAATACAAACTAGGAAATTGCTTGAAGCCTTTAGCGATTTTGACAGTAATGCGACCTTTTTCCCAGATCTCTGCCTCAATTCTCCTAGATAAGTGAGCCCACAGCTCCACTCTAGGTGCTCAGTAAAGGAGATAAAAATCCTCCTTTCCTTGAGTATCCCCAACATTTCAGGTGTTCCATTTTCCACTGAACTACCTGACAATAGTGGTCTGATGTAGGTACCCACCTATGTCATAGCTGCCACAAACCTGTCATCATTTAATTATCTGGCTTCTTCACAAGGAAGCTAACTTACCAAACAAAAAAAATAATTGACTAAAGTATAAGGGATCACTTATAGAAATTGTAGAATTATGGAAAAGTAATGACACAGTACTTCTCAGAGGTTAGTAAACTGGAAGAACAGCCACGATCTTCCTGTCCTTTGTCAGGGCAGAGGCCATTTGCCAGATTAGCATTCAGAGATTAGCATTAGGAGACAAAAAAAATTGCCTTATTCGATCACAACCCGGCTCCATAGAAGAAAGTAAGCTCAAAGAGATAGACACAAATGGCGGAATAAACTGTGTTGTTTATGACCTCTTTCTCACTCCAAGTCTGGGACAGAGTACAGGATGGCTTTTGGAGAGCTATCAATTGCACTGCCTCATTTTACCAATCAATACCTGTTGGGTTGTGAAGAAAACAGATGCAGGCTGAGACCCTGAAAAGTCTCCTGGGCCAAGAGATCAGATCTTGCTGCATTTCCATGCAAAGTTCTAACAGATAATTTGAAAACCCCTTTAATGCCTTTCCTTTGACGGAGGGGTCAAAGCTTCTAGGTTGGATTTGCTGATCTCTTGCTCTCAGGTGAACTTCAATGCACCCTGAAGGGAAACTGCAATCAATATATTTCACCTGTGAGCACTAAATAAATATTCCCTAGCAAAGAATGTTGATACATACTTCAGATATGGATTTTCCTATTTTCATTGGTTTCCCTAAGCTTCCAGCCATCCTGAAAATTGGTTCAGGGACATAAAAGGAAAAAACGAGATTGAGCTGTGGAGGTTCTATGCTGCTATCATAGGAGTAACCGCTGAAGATCTGCTTATTCAGAATATTCCCTTCTTCTGTCCTTACCAGGACAAAGTAAAGTTCCCTAAGTCCAGTTTTTAAGTTGGTGATGCTCAGTTCCTCGTGCTGACCTACCTCATTCACTCAGTTAAATATCCCTATCCTCGTTCCATTGATATGTATGGAAATTTTAGTTGTAATGAAACCCATCTTTTCCAAGTCTCTATAGAAATCTTTCCTCGCCTAGATGGTGCCTCCTTTTTTCAAAGAATATTTCACACATACCACAGCAGACTTTTCTCAGCAGAGAATCACATAGAAGCCTGAATTGAAGTTCTTCTAAATGCTACTGAAACTGTAGAATTCACTGTGGCAGACTGCATTTTTCAAGGCAACTACAAGATTTCCCATCCCACAGGCTCCTCTTATGTGGTGCTACAGTCCTGTCACAGAGACACAGACTAGTATGGAAGTCTTTCCATGAATTCAAGTGGCCCATAGCTGTAGCAGAATTGACTCTGGCTGGTTTCTGAGATGTCAGTAAACCTAGCTTCCACCTGGGTCCCTTGCTAAGATCATTCTTGGAGTACAGCCACCACACTATGAGAAGAAGCCAAGGAGTCCGTGAGGAATCACATATAAAAAGAATTGAGGAGCCTGACCCACAGAGCAGCTGAGCTCACAGCTGACAGCCAGTAGTATCCTGCCAATCACTCTCTAGTCCAGGCTGGTCCTGAACGCAATACAAAGCCCAGGCTGGCCTCAAACTCATGGCTATCCTTCTGCCTCAGCTTCCCAAGGACTGGGATTATAGGTGTGTACAACTACACTCAGTCTATGCGGTGAGAGAACTGAACCCAGGGCCTTGCACTTGCTAAATAAGTGCTTTAACCACTGAGCTAGGTCCCTATCCCTGAGAATGGTACATATTTTTTTGAGACAGGGACGCGCTCTGTAGCTCAGGCTGGTCCTGAACTCACTATGGAGCCCAGGCTGGCCTTGGAATTATGGCAATCCTCCCACCTCAGCCTCCTGAGTTCTGGGATTACAGGCGTGGGCCACCATGCCTGGCTTATGTGGTGCTGGGGAATCGAACTGGGATACTTAGTGCTTGACTTAGCGCTTGCGGCAAGCGCTTTAACTGCTGAACCATTCCTCCAGCCCCCTTAAAATGAAAGCACTAGTCAAAATGCAAGCCACCTAATGCCACATGGAGTACAAATGAGCCTTGTCTTGAGAAACATTAATAAATTGCATATTTACACATAAAATAAGTGTCAGTTTGTAGGCTATGACGCAAATTGCAATGCAACACTTACCAAAGTTAATAACTACTTTGATATATATACATATTTATGTCTGTGGATGTGTGGATGTGCACATGATTACATATTAACAAAGCTAAAAAGAGTAATGCATTTCCCCTTAGCACTGAATATAGTTGGTCTGAATCTGTTTCATAAATAAGCTAATGTTGATCTTAGGTGCCCACCAGATGTAAGTGATGAAAAATTCATATTCAGTCCCTTGGGATGCTCTCCCCTGACGTGCCATAATCCGAGAGCTGTCTTCAAGGCCAAAGACAGCAAAAGCTATCTGAAAATGACAGAAAGTGTTTATAGGGCCAGGACACCTATTGTACATCTTCTGGAACTCTTTTCTTCATTAGATAATTTACTCACATACTTCACAGACATTTAATGAGGAACTAATGTTTGTTATATTTGGCATTGTACCTAGAAATGAGTACAAACAGATAGATTCAATTGTTTCCAGCCCTTACAGGTATAAAATACACCATATAATCATAGAGTGATTGAGTTTTTCTCTACAGAGCTAACTTCTATTCTACCAAGCACACTTTCTTTATGTTTGCTAATTCTACCACGCCTGAGCCATAGTCTAGAAGGTCTTACGCTAAAGGTAAGACTTCCCAGGTACCTCAAGTCTCCCCTTTGAGGTCACCATATAAATTAATATTGCAACAAAATATTCTGCCTTTATTATAACAAGAAATGAGTGTCTGTTGAGTTCACTCTATGCACTAAGTTCAAACTCTATGCTAGGGCAAGAACCAAATATGCAAAGGCAATTCTCAAATGATAAGTTAGCTGTGCTGCCTGTTGCATTATGAATAAATACACATTTGCAGCGTCCCCTCAACATTACTGTTTAACTTTCATGTTTAATTTTTGACTAATGTAGGATATGAAACTGTAGGTGAAGAGGTCATGACTTCTCACATTCTTCACATAATAAAATAGTCTATGCTAACACATAAGGGCTCCCTTGAAGTTGTTCCTTTAATTCTATCCACTATTTTTATAAAAATACGTTGATTGTAAGTAGTGAAAAGGAAGCAATGATCTAGCCCCGTCTATATGGTAGAAAGCAGGGGACCAAGCAACATATCCCATGCCACATGTCTCTCTATACATTTGTTCCTTCCTGGGCTCCGTACTGGGCAACGTTACCTTCCGAGAGAAGATCAGGACTCTGCAGCAGCTCCCTCTCAGGCGCGAAGTTACAGCCAAGTATATACCGCGAATATGAAACTCAGCTGGCTCTTCTTCACCATTTCCACTCTGTACTCCTAAGCTACTCCTGTCTCTGATATATGACCTGAAAATTTGGCTCCATCTAAACTGTGTCCTCCGGTATTGTCTACTCTGTTTGCTTTTGGAAGAGATCTACCCAATCTCAAAGCCCTGGGCCCGCCTGTGTGCGTGACTTGACATATTTCCATCAGGCATTCTATCCGTCCTTGTTGATTCTCCTCCTTGTACAATGCCCCCATGAGCTCTCTTTGATACTTTTGATATTATTCGGGAGTCATTCTGCCAACACTTGTCTTATTTTCTCAGAATAAACTGTATTAGCATTAACAGGTTGTGCTAATTTTTAATGTATGTTTCTTTTATCTAAAGTCAAGATAAACATTTTTTAAGTTTATGCATAAAGTTGCCATACTTACCTATTGAACAGAATAAAATAAAACTCCAGAGAACAAAGTTCTGGGCCTTAAGGCTCCTTACATGGTCTTGATAAGATGTTCAGCAAATAGACAAGCAAAATGACATAAAATACTATTAAAAATGTAGAGGGCTTTTTCCAGTGATAATTTCCTCAGAGCTGTAATACATCTAAGAGATGTCTTTACTATTATCTCATTAACAATGACTGCCACAGTGGAATATTACCAGTGGTAGGATACGTCCTACCACTAAGAAGGTCCAGAGCAGAAAAAGTGAAAAAAAAAAAAAAAAAAAAAAAAAAAAAAAAAAAAAAAAAAAAAAAAAAAAAAAAAAAAAAAAAACTGCTCTATGAACCACTGAATAAGGTGCCTTGGGAATTACATTTCTTTGGGAAATATTAGTGACTTACTTTTTAAAAGATGCAAATATCACAACAATTTATAACCAGGTGAGTGCTTGTTTGATTTCAAAAATCAAGATCAAAAGTCCCAATAGTGATTTCTCAAACTACAGCAACAAAGAAGCTTTGACTTGTCAAAGTCCAGAATAAAAAAAAAAATTGTCTACAGACATGCCAATTGGGAATAAGTAGATGACAAATATGTGTGCCCCACATTATCCTCCAAGATAAAAACTTAGTGCCTTTTCAAATAGAGATTGACATGAGTGGCTGATCCTTGTACAGCATTTTAGTACAGTTACTGTTTAGTTTTGTTTTATAAGAATTCAGTAGTATCGTAATGTCAAAACCTCTGTCACAAAACAGCTACTTGGCTCTGTCAGAAACATTATCTCATAAAATCCCTCCACAAAGAACCAACTGTTGTGAAGTATTGCCTTCCTATTTTAGATAAGGTGCCAAAACTAAATTTATAAACTGAAATAGCCATCATATACAATAGTAAGTGGTAAAAGTAGGACCAATTATTTAAGTCTTTGAATTCCAGGTTGGTGCAGATACTTCACAAGAGCTTGTATAGTAACAAAACATTTAGAAGAACATTTGATTATACAATGAGATATCTTTGCTTCATAATTTTATCCTTAAAATAAGACTGAATTTTAAATTTGCATGAAGGGTAGAAAAGAGGTTATGGGATGGTGACTATTTCTCACACACAAGCTTGAGCCACAGATTCTTATTGCATTAAATAAGCCAAGTAGCAGTTTAGGCATCAGTGCTGGCTGAAATGCACTTTTATATTATTATTATTATTTTTCTACTTTTACAGGTATTATACTAATGCTTTCTTGTAAGTAAAGGGATAGAGATGGATACTTCTCACAGTGGCTGATAAGAATCCCAGTTTCTGTTTCATCTCCTTTTGAAAACAGCGGGGCTCACCAGGACAGTCCCCACATAATGATTAGCACTGTGGATTATCACATGCATCCTGTGCTGGCATCCAGAAGGAGATTACAACTAGGGAAGAAGGAAAAAGCTCACGTCAGAAATAATTCATAACACAATCTCAGAATTTTGGATTCCTTTAACATGTTCTGACTCGTTTGAAGAACTTTATCATTCACTTTGATGTTTCCTTCTCATGTAGACTATTGAGATCTCAATTAAACAGCAAGGCATGAGTCTCTCAGCAACTGCAAGACTGGCTGGAAGGTACAGGGGCAGGGCAAAAATAAAGCAAAAAGCAAAAGTCCCAGTGAAAGTGAAATCTCTAGCTCAGAGCGGTAAGCAGAGGTTGATAACCCTGATCTGCATCTGAGATAGCCCAGACAAAGAGGCCCTGCAGGGGCGGTACTGTCATTCTTGAGAGCTTCCAGGAGATAGCTCAAGGCTTCTGCACAAAGGTGCTCTGTCACACCGGGGGACTTTCCTCCTGTCCTAACCTGGCAAAACTGCGTAATGTTCCCTGACCACGTAGCACAGTAGTTTGAGTTTTCCAGTTTTGTTGTTCTTTTCTTTTGCCTTGAAAGTGACCTTGTCAAATGAGAATGAAAAGAATGTTTTGAAGCGTGAGAAAATTCAAATCTCCCATTTAAAGCCTGGAGTTCATTAGCAGGAATATACTCACTTATTTCAAGGGTCACTGGGTGACACAGCAGAGCCTACCTCGCAACTCCCACATCTGAAATCCTTCACCAGAAAGCAGTCTAGAAATGAGCTTTCTAAGGGCCCAATCCATCTTCGCTGTGCTTTGTCCAGGGAGCCTGTCAAGGGCCCTGCTTTGATTCTGTGCCATTTCTTTTTCCTTTATTGCTTTTCAGTTAAGTCATTGTTTTGGTTTGTTTATAGTGATTAAAGCTTTGTTTATGTTACACTGTAATTTAATCAATTGCATACAAGCTAAATATTTTAGTATTTGTGGCGGAATACTGAAAATTAACCAAAGAAATTTCATTGTTTTAATTGAACATTTTACTGGGCCATTTTTATTGTCTATGTGCTAAGGCTCAAGTTTAAATTTTGGCAAGTAAGAGAAATTACTTTTTTAAGCACAGAGTTAGATAACACAAAGATCTTTATACTTAATCCTCAGAGGTGGACTGTCATGAGTACAGGCCTCAGAAACTGCACCTGAATTTAGATTCTACTTTTGGACTTCCCGGTCCTGAGACCTTTCCAAGCTCAAAATATTTCATTTATAAAGTGGGGAAAAAAATACCTACCCTATGCACATTGCTTAAAGATCATAGGTGCCCATGATATTTAATCTAATGCTAGCTACTATTCATTTTAGCATTGTCAATGCTATTTGTGTGATTTTGAGAAAGTTCATTTCTCTATTTCTGCCTCCTTTTAAATCTGCAGGATTAGATAATTTCCACTTTTTCTGTTCAAGCTCAGTTAATAAGTAGGAACTCTCAATGTGCTCTTTGTAGAATTTTACATTAGCCAAGTTTTTTTTCTATTCGTGTTGAAACTTTCCCAGTGAGTAGAGATGGCATTAGCTGGAATCTGGACAGTGTTGTGATAAAGTGACACACAGAAAACAGCCAGCAGCAAAGGTTCAGAATGGACTACTGGGACAAGAACCAAAGAAAAAGCAATCCCATTTGGAGGGTAAAGCAGAACTGGTCGCTAAATAATCTGTTTAAAGCTCATATTTTGATTCTCTATCACACTGACCAATCATGAAAAAAATCACTAGGAAAGTTTTAGTGTTAATCTTAGCTTAATCAGTCCAGTAGCAATAAGTGTAGCTAATAACACCTGCTATTTCTATGGGTTTCAACAAAACAAGAAGGGAAGTGGGGAGAGATTAAATGATTATACACGATCAACTTCATACTTGTCAATATTACCATTTGCAACACATTTATATTGTCTTCTATCTATTTTGTCTAGGGAAATATTAAAAAAGAACTTTCAATTTTTTTCTTTGACCAATAGTAGATTTTAATGTTTTTAACTTTGATAACGCTATATCATTTTTCTAAATAAAGCTTCCTAATCCCTTTTCTGGTTGTTTGTTTCCTTTTCTTTTATCCTTACAGGTGCCTCCTGGGCAACAGCAACTTCTTGCTCACCACTGGCTCTCAGGACTCCTTTCGTCGGGGAGGAGCTGTCTGTCCTTCCCCTGTCCTCTGCTCTTCTGCCTAGGCAGCTGCCCTGGAAGCCTCCATATTCAGTTCCATAACAGGTTTATTAAGTCATATATCATGTTTAATAATTCAAGCCAGAAATACACAACACAAACCTAAAACCCGAGAACATATACATTCCACTTATACTTGCATCAGCAGAGATGTAGATGTTTATGACAGAAGGACCAAGACACATGAGCAAAAGAATTTTAAAACTAAGTCCCTATATAGATCTCTCCTTATCTGGAACCTGCATTCTAAACATATAGTAAATAACTTTTAGGTGAAAATCACTGTTAAGTAAGGCTAGAGATGTATTTATAGATTCCAATTAATAATTTTTATGCTAGACCGTTCGTAGGAAATTCCAACAAAGTAACAATAACAAGGCACATTAGTAACAATATCTACGTTGCTTTGTGTTCTAACTAATAAGCCCAATAACTCCTGATGTTATGTACATTTCTTATCTAGAAGTATATTTCTTATATTAAATTGAGAAAATATTTTCATACATATATAGCTTAGATAATTTGAAATTTTATGTAGCAGCTTGGGCCCATCTTAATGGACAATTAGCTCAATTAAAATTCTACATTTAATAAAATGAGAAAACAATTCCTCTTTAGACAACTAAAGGTATCAAAATAACACATTTTAGAAGGAAATCCCATTTTACTCCAAGTAAAGAGAATGAGATTTTATAAAATTTCTAATTGTCATTTGAGCTCTTCACCAAACCACAAAGCTTCTCCAATGTTTGCCTTTAACTACGACTACCAGAAAGGCCTTAAGGAATTTTGCCACTAGTCTTATAACTTTTTCTGTTCCCTTTGTAACTTCATTCTTCAACAATACAATACCCTGCTCCAGACATAAAAGAACAGAACAAACAGATAGGTCATTTATGGACTGGAGGCATGACAGAAGCTTGTGAAATTTTGGCCACATGACTCTCAGATATCCCCTCCAATGGCTCTGTTGATGATTCCAAGCTTCTTTTCAGAGAATCCTTTACCTATATGTAGAATCTTTCCTCTTTTTCATTAGTATTTAGTGCTAGGTTCAAGTCTAAGGACAAGTTTAGGGATGGAGATTGGAGATTTCCAACCTAAGATGTTTTGTTTTGTCTTTTATTTGACTCACCTTGGTGCACCCAGCCAAGTGTGCAGGCACAAGGCACTTGCAATAAAAACACCCAGAACCAAACACTAAAGAAAGTAGGTCATACCCTGATTCTTTGGTAGCATACACACAATAGTAATGATCTCTGATTTCTCTGAATTTATCTGATAGGACTCAATGAATTTCAAAAAATAGAGCTCTTCTTGACCTATCAATACTTAACATCAAACTTCCTAAAGGAAAAAAGTCGGTGCAGTAAGTGTTCCTTCCAAATCACACGTAAATAGTGGTTTGCTCTGCCAAATCTAGCATAAATCTCTGGGCAAAAATGATATTTGACAAAGCACACATTTTCAGAGCAGTACTTCTAAAAAGTAAGGAAATAGTCTATGCTTATGAAAACCATCAGAGATGTTCATTAAAAATGCAGGTTCCTGGGCTGCATCCCAGAATTACACCTCACCTGGGTCCTGGAAATTTGCATTTTTTGTAATTCAAATGATTCTTACATATTCTAAAGTTTGGAAACTACTATTTTAGAGAGAACAAATCCAGTATTTTACAGAGAGCATGGGGATAACTATTGATGAGGAGAGAGGAGAGGGGAGGGGAGAGATGACATTGTTCTCTATAGGTCTTCTGTAGTTATCTAAGCTCATAATAATTTTTTACACTCAAATTCGTTAGATATCTCTAAATTTGGTACATTATCCTGCATTATTTTTCTATTACAATTTAATTTCTAAAGTTAGTAATTATGTCTTGTAACCAGATTATAACATTTTCAAGGGCAGGAATGTTTTTAGATTCATTAGATTACAATAGATTGCTTTTACTAAATTCTTAACAAATTGAATAAATAAAAAAGGACAAAAGAGACCAAAACAACATATAACAGAGATATATGTATACCCATGTTTATAGCAGCACAATTAACAATAGCAAAAATATGGAAGGCACCAAAATACCCATCAACAGACCAATGGATACCCAAAATGTGGCGTTTATACACAATGGAATACTATGCATCTATAAAGTCCAACAGCGTGGAGGCTTTTACAGGCAGATGGAAGAAACTTGAGAATATCATGCTTAGTGAACTGAGTCAGAAGCAGAAGGTGAAACATCGAATGGTCTCTCTGATATGAGAGACCTAGACCACAACTATCTCATGGAACTTTAGAAGAAAGACAAAGCGAAAGAGGGGGTTAGGGTGGGGGTAGAGGGAGGAAAGGGAGGGGAGGAACAAAAGGAGAGCAGGAAAGCCCTTGTCACCTTGACAAGATATGCGTGTGCACAAAATGTTCAACTCCATTGTAAACCTTAAATTCTGCACTTGTACCTATCAATAAAATGGGGGGAAAATGAAAGACAAAGTGAAACAGTGGGGTCGGGTAGTGGAGGAGGGAGGGCAGGGAGAGGAGGGGGAAGGACAAATGGAGAGTGGGAAAGCCCTTGTCGCCTTGACAAGAGAAGTATGTGCACAAAATGCTCAACTTCATTGTGAACCTTGAATTTTGCACGTAGACATATCAATAAAATGTGGGAAAGAAATAAAAATAAAAAATTAAATTACAACTTAAAAAAAGGACAGGCTTATGACTCAGTTATAGTGACTAATATGAGTGGTTCTTCAATATGAGGAACACTAGAGAAACAAAACCTAGGGAGAACATAGGTTGTGGGGACAACAGAGTGGACCTCCAAAGTTTACACGTGGTAAAAGTGAGGCACACATGAGTCAATGACTTGTCTAAGGTTGAGGTAAGCTCTTGACAAATCATGTGGTCCCAGGATAACTGTTCGTTTCTGTGTTTTAGCAAGACACCATTATGAATAATGAATAAACAAATAATCCTGGCTGTTTTCCAATAAAATTATATATATATATATATATATATATATATATATATATATATATATATTACAGATAATGATAGGAGTTGGTCTATGAGCTATCATCTGACAATATTTGGCCTAACATCACACAACTAAATTAGCAATAAAAGAGATTTGAAGTCGAATCACCTAATTCCTTGCCAAGTGCTCTTCCCCCCCCAAAAAAGAATAGAAAACTACCAAAGGAGAAAAGGTCTAAAGGAAGAAAAGATCAAACAATGCTTGGGAAAACTTCTAAGTGCTAATAGTAATTCAAGTAAACCTCTGATGGGCCTTCAGCATTTATACAGCTAGGTAGCTGAATTCTGAAACTAGACAATTTTTAGGCAAATTCTTCAACTGGTCTTGGGAAGAGTGGGGTGAGCCCCTGTATATTTATCATACTTGCCTAGGACAAGATACCACTTGGCCTTTTTTCAACCTGAACTGTACTATAGAAATGGTAAACAGTCAGGTTTTTTACTCATTTCCTGAAATTATGATGACCTAGAGAATACTTTCGAAGAGTGAGGCATCTTGTTGTCAAAATTTCAAGTTACTACCAGAGGAAACTGGAGACAGAGAAAAATCCTAGCTATCCAAGAAGCTAAAGCAGCACTTCCTAAGCCAATACAGTGTACTCTTTAACAATGAAAGAACACTGAGTATTAAAGATTACATTGACCAAAGTGTTCAGGCTATTATTATATGCCAGCACATATAAGAACTCTGATAGCCACTTAAAACTTTGTTCTATTGTTATTTCCATCACTAAAATGTATTCCTCGAGTCAATATTTTGTCTTAATATAGTAGATTCTTAAAAAACCTTTGGTGATTGGTGGATTAATAGATGAATGAGTGAATGAATCAATCAATCAAACTCTAAGAGAGTTACTCAGCTTATAGCTATGGACACTGAGGAAGGATGAAGCACTCTGCCAAAGAACAGCCAGCACATTTTGGCTGCCTTTCCATGAAAGAACCTTCAAGTAGCCAATGCCAATAAAAGTTTCATGAATGAATTCATGTATTTGATTTAAGCCACTTAAATTAAAGGAATATTGTATGTCACAATAAATGGTATGAGAGGACAGAATTTTCTTACGAATACGGTAACACTGGGTACTTCAAGTTTATGCTGAAACTATTAAGAAAGTTTGATAAAAACTGTGAGAGGAAAAAAGGTTCTTGTAATAAACGAGATACTGTAGGTTCAGGTTCAAAAGCAACCTTACAGGCAGCAACTAAAAGAACATCTACCACAGCAGTGCGCACTGAGGGGAGAACAGGACAAAGACAGAGAAGCCAGCAGGGCAAAGTCAAGTCTGTAATACTCAACCTTGCTTCTACACCACCTTGGTGATGCCCTGAGCTAGACTTATGTCATGCTACACCTGCCTCTTCATGGGGTCCTACTTCTAAGTCAGGCCTCTGTTGTCTGTTCCAATGTTCACACTCCCTAGGCAGCTGGAATGGTTTTTCTAAAATCTCATCATGTCATTCCTCTCTGTGTCTAAAATTCTGTCTCCTATTCTTCTACCAAGTTCACAAGATAGGTCCTGTGGGATCTGATTCCATTCTATACCATCCATTTGATTTCAACTTCACCACTCTTCTCTACCTATCTTATGATGCTACTGAAATAAATTCCACACCATTCACTGAGAATGAGAACTGCACTTCTACAAACACATGTCCAGTGACCTGCAGTGTTCCTTGCCCTCTACACTCCCTGGCCTACCTGTAATATCAATTATAAGAAGCCTTAGCTGACTTTCTCTGCTGGAAAAAAAAAAACCTGATTTAGATTCTCTCTGCAATCTATACATACAAGGGTCATCCCTCTGAGGTATAATGAGCTGTTTAGATCCCTATCACATTCACTAGGTCCAGAGCTCCCTGAGGGTAGGAGTTCTTTCAAGACTATAACGCATGATCCCTGGCTTCTCCATGGTATTTGGAATCTGGAAGGTATTCATGCGGTGTTTACAGACTTCAAAATGGAGTTTCTAGGCTGCCTTCTGGAACCTGGGCTCTAGAGGCCATTTCTCCCCTCTATTTTGGCCTCTCTCTGAATAAATACACACACAGGCATTTGAGAAACAAAGCCAGGAGCTTTGAGCTATTAATCTGTGTAGTGATCCAGAGTATATGATGCCAGTGGCTGACTTCACAAAGAAAAGAGCTACCCGGGCATTGGTTAACATCAAGCAGTCCAGTTCTCCCACTTACTTCTCCAATAAAAATCAGAACAACAAGAAACACTGGCAATGGAGGTTCTGTAGTGATTTGGTCTCCTATTTCCCTAAAGGCTCACATGCTTCAGTCCCCCCAGTCTTCTCAGTCTTTCCAGTAGACTGTCAATACCCATTGCTATTCCTACCTCTCTCATGTGCTTCATTTGCAGCTTCCCAGTTTCCATATCTCTGGATTTCAAGTTTTACCCAGAATCATCTCCCACTTTCTCATAAGGAACACATCTAACTCTGACTCCACATCTTTTCTTTTGCCCCTTGTACTGAGGAATTTCTTTCGCTAGATGTGCTTCCCATAGGACTAGGTGTGCTCACCTGCGAGGGTGTTTCCAGCCTCTTCAGAACTTCTGCCTGACTCCATGCAAAAGAGGTGTGTGACATATGAATTTCACTAACTTGGAATATATGATTGCTCTCGATTTCAAATATAAATAACTGGGTACATAGTATATATGAATTCACACATCACAACTTTAGATCTATTGTCTCCCAAAGCCTGTTGAACTTCAAGTTTCCTTGAGATTGATTGTTCTTCATTTTCATATCACTTAAAAACCAAATCTAAAATATTAAAGCCCTTGGATGAATATGCTAACCTAATTTCATCATCTCTCTTTAAAACTTTACCCCTCTGGGCTGAAAATCAATCCAGTGTCAATTTAGAAGACCTGAAACAACAAACTCTTAGTCACTGAACTTTTGTCTAGGCCTAGCTCAGAGACTAGAGGAAAATTTTTTCAACATTATTGACAGTGAAGTGACTATCTTTCTTTAAAATGGGAAAGAAATGATTGGCATGCACTGACTTTGCTTCTCAGCGATGCTCTAGAGATTTAAATAACTGAGGCATCACACAACAATTTTCTCCGAGGATGACCTTTTATTTAAATGAAAAACTAAAAGGCTAGTCTCAAAAGGACAGAAGATAAATCATCTCTGAGGGCAGCTACTCATTCCAGAGCACACAGTACAAAGAGAGGCTAAAATTCAATAGTAAGCATCACAGATTGCTGCATGACAAATTAAATATATTTTCCATTTTCAGAGTCCCCTGAGAGACCACTATGAATCTGGCATGAGTATAGGAGCTCTTTGATACGATTCATCCAAAAATTTACACTAACCAACAAATTTAATCATTTGTTGCTTACCTTAAACACACATTAGAGACACTGGTAGAGCATTTAAAACATAGATGGTAGGCTGAGTCTCTGGTATTTCTCATTCAGGAGGTCTGGGTCTAAGAAAATACAAATTTCTAACAAGTTCTCAGAACAATGTTTCTGGTCTGGAGATTACATGTCAAAAACCACGTATTAACTTGTCTGCAAGATGGGACACATTGATGAGGAAAGGGTAAAAAAGAGTTTCCTGGTCACATATTTAAAAATGTAGCATGTATAGACCCTGAAAAGATTGCGAGCAAGAATGTGACCTCGGGCCATGCCACACCCCCCCAACATTTTGGGCTTTTAGGCGAACATGAGCAGAAGGTGAGATGCTGGAATGTGGGTACTATTGACCAAGAATTACCAGCAGGTGTTTTCTCCATGACCTTTCCACCAAAGCATCCCAACTGGTTCTCTTTTACTTTCAGTATCAGAATGTCAAAAAGGTTGTTTAATAATGCAAAAGTCAGAAATGCAGGTATATATTAATCATGAGGTAGTTTAATTTGCTAAACAAAATTTTTGGCTATTGTGTCTCTATTAAGTTCTTGCTTTTTTTTCTAATATCATCATTTCATTTTATAACTTTACCCCTCTGGGCTGAAATTCAATCCAGATGAACTTTGACTTAGCCTAATAAACCAGTAACAACATACTGAGTGGGTGGTTAAATCTGATAATATTTTGTGCTGAACTTTCTGTAGTAATTGAATTAAAATTCCTGTTGGCCAGTTACCAAAAGGAATACATACTACTAAAGTTTTATAGCATTTCATATTTGATCTTAAAATGACCTATATTAATTTGAAGTCTTTATTTACTGAGCTAAATACTTCAAGTAGAGTTTTTTCCAAATATAATTTAAGATAATCATTTGTAATTGTGCTGTTTAAAGCAATTCAGTTGGACCACATCATTATGGTGCTTTAAAATCCCATAAGAAAGACAGAAATACTGATCAGAAAGGTAGTACATTACAAAAGCTCTACTGATGCAACCAGTGCAACATCGCTTCTTCCTAAGGCTTCAGGGGAACCAAGTCACACGGCTCCTTTAGGCCTTCCTTCTGTCACCAGGACCCTTAGAAAAGCAAACTAGAACCTTCAGAATCATTGGATCACTTGGTCACGTCAGATCCTACCAATGGGGTTCCTTGCTAAGGAATCCATGATTCCAGGCTCTCTTTATATCTTTTTTAATGACAGCCTTGGAGCATTCCAGAAAACTTTAGCACTTCCTTTACAAACCATAAATTGCACGTAACTCTTCCAAATTCTTGGTCTGTAATTTCTCATAAAACTCTTTAAGATGCTCTGGTGAAGATAGATGGTAAGAATTACCCGACTTTAAATTGTGATCTTTCAATGTTATATGCACTAGATCATAACTTGATGGCTTTGGTTCCCTCATAAAACTAAACCACAGAGCCATTCTTTTCATTTCAAGCTTAACAACACACAGGCCCATGGGTGAAGCAATATAAACACTCTTGAGTAATTTCTTAAAGTCAAATCTCTTCTGCAAAAACAGACTTGCAACTCCGTGGTACATAAGCTCTCCTCTGATCCTGTGAAGTTTGCAGCTCCCAGGCCACCCAAGTGGAATAGTGAGAATAATGTTCACGTGTTGACATGAGACAGGTTGTAATTACAGACCTGGGGTGAGTACCAGCTCTACCTAGAAAAGTCACCAAATCAGGTGATTATTTTGAGGAAAGGGTGAGGCCTCCTTTATACAGAAATTTTTCTTTTACCTCTGTTCCAAGAAGTAATCAATCACTGATTCATGACAGGCAACCATTGGTCTCTTTCCTGCTTTTTAACTTATTGTGTTAATACACATTTTAACGTACATACTCTTAGGCATATATCTAAAAATGTATGCAAAATAAGCACTAGATACATTCATATAAATGTTTGTTGATGCACTATTTACAACAGCAATAATCTGGAAAATTCCTAAATATCCATTGTTAGCACACTGTGGCAAGTTCTTGCAAGGAAATAATAAACAGCAATCAAATCAAGAAACTAGAGGTACGTGCAACAATATGGAGTTGTTTAATTCTTCTGAATCTGTTTTTATCTCTTCGATAGGGACAATAATATCACTTGCCTTATTTTTTTCTGAGATACTATACTCAAAAACCTTTTGCAAATTGTACTTATTTATACATCTCAAGTTGATTATAATTTTAAACATCACAAATACACTCTAATAAAAATAATGTGGGCAAAAATATGTACTTAGCAAATGCTTGTGACTTTCATCTTACATTGTGTATTCCTTCTTGAGTTATGCAAGAATGATCTGGTCACATGACAGTAAAGAAAAGGAAAGCAATATTGTAGTCTGAAGGATATGAACTTGAGGTTGCATGGCTGTGTTCACAACTCTAATCCACTAATTATTTTCTGTGTGGATACAAGTAAACCAACCTCTCTAAAGCTGTTTCCTTACAAATGACTTGGGAACAAAATTAGAAATGACTTGACTTGCATAATGGAAGTTACTCAAATGCTTCTCACACTGTCGCATAGCTCAGAGAGTTATTCTGAAAGTCAGTGCCTCAGGAGCAGTCTCAAGACCAAAATTTTTCTATGACCTACAGCCACTCTCTGTTTTTCATCCCTCGTTCTCCCAAGGCAAACTAAAGAAGTTAGAATTCCTCTTCCCCAAAGTGAGTTAGAGAAACTAAAAACCTTTTCTCTCAAATGAGCCATCAATTTTATGGTATTATTTTAATTTTCTCACCTCATTGTGTAAGAGTTGGCCATAAAGAAACCCTCTACCTATCAGTTTTTGACAGTAGATCCTAAGATCTTTGTACCAGAAAGGATCTTATATCACACCTGAAAGGAAGAAATTGGGTGAGGAGAGGACAACAAGAATTGAAATAAGTAGGCCTTGCTGGATTTTCCTACCTTAGTCTTAACCTCATTATATCACAGCCTTTTACGGAGACAGCTGCTTGTGCTTCCTTGACCCTTAGCATAAAAATGGACACTTGGTCCTAGGTCTTTGGTCTTCTCTCTGATATCTCCTGTATCATGCAAAATTATGATGAAATAAATTGTCATTTTTTTTCTAGTTAATCTATCCTTTCTCCTAGAAATGTCAGCCTTTATTATGCTGAGCAGAGGAGACACTCCTTTTCCAACCTCACCAAGGATCTCTTTTACATCTGTCAGCAAACCAAAGCTGGTGGCCGTTACCCTCACTGACCCCACTGACCCTGACTCTTCCGGTATGACACACTTATGCACAGATTCTCTTTGCCTTTTGCCTGTTCTTCGACTCCTCATGCCCAGATTCAGATTTAAGGCAGCAAAAAATATATAATAACTACGCCAGGGGCTTCTACCTTGGATATCAATATAATTTAGGTTAGATTATTTCACTATTTCAATTTGAGCACCCTTAAATTTTCTCTAATATTCTTTCTGAGAACTTTCATTAAAAGTGAGGTGCATCTGCATTTTATTACTTAAAAGTACTGCAAAAAGGGAAAATGAACCATTTTCAGAATTGACATAGAGTAGTAATAAAGGAATGATTTGTAAATACAATGTAATCGTAACAAAAATCAGTGAGTGCCAATATTTGAGGCAAACATCTTGAAGGACTACTTTCACATTTGCTAAGTTTGCTAAACCAAGAAACTGCTCGGGAAAGTTATAATGGAAGAATCTGATGCCCAAGGGGAGGATAACCCACCACAGGCACTGGGATGACGTTCAGTCCTGCGGGCAGAACACAGTGTGTGAAGAATTTGGCAGGGCATAAGAGTTAATAGTGCCATCAGGGAACTGCCGTCAGATGATACATAAAATACAGTGGAGATTCTTATGAGAAGAAAGCACAGCATGGTTCAAAGAAATCCTGATACAAATAGGGTCCCAGAATTCTTACAGGTAGCGTCATAAAACTTAAACCATGATATCAACATAATATGGCCAATGGTCCAAAGGCTAGACCCTCCTGGCTGCAGGAGAGAAGGCAAGGCAAGCGTAGAGTTAGATGTAAGGCGTTCTTGGACGATCTGGGCTCATTCGGCAAATTCCTGAGATAGGAACTCAGTCCTAGGTAATGAGACAAGAATTGCACCGTAAGGAGGGATAATGAGTCTAAGGGACCAAAGACATGTGTGTTCCTAACAATGACAAGAGCGGGAAAAGCAGCCCTCTAGTTCCAATATTATAGCCCTGAACGTTGCTAAGCAAGTAGTGGCACTCTTACTTAAACCAAATCCCAGGGCAGCATCCACAAAAGTTATTAGGAAAGCCCATGAATATTTAAATAAACATTGACCTATGGTAACTGTCCTGTCCACAGAAGATGAAGAAAAACAACCCTTTTCCTGTTTTTCTTCCCTTTTCATTAGCATGTAAATTTAACCTATGCGAATTGAATTTCTTCTCATCTCTGAGATACAAAGAGTTTTTCTTGGCCTCTCTTAAAAACAGAATAAATACATTTTTCAACTCTCTTCCATTCTTCTGGCAGCAATAGCTTCTAACAGGGACCTAAAGCATTGAACCTTGGCAATAAAAATGCAATATAAAAGTTATTTGTGTATTCAGCACATCCCCCTAATTTACTGCCTGCTACAGAGTGGCACACACCCACAAATGTCTGTCATACTCACGAACCAATTCATTTAGGGGAATCACCACAAAGCCATCTTGCAAGTCGAGGATCTCCTCTCGTGGATATGAATACTCACAAGGTGAAGAAAAGTAGTTTCATAAACCAAGCACACCTTACGTGACTGCTGCAGCCCAGACTCCTGGACTATGCAGCTACTGCAGGCACCAACAGCCGCCGAGTGACTTCAAGGGCCATGTCAGTGCATCCTAATAGGCAAGTGATCTTTAGCTGGAGAGGTAATCATGAGCAATAGCCTAGAATGCTCCAAAGCCTGATGATTAACAGTTGTATGCTACAATTAATTTTTATTTATTGCTTTAGATCTTCATGCAAGGTATTTCTTGTCTAGGACAGATTCATACTTTATGTTGAATCTCAAAGCAGCAATAAGAAAAACATCCATTTAACCTTGTTTTCACTTTTATTTTCATCTTAATTCAACTACTCTGTCATCTGTATCTCAACCCACTGCGATGCCTCGTTTTTGTTAAGCAAATTTTCTAGTCCACACAAAGGACCTTTGGGGAAAAGCTGGCAAAGGCATCCAAGGCTTTCCCCAAGCTTTCACAAACCCTTAGAGGTTGTCAAAAGGGACAATCTAAATTAAGGCAATGACACCAAGGTCTCAGCAGCCTTAATTCACTTCCCTGGTCCCTTGTGGGCATGTTATTTCTCTCAACAAATGTTAATTGAATGCCTATGATGCATATGGCACTGCTTAAAGATCTGCAAAATTGTTTGCAAAATATATTTTTCCAGGTCCTTTCTAGCTTTGCGATTTGGCAAGCTGGTAAATTTAGGCAACACACTGACCAAAAAGTTCACAATTCTGTATATCACACCAGGTGACACAAACAAAGAAAAACCTCTTACAAGGCAACGCCAATGAGTGCCAGATAAGCCAAGAGTGTCACAATGCTTTTGAGGAAAGACTGTTTTGAATGCCCGGTTAAAGAGCTTCTTGCCAGTTGTTCTAAAATATCAGTTAATATCAGGGTTTGTTCACATAGATCTCTAGGCCCAATCATTAGTTTCTAATTCAGTAGATGTAGGTAAGGCCCCAAAATTTACATATTCCACAACTTCCAGGCAATTTCTAGGTTGATTTTGAGCACCGGAGGTTAAGACTCGATTTTTAATAGAAAGACATCAAAGTGATTGCACAGGGAAACAAACGAGCAGACATGATGGAAGAAATATAGTGGGAAAGTTAATCTAGATATCACAGGTAGGACACACGAGAAGGAGGTTAACAGATTTACAGCAGGTCCCGGAGATGGCAGTGCTGAGCCAGAAGACTGAGGCTTTAAAGAAAAATCGTGCACACAGAATGCCTAGTGGGTGCTTCCATTCAAAATGATTCCTGCAGCATGGAGTGGAAACCTGAGGGGTGTTATTCAGCTCTGGGGTGATAAAGGTTTCTTCTGAAGCCAGCTTTAACATGGAGCTGTCCAGATTGTCCAGACAAGAAAGATTCAAAAGGCCTCAATCGTATTTCTCAAGTTTTCTCATAATACTTGAAATTCTAACCATTTGAGCCACTGCTTCAGGTTCACTTGCTGATTCCCTACAGTTTGTGAAAGCTAGTGTATGTTATCTTCTACCCTAATTAGAAATTCTTACTCTGTCAGGCCCAATAGGAGGACAAAATTTTCTCTTGAAATTCCAGTTTCAAGAACTCCACTCTCTCAAATGTTCTTTACCATAATGAGCCATTAGGATTCTTACCCACTCTAGTGAGTAATTTAAGATAAAAGGATCTCTACAGCCTTGCTACATGGAGAGGAATAGCACATGCAAGTCAGCAAACTGAAAGTACGTGGTGGTTACTGAGTTGTCTTTTCTAGTTTCCCTTCAAAGCATCCACCTTACCTACTGTTTCAGGTTAGCTACCCAAGCCCTCTTAGCACTTACTGAACACCATCCACCTCTCTTCTCACGTTCCCCAGCCCAATCCCAAACAGCTTTAGTTACTTGACCTCCATCTATAATTTTTCTCACCTCAAACCCAAAGGCCATTTCAATCTCAGTCATCAGGTTACAGAAGTTCAGCCCAGTAACAGAGGAGTCAGCCAAAAGGCACACCAAGCTTCTTGTTCTTAAGTTCTAGCCCCTCTTTGCTTTTCTCACCTGTTTTGGTATTAATAATTCACAGTGTGTGCTAAAGACTTTGTCTTTATTTCTTGAGGATATGGGGCCAAATGACTCCAACACTCATCATTTTGTCAGCCGGGGCCTTGTCACAACCTTTTCTCAAACATTTTATGAAGAATTTACAGCTATCTTCAATTTACTCTTTTCCAATTAAATAAATAAATAAACAGCCTTAGGCAGAAAGTTTTGTAAATAGCCTTTGCTATTTAAAAGCTTCCATTGTTCAGCGACAATGTGGAGGACATTCAAGTTAGATTCCCCACCCTCCTTTACAAGTTCCTCCCCAGATTGGCCACCTTATGGTAGGGTCCACTGAGCCCTGTTTCACCCAGACATCTTAGAACTTCTGTGCCCTCTCTCTGTTATTCAGGCACTGACACTCCAGGGAGAAGGGACAAGTATTCTGTTCCCAGCCTGCACAGGTGGCTTATAGGGTGGCTTGCCTGTTAGTCTGCTGACACTAAATGTCAGGCCTTGGATTAGATGCTGAGGATTCAGAACTTAAAAACAAATGAACAAACAGGATTGCTAGTGTCTTGGAGATTTCAGTCTTGCCGTCAAATATCAATGCTTCCTAAATTCAGATAAGATTCCAGGAAAAAAAATGAGTATGGAAGCAAAGACTTTAATATTATTTGGAAATAGGCAGAAATTTTTCTAGTCAACGTGTATCTCCATGTGTAAGAAGTCTCCTTAAAAATTACTTTAAAAATATTTACACCTGTTGTAGTCCATTTGATGGAATGTACAAATGGCGTTTCTAAAGGTTTTGTCACAGTGTAATGCGATCTCCCTTGACTGTTGCCCCAGGTGACTTTCCCTCATTGAAATCTGTCCTTAAAAGGGGTTCCCACGTGGCTGAAGAAATGGAATGGAAGAATGAGGGGAAGCCCTTGTCCACCTTCTGGAGTGCGTTCTGATAAAAAAAAAGTACTTGTGGAATTTTGTTTCTAATAGACGTCGCAACTTGTCACCTAGCTACAATTCTTTTTCCTTCACCTTCTTAATTTTTCCTGATTAGGAATGCAAGGCATGGTCTTTGTAGAAAAAAATTTTAAATATACAGTTAAAAAAAGAGAATAAAGTAACTGCAATTTTACCAACTAGTGAAAAACACTTTTAATATTCTGGCTGTTTCCTTCCGATGTTCCTTATTGTTCTAAGTACATAAGTGTACATACATATACCAAAAAATGGCATACCTATGAATCATATGCTACATGCATGTAATTTTGTATCCTTTTTCCCCTTCCCACTAGACAAAGAAATCCTTGTATAATTACATTATTTGAAAATATTAACAAAATTAAGTCTCCATACTTTCAATAAGGTTAGATCTCGCATTTTTTGAAGTGTCATTCTAAGACAGAGGGGCAAATTTCTTCGTTTATTCTACACCTTGCCTGGGACCAAAAGAGAAAAGAAAAAGAGGAAACTACTGATTTAAAAATATAGATTTCTGAAATGAGGACCAGGGTGCTGCTGAAACTATACTTTTTCCCTGAAGAAAAGCACAGTAAATTCAGAGGTCAGGGTGGTGTCCAATTCTGTCCTCAGATCTGAAAGATAAGTCTTTAAGATTTTATAGTAGTATCTAGTCTCCTACATATTCTCATCCTGAAAGCATACAAGGCACTAAGAAATGAAAAGTTGGGAACACACTGCAAGGTTTGGTAAGAAGCTAGGTTAAAAAAAAACCAAAAATATTTGTTAAATTAACATGAGCCTGTTATAAGCAAGTGTATAATTTTTTCTATAAAAGAAATATTTAATTCCTTTCTAAAAATAAATATGCTCTATGTATGCTCACGTATGCCAAGGTAAAACCCACTATTCTATAAAAATATAATAATACAATATGTAAAACTATATTACTAACAACATTTTAAAAAAGAAAAATGGCTTGAGAAATATATTTACATGAAATTTACAGGTAGTGGTGCTTTCCTTATGTATTCATTTTAAATATGTATTGACCATTTATTATCTTGAACATAATCTTATTGTTGACTAGATCATAAAATCAACACAGACATTTCAATCAGTTTTTTCTGTTTTATCCTCTAAATTCCCTACAAGATAAGAAAATGAAGGACAATTTCTATCCAAGTTTCAGAGATTAGGTCACTAAGATTTTAAAAAGGTTAAGTAAAACATGAAGTTGCATACTAAGTCAAAGATCAAAAGTAAAAATAAATGTTAAGATAAATACATCGCTGATATTGAATATATATATTTGCAGTATCTTTTATAAAAATGTTTTGCCTATATTCTATCAGATTTAGAAATTATGCATTCTATCCAACTCTGCCATGAAATATGTTTTAAGTAGAAATTGACTGTCTCTAATTGGCTCCAGAGGTAGGTGACAGAGACTGTAAGACCTATAGAAGCCATATTCTACGACCAATAATGGGTGAAGAATCTAGCATACCTAGCCTGAGAAGAAAAGTTAAAGAGGGCGAGAGAGTTCTTGTAATGTTTGGAAAGCTATCAAATGGACCAGTGAGCAGACTTGCTCCATGTTGCTCCAAATATCAGGCATGAACAATGGATAGAACTTCCAAAGAAACAAGTTTCTATACAATAAGAGATTCATCTTTTGAACCAATGGAACCATTCAACTGCAGAGTGAACTTTTCTCTATGTGGTGAACACTTCTGCAATGAAGGTTTTTAAGGAACCGATGTCAGAGATGCCGTAAAGACTTCTGAGTTCCTACATGACCAGTCTATTTCCCTCTCTCTTTTTTGTTTGTTTGTTTTCTGGGCAACTAAGACATCACACAGTGCAGAGAATATGACAGAAGAGAAACTATTATGAGCCAGGTGCTTTCCCAGATGATAAGAATCACCTGGGGTAGTTGTTGGGCCCAGTTCAACACCTTAGAAGGAGAGCCTGGGAAACTGGGTTTTCACAAATGCCCCAGGTGATTTTTAGCATCACAGAAGTTTAACAAACATTCTTCCAAACATCATTTTATTTAATCCTCATAACAATACTATAGGGCACTTGAGAAAACTGAGGTTCAGTGTTTTTAGCAGTGTGCACAAAATCATCTAAGTGTTAAATGACAGACCAGGGACTCACACTGGGAGTTTCATCTGGAATCTGAGATCTTATCTTCTGTGAGATGCTAAAAGACACTAAAAGTAAAAAAAAAAAAAAAAAAAAAAAAAAAAAAAAAAAAAAAAAAAAAAAAAAAAGGCAATTCAAAAAAGGTTTTACTAAATGTGAATGGAAGAAACTTAAGACCATCATGCTTAGTGAAGTGAGTCAGAAGCAGAAGGTGAAACATCGAATGGTCTCTCTGATATGAGAGACCCAGAGCACAACTCCTATGGAACTTAAAACAAAAAACAAAGTGAAACAGGGGGGTCGGGTAGGGGAGGAGGGAGGGAAGGAAGGATAGGGGGAGGGACAAAAAGAGAGTGGGAAAGCCCTTGTCACCTTGACAAGATACATATGTACATAAAAGGCTCAACTCCATTGTAAACCTTAAATTTTGCACGTATACATATCAATAAAATGGGGGAAAAATAAATGTGAATACTGACATTTTAAAAAAACAAACCATCAGTGTAGTCATCCCTCAGAATTCAAGGGGGTTTGGTTTCAGGTGCTCATGTCCTTTTTCAAACCAGGGTAACATTTGCATTTTACCTAGATGCATACTCCTATATACCTTAAATCAACTCTAGATTACTCAGAACACCTAATACAACATAAATGCTATATAAATAGCTGTTATAACATATTGTTTAAGAGCTAACGACAGGCAAGAAGCCCATACATGATCAGTATAGATGTAATAATTTCACAGCAGTATTTTTTTTTATCCAAGGTCGGTTGAATCTATTGAAGCCAAATCCACAAATTCAAAGGGCCAACTACAGTTTGCATTCGTGGTAAAATGTGAATGGAAGCTTGTAATTGGTGGTATTAGAATTTAGGCAGGAACCATATTGAAGTTCAGCGTTTTGGCTTTCATGAATAATTATGAAAAGGGTGTACTAACCAAATAAATAATTTCCACATGATTACAAAGAGAACAACATTTTAATGCACTTAGCAGAAGTAATTTACATGCATACAATTAATGTGCTAATTTCAGTGATCTTTAGCTATTCATTAAAACAGGCCTGGCAGGTCCTGTACTTGGCAATACTTTGTTAGTCATTTCCTGCTATTATTTTATGTACTCAAAAGTAATCAGCCATCTATAATTTAAGACTTTTCACTAATTAAATAGCCTTTCTCAATTATGTCCAAATTAGAGAGGTTAGTGTGTGGTAAATATGTTTGTATTTGGTACATATATTTAAAGATGGTAATTTCTCTGTACATGGCAACAAAGACCAAGAAGTGACCCACAGTCTTTAACACAGACCAGAGAGGACCGTAGTTGGAGCAAGAAAGGTTCTTTTTGACTTGAAATCTGACCAGTAGAGGAAAAGTATTCTCATCGAGATGAGTTCTGCATTCCAGCTCATAAACTTGGCAGAGTCCAGATTTGCTGTCCTTCAGAGAATAGCAAAAGAACCATCTGTCTGTTCAGGCCTTTCCCCCGGGAGATGGTAGAAGAAGGTGCAGGGAGAAGAGGAGTTAAAGGTTGTGTTTGCAGGAATGTGTTTCCTGACATTGATCAATGGGTGATTTTGTGACAGTAGGTTTATTCACATAGAGAGTTCAAAAAACAGATCAATAACGAGGCAATGGCAAAGATGCCAGAGAAAAGGTGATTAATGAAAAATATGGTGGAGATGCAATCTGCCACGCAGTAGGAATGCTCCTTCATTCAGTACCCTATAAACAACATGTTTCAGATAGCCAAAGGACACTCCCTCGCAATGTCGCTGGAGTCAAGCAGAATCTCATCAGAGTCAATGCTTCAAAGAGCAGTTCCTCATGTCCATGGAAGCAAGCCTAAAATCTCCTGCACAAGGCCTCTGTAAGCAGTTCCTCCCGCGTTGTGCATGATTCTGACATGTTGAAACACAAGCAGTGTTCTAAAAGTGATTTCTAATTTTATTTTATGTGTAATGTCTTAACGATGCTATTTAGGTTAGAATTTTACTTTGGCCACATAATATCTTGTTCCATTTCCTTGTGTGATATTTAATTATGGTGTACTTGTTTATGGCCGTCTGTCACCAAGTACAGAACAGACAAGAATTTAGCACAGCCTTAAAAGAATCTATTTGTTCCATCACTTTCAATGTGCTGACTTTACACAGGGTGATGGGTGTTTGGCAGATCCCAGCTCATTACACCTGGAAACTGATCATAAGAAATAGAGAGCAGCGCTGAATGGGAATGCCAAAATCTAGGCCAGCTGAACGTTAGAATGGGTTATAAGGTCTTTCCCATGGTGAGAACACTCACTTTCTTAAATACAAAACTCCAGGCGGGGTTAACTGGAGGTCATCACAAGCTCAGAGAGCCTTTTTGCCTCTTCTCGCGTTACTATGTTCATCCTAATTTACAGAAACCCAGACTTTCCTATCTATTGACCTCTGGTCTTGAGGAAAAATTTCAAATCAGTCTCTAGCACCTAGGAAAAACAATATGAAGAAACGCCCTGATTTCACATGTTATCAAAGTGCTCATTATTTCACAAATTTGGTCCCCTACTCAAATTATTTCACCATTCAGTGGATAGTCATGGGTGGTACCTGTGTAGCAAATATGCAGTTTTCTTTCCAGAGCTCCTTATATTTAATGGTCTGGGTAGTGGCTATGTCTATACTGCATTAAAGATAAAATGAAAGGCTTTCAATTAACCTCTTAATTTGGTTGAATCAAGCATTGAGAAATAATATAATTCTGAGGTTTTCCTAAGCAATTTAAACATCTTTACTGGTGATCAGGTTGACTACATGTATGTTCCTCTCCATGAATACCAACCAGGTATATCGAAGAAGTGAGTATTTATGTGCGAGATGTGTCACGTTTGTCATGCCCTAATGAAAAGCAACTGTCGCAGGCACAGCTGTTTCCCAAGCCTTGTCTCAGTCAAGAATTTACACGTACCTGTGGCCTGGACACAGATGTCCAGCTGAGCGGGCAGAACTTATGGGCAAAATTGGCCTCTGAATTTCCTTGCTACTTTAAGAAGAGACAACGGTAATATTGGCCCTACAAAATGTGCTTTTTACTAGTTGGACTTCCACTTTCAATAAGGAACTTTTTCCTAATTTACATGAAAGCAATATACATGCTATTGGTAACCCTGATCTCATTACGTACTCAAAGCAATTTCATAAAGAATATATGCTTAGAGGTGAAGAACTCAAGAATTTGAGGGTTTAAATAACTTATGCCTAGATTTCGCAAAAAAAAGAAAAAATAGAAAACCCTCATATTTTCTTTATGTCTGCTTAGCTCGACTGTTTGAGGCCTTGTGCTAATATTGAAACTACAAAGCCAGCCATCTTAGTTAAAGGCAGTACCCTGCACTTTATGTTCAGGCGCGGCTGCGCTTCACAAGCCCAATGGCGTGCTTTCAGACGCAAGTGGTCCAAGCAGGGACTGGGACGGACTAAGTGCAGCGACTCTAACACTCCAAAGGGCTTTGGAATCTCGCTGAGAGCTCCGTGAGAGATCATTGAGCCCACACCACAGCTTAGGATTCAAGAGAATGGGATGCCCTGAAATATTGCATTTCTAACACATTTTCAGGTCATTTTAAAACTGATTATGCAGGGACCACATTTGTATAGTTCATAGTATCTGTATGTATCATTTTTAAAGTCACCAATGTGCTAAAGAGTCAGGAATGTTACCTAAGGACCTATATGGCACCATAGATTTTGTCTTTCCTTGTTATTTCTGTTCAAGTGAAGCTGATTACAGGATTATAATGGTATCCCCAGATTTCTATTTGCTACCAAACTGTATTAAGATTAAACTAATAAGTAATAACATGGTACTAATCTAACGATGTTGGTTGTTGTGTGTCCTGATTAATATTATCATTTCTAGAAGATACTGCTGGAAAAATTTAAAACTGAAAATTAAAAGATTGGAGAGCTGCCTTGTTAATTGCATACTTATTCTTGTGCCCATACTCATCTTTTCATATATGGATAATCACAGTTAATCACGAGGCACTTCTCTTAAGATCCTTCCTAAAGTATAAAACAAATGTTCCAATAAAATATTCAGTAAACCGTATCCACTTTCCATTCATTGAAAGGTATTTGTGTCATGAAATTCTTCCACAAAAAAAAATTTCTTAGTGCTTATAACACTACAGTAAGTCTAAACCTTTTCTTTTTAGAATAACTTAAAGCAAAGTGCCTGGTAAGATGGTCCCCCATTTGCCTCTTCCTCTCCCACGGACTACCTAAGAAACAGCCTATACAAATTACCTTAATCTTGCCCATATATGTAGTCACCGCGAAGTGTGAAGTGTCATCTTAACAGTCTATGCCTATCACCCCATGATCAATACAGCTGGCATGTCACTGGAGTGGTCACATAAACCAATTTTGCCAATGCGCCCCGAGAGACCACCTAGGGCTACCGTCCACTTATCCTCAGGAGACTCCCAAGTGTCAGCGTGCATTTTCTTCTTTTACTTCACTTCCTTTTGTCCCTTCATGCTTTAAATCTTCTTTTAAAGAGTCTCAATTCTTAGTAATTAAAAAAAAAACATAATGAGGTAATCTATTTTCTGAATGTGAAAGAAGAGATTCATAACATTTAATTAGAGCTAATTTAAGAAGGTTCTCTGAGTCTTCAGGACCAAACCCTCTAGGGAATTAGTGACGCAATTGTTTGATGTCTTTCCTTTAGTTGGTTGGCTCATCTTTGTAGTTCGTAGTTATGTCTGAGAAGAAAAAAATACCAGACAGGTGGGCTTGTCTTGACTCTCATGGAAGCAGCGTTGTCCTGACAGTTTGATCACAGTTCTGGAAATCAAGTATTTCTGGCTCTGAGTTACTGACAAGTCTGTCTCTGGCTTTAAGGACAGCCTCACTTGGATATCCATTTTCTTTGATGTGGATGTCAAACTAATGCAGCGATCATATTGTAACTAGGCTTTTCTCCCTTTATGAAAGCCACAGTTAAAAGAAAGTTACGTAGTTTTCATGTGAACTACGGAATGTGAGAATTCCCAAAGACTTTTTAAAAGTTACAAGCCACTGAGAAATTTTTAATTGAGAAAAAAGTAATTGTGGTCACCTGAAATGGACCTAGCCTTCAGTGTCATATGAGAAGCTGAAAATAACTTCTTATGTGTGACAGACCAAAGCCAGAATGGTAAGTTTACAGGTATACAGATTTTTTTCCTATTTTTATTACTATATAGATGCAATATACAATGGTTACGCTGAACTTGAGAAGTTTGTGCACATATATATTGAGTCGTCATTGCAACCATTCCCCTACCCGCTTTGGCCTCCACTCCCTCTTTGCACCCTCCCTGACTCCCAATATGAAAAGAAACAATGTTTGCCTCTTTATCTCACATTATCTTTCTTGAAGGATATTCTAGTTCCTCGATTCTGAAATGGTGACAATAACAAGAACAAAGGGGATGAATTTTGAGGCAGAACCTCAAGTCTTTTAATGACAGACAATGCATAAACATTTATTTTTTAATTGAGTAGATATAAGACAAATAAATATCTATTATTTTGAGGTAAAAGTACACAAGATGTTTTTCAATTTCTCTCCACGGCACCATGGTGGTATCCCATGGAATACAGAGCTATAAGGATGCTATGATAGGTATGGGCAAGATGATTTCTGAAAAATAAAGGAAAATCTCACCACTGCTCCCTGTGAATTACAGGTGACAGAGGGAGTGGGAAGAATAGGATCCCACAGTGCTCAAAGAAAATTTACCATGGAGAGCAGATTCTGCAGCAAGGTTTCAAACTAAGCCTGGCTGGTCTTAGCCATTGATTACTCTTGAGGAAAACTTGCTCAAACCACCCACCATGACACAGTGAGTTGGCCAGAAAACAAAAAATGTGTATGTGTGTGTAGTGTGTGTAAAGATGAACTGAAAAGCTAAGCCATAATTGTACATGCGAACATGGGGCATATAACCACTGCCCACATATTCAGTGAGGCTAGATGTTGTAGGCAACCAACAAACAGATTTCCTCTTAATGGGATTTGACTACAACTCTAACTAGAGAATCTGAAATTGCCTCTGAGTTATTGGGCTCTGCTAGCACAGAGGTATTCTTGTCCTGATAAAATGGCTGCTCCAGGTCATATTGGACTAAATATTTAAAGAGAAATTATTTTATTCTAGGATTTATAGCTGCAGGTAAATCTTAATACACATTGACTTGGTCTTTCCCCCTTTTTATTCTACAAACAGACTTGCTCTGAAAAAGATCACACAGCTATTAAATGGAAAGCAAGGATATAAAGTCAGCAAAAACAGTTTACTACCAGGTATGGTGGCACATGACTGCAGTTGCAGCATTCCTGCAGGCTGAGGGAAGAGAATTGCAAGACCAAGACCTTCCTCATGACTTAGCAAGACCCTGTCTCGAATCAAAAACTGAAAAGGGAGCCATGGATGTAGCTCAGTGCAAAGGACCTGAGATCAATCCCCAGCCCCAGAGAGAAAAAAAAAGTTTATCAATCTTTTTCTGCATTTTATTAATGTGTATGTATGCAATACATAATGTTTACATTGATCTTAAATATTTTGTCCATATACATATACAACAAAATTACAGATCCTTCCCCTCTCCCTGTTTTACTCCCCCTCCCCTTCCCTCTCCCCACTAGTTCCCATTATTCCCCTCAATTAGCCCTATGAAATGATTGTGATCTAAGTTTTTCATATTAATCATTCCATATTTAACCTTCTTCCCTTGACTCAATTCACTGAGTATGATAGTCTCAAGTTGCATCCCATTATCTACAAAGGCCTCAAACATATCTGTCTTTATAGACAGATACTTCTGTTCAGCAATACTTCTTCTGAGAATTTCCCCAAGAGTTAAAAGCATCATATAACAGATAACAGAGATACATGTCCACACATGTTCATACCAGCACAACTGACAACAGCTAAAATGTGGAAGACAGCAAAATACCCATCAACAGGCCAATGGATACACAAATTGTGGTATTTATATACAATGGAACACTATTAATTGTTTTAAGTTGCCTTCCTATGCCTAGGATAAAATATTCAACACTCATAATTTAAAGCAAAGAAGCTTATTTTGGCTCTCAATTTTAGGGGATTCATTCCATAGTCATACATGGTAGAAGAGCATGGAAGAAGATAGTTCTTTACAGGATGGCAGCCCCGAAGCAGAGAGAGAAGGAAGGAACTGGGAAGAACTATCCCTTCAGGTGGCATTCCCAGCGATCAGTTTCTCCACCCAGACCCATATACTGTCAGCACACGACCTCATCAGTGAGCCAATCCATTGATGACTATAGCACGGCAAGGATCCTGTCTGTCCAAACACATGTGCCTTCTATGGGTCATGTTAGATTTGAGCCATTGTATCAAAAAAGAATAAAGTTAACATGAATAATTTCATATTTTAAATGTTATTACAAAAAACTCAGTAAATAAAAATTAGCTAAGGCCCTATACGTTTAAGGGGTTAGCTACTTAATCTTCTAAAGTCAGTCTTTGAGACAGACTATTGATTTATTAGAGAAAAAAGAAAATGAGGCTTTTTATACAAATTATATTTTCAGAGAATAATTTTTGAAAAAGTGTGAGGGGTGAGCAGTCAATGTTCTTGTCAATATATTTGGTACTTTGACATCTTAGAGGGATTACTTTATATATCACACCCTACATACAGTAACTGATTGCTTTAAATAGATAAATTTACAAGTAATGAGAGCTGAATGAAATTAAATCTTAACTTGCCAACTTGAAAAATTTTTTTCTAAAGCTACATTTTTAAATATTATCAATAATGTAAGCAAAACCCCACATTTTCCCTCCCGATTTCCCTGCATTATTGATGGTGTCACTGTTCTCTCACTCACCTAAACTTAAAAACCCTCGGACAAAAACAAAACAATAACAACAACAACAACAACAACAACAACAACAAAATATATACATCCATGTATATAATAGTAATTAGGCAATTTGTACATAATACAAATTTTAAATTCCTGAGTCATGTATCCCTGAATGTATTAAAGTCTGAGATTCATTTGAATTTTTTATTCTATAATTTTGTATTTGTATGCTTTTAAGTCATTGCTGTCTTCTTCATGTTCAATATTGTTCAAATTATGACTTTCAAATAATAAAGCAGATATTCAATGGGGGAAAAAAAACATCAGTCACTTCTCTGTCTCCTCTGCCTTCATATTTATAGCCAGTAGGTTGCCAGAGCTAGTGAGTCTTCATTTACATACTTATCTCATGTTCTCAAAGAGGTTTGATTTCTAAATCAACTCTTTGCTATTATAAATTCTATCAATGTTCATACACTATTGCATGCCTCTCAATCAGCCTATCTTTAGTCCTACATCTTATCCATCTCATATAATCTCAAAATAGACTTCCCTAAGAACTACTTTGCACATAATATTTTAATGGAGCTCTTTAACTATCAAAGAATACAGATGTTCCTCAACTTAACAGTGGGGCTATGTCCTAACAAGCCCATGAGAACTTGAAGTGGAAATCGTTTTTGACACATCTAACTTACCAAACATCATACCAGCTTATCTTGAACCTGCTCAGAACCTACCTTACCTTGAACATGCTCAGAAAACTTAAATTAACCTTCAGTTGGCCAAAATAATTTAATATCTAACACATGATCTGCTTTATAGTAAAGAATTGACTATCGGCCATCTCATTTACACATGCAGATGGGCATTTTTGTAGACATGATTACATGTGAAAACACAATATCCTAAAAGCAGTGACAATGCAGTACACTGTAGAGCATCCGTTAGCTACTCCTCCAACCACATGCGTGATGGACAGCTGAAGCACACTATCATGGCCCAGTATTAGCAGAGAATATCACACTGCTATTACATATCTCTTGGTCCCCAAGGATAGTTTGACTTAATTTTTTAACTTTATAATGGTGAAAACATTCACATAATTAAGAAGAAAATGCATTTCAAATGTTGATTTCCTACTTTCTTGCGCTGGCTATATGCAGTAGGGTATTCTCTCATGATTCTGGGAAGCAGCTCTCAGTCAACTATAGGTTGCCAGGAGGTATTCAGTGTATTACATAAGGTATTCAACATTTATTATAAGATAGGTTTTGTGTTAGATGGCTTGGCAAACCTGCAGACTAATGTGTTTTGAGCTTATTTAGACATGTTTGAACAACACTAATGCATTTTTGAGGTGCAATATTTTCAATTTATGATGGGATCATTGGGACACAACCCCATCATTAGTCAGCTGGCCAATTCCTGAATAGTTAAAAATAAGTGCCTTGAAAATGAATGAATACAAAGTAGTACTAGTTGGAACATAAGCCCATTGTAAGTTGAGGGTCAACAACAGATATTAAATCCTTAGCCCAAAACTCAAAAGATTTTCCAACTGCGTTCCATCCTGTGTTTACAACATTCCCTTCTTCTACTGCTGGTTTCCAAAGTCCATCCCTTAATCCTAAACAGTCTACTCATAGGCACCCTAAAAATGTATTTTCCTGTCTCTGAAATTTTACTTTATTTCTCTAACAAAACAATTCTTTCCTTCTTGGCATCTAATTATATTCACCTTTCCCATCTTTCAAAGTTCAGGATAGATAGCATGTCCACAGGACAAGTACCAGCCATCTCAAATAAAAGCGGGAGACCATCCTAAATGGTGAGCATTCATATCACGTAGTTGGCATGAAACTATTTCATGTAATTACCAGTTCTTTTTCCATATGTATATGTATACACGCACAGAAAGAGAGCGAAGGAGAGGGAGAAAGAGAGAGATGGACAGACAGACACGCACACAAAGCTTTACTTACTGCCTGTTTTAAACTAGATTGTACAACAGTAGAAACTACATGTGCATTTAACTCCTCATGGCACTTCTGATTGTGTGTATTTTATACTTATAACATTTTAAGTTTTATGTTGTATATAGATATACTAGATAATATATATATGTATATATATATATATATATATATATATATATATATATATATTCTTATTTCTACCTCATTAAAGTCAATTAACTTACTTTGAAAATCCACCTTTATAAAGATTTACTTCCATGGACATTAAAGAAATAAAATGGTGTGATAATAGCAGATCTTAACAAGTTTAGTTTCTATTTTGGTTATTACTTAGCAAAAAAATCTTTTTCCCCAGTGTCCTGGGGTGAGCTACCAGTCTACTAGCTAAATCAGTTCTGTTCTTCCCTCTGCACTATCTGTAATTGGTGCAAATGTTCAGTGGACACTGAATTGAGGTACCAAGTGCCATCATATGACTCTGTGACTCAGATAGATTTTACAGCTCACACCAAAGAAAAAAGATTCTTTGATGACCAGTGACATGCTTTAAGCTGACAAATCACTTCCTTGTTATCCTGGCATCTCCCACACCTAGCCCATTAGTAAGTGGCAGTTTGAAGGGATGTTGAAAGCTGAAGCAAAAATGAGAACCAACACCAATCATTTAAATACTGACAGCCCTGAGGTAGCCTAGATTTCTAAATTAGCCATTTTGAGACAGATAGAGGATTTTGTTGCTAAGTTCAAAAAGCCAAGTCACATAGTTTTCCTATGTGGCAGGTTTTAGTACTGGGGAGAAGTTTTAACTTTGGCTCTGATGGTGGCCACTTTCCTCCTTTTATATAGGTCTTATTCTTAAATTTCAACCTGGTGAACACTACTGATATGAATTCTGCCATGTGAAGTGAAGTGAATATTATCAGGCATCCCACAATTAGGACTCAAACTTGGGAAGCTACTGTGGATTACAAATCTGGCCCACTTATTTGAACAAGAAACTAGCTTAGTCATTTTCTTGTTGCTGGGACACCGTGCCTGGTACCACAACTTAAAGATGAGGTTTTATTTTAGCTCAGTTATTAGAGGTTGGCAGTCCATGCATGGTCAGCTGGTCATGATGGAGGATCCCGGCATGGAGAAGCACAGCTCATGGCACAGTTGAGAGGAGCCAGAGAGGAAGCAGGGAGGAGCTGGGAGCAAGAATACATCCTTACAGGCCATGTCGCCAGTGGTCCACCCCTTCTTCACAGCACATGAAACCATCAATGGATTAGTGCACTGCTGAGGATAGTGTCCCCGTTATCCCATCACCTTCCAATACATGAGGCTTTCTGGAGACAGATTCAAACAATGACAGGAACGAGACTGGAACTTCTTGGAAGCTAATTCATCCAAAGAAAAGAGTCAGACCCAAAGCCTCAGCTGACAAAATCAGCTTGCTTTCCGCCATTCTAGCCTTCCAGAGGCTCACATCTGAGTTCTATTTTTCAGAGGGTAATGAATAAAGCCAAAAAAGCAGCAGAGCACAAGTTGCTACCAATTTGAGGGAATTTCCAGTGAGTGACAGCCCTCAGCCCAACACAAAATGGACGAGGGGTGTTCGCCCCAGTCCAACTCACTGAATATCCTCTTGACTCAGTGACAGCAGCAATCCTCAGAACAGCAGCAACGCAGGAGAGACAGACCCGAATGAGCAGCCGGCAGCAGAACCTGCACCCAAGGACGCCGTGGCGTGTGCAAACGCATGAGTACAGTACCCCACAGGACATGCTCGGTCTTGTTCATCAACACATGGAGTCATCTTTGCTGTCTTTTTAGGAATACCTGCTCAGGAAAGGTAAGGACGCTTGGAGAGCTGCAGTCCAGCAGTGACCAGTGACAGTCAGCACGGTGCAGCACAACAATCAAAGTCACCTTACTATTATTCAGGGTGCCTTGAATAGAAATGAATCAAATAACCAGTATTTATTGAACATGCCCGTCTTTTTCACTTTCCTAGTTTATTTGATCCTCAAAGTCCATCCTATGACAGCTTATAGTATTTATTTTATCAAAGACAATCCTGACTTTTAAAGAGATGGGGTAATTAGCCCCAAGGGATGGAGCTCCCTGGTGGTGGCCTGGGATATGAATTTAAGCAGTAAAGTTCCAGAGACTGGTACATAATAACTTATGTAGGCTACTTGCTTAGACTATCAAAAAAGTCAGATGTAAAAAAGAAATCCAAGTTCCTTCTTCCGGCAAAAGCCTATCACTGGGGTAGCTGTTTAACAAGAGCTGAGCATCCCTGACCGTGAGGTGTGGACCAGGACCTCACTTTGTAAAATGAGCCAGTGTATCTCCATGGCCACCAAAGGGGACATCCCAGGACAGGCTGCCTGACAACCGGCCAAACAGGTTGAAGCAAACACAGGACTCCTGACGACGCAGCTGCCGCCAGTCTTCCTGCCTTAGACACTTGGTGGCAAGCCCTCAGGGAGATGAGTTGCCACACTTGGCGCATTCTCACCCCGCGGAGGCAGGAGAGGAGCAAGGCACTCTCCGCACATCGCGCAGCGGCAGCAGGAAAGCTCACTGGCCATGACGTCCTGAAGCAGGCTTCTGGGACTGCATTCTTCCTGTTTGTTTGTTTTTTTTTCCTGGAAACTCATTTTTCTCACCCGGCTATTAGTTTTATCTTTTATAGAAATGACATAGTTGGAACAGCTTACCTCTGAATTTTTCTGCTTGATGAAAAAAGACTGTCTGAGTTAGAAAACTGGAAAATCAGCTTTGATGGTTTAACTGTAAACCTTTACAGAAAGAAAGGGAGAGAAAATGAGAGACAGACAGAAAGGCAAATAAAGACGTAAGAATGACTTCAAAATTAGTAGCTCCTGGAGAAAAGAGAAACGTTTTCCCTGAGTCTTAATAGAAATAATTACTTATTCATTGTGTTAAAATAAACTGCAGAATATTTTATGCGCCAAAATAAGTCACAGTTTCTTCCATCCCAAAGCCAACGTGCATGAGGAATGAGGTGGAGAATACTGGCAGGTTCTGAAAGTGACTCTGTCGGCTGACAATGGGGCTGTGCTTTCTGACCTTGTAAACAATGAAATTTCGGGAATCATCTGCTCTAGAAAAGAGTGAAACCTTTGTCCCTTAGAATGTTTTAAACAAGGCTAAACAAAGAGTGCACTGTTTCAGAAATGTTCTGTATTGTATTGAAGAGCAGACAGCAGAGAATGGCCTGATGGGGATCCCAGGGTGAAAAAAAAAACTGGGTGACCTATGATTGCTTTATTCTTGTGAATTTCTGCTATCTATCTTAAACCTTTTGCTACACACAGCAAGTCCCTGAGGAATGAGGAATTGAAATACAACAGGTGGCTTGGCTGGCTCTGTTCGACAGATGTAGAAGACACATGCCAAGTGTACCGTCACCAACATCACGCAGCTCAGCTGCAAGTGCACTCTCTCACTCTTTAACTCTCTCTCTCTCTCTCTCTCTCTCTCTCTCTCTCTCTCTCTCTCTCACACACACACACACAAACACACACACACATTCATTTTCTTCCCATTTTCTCTTGCCCTACATTTGTGGCAGGGGACTACACAGACAAAGCAAAGACAAAGCCTTGTCTGTTGTGTGGTGTCTGGAGTGCCCCATAAACTGAGAGGCACAGGGCAAAGGTCAGCCAAGCTTTTCATCTTATCATTATCCTACAATGTGCCCAATTTAGAGCCACCTGTGAGCAGTCATGCGCAGCAGCCTAAATAGGTAACCCAGGCATCCTACAAACCTGCAATGCAAGAATAAATTCCTGCAAGGAATAATTTTATTCTCTAATCTTAAACAAAGGAAAATGACACAAAGTAATGAGGTTATGCTACTGTAACAGCGTTAGTGTCATATATATTTTTAGCATCAGATCCTGGAAAATGTCTGAAGATAATTTTGAGTATGTAGAACTGAGGAGAGAAGAAGAGAGAAAGAAATCATATAATTCCTATTTTATTAAATGTCATTATATTTTTATGAAAAATTTTAGTCTGTTAGGCACCTGTGGTGGCATACACGTATAATCCAGCACTCTGGGAGGCAGAAGTAGGGGAATCACAAGCTTGAGCCCAGTCTAGGCAGCAGCAACATCCCAGTGGCTGGGGACGCAGCTCAGTGCAAAGCAAAACCCCTGCGTCTAATCCTCAAATACAAATAAAGAAACAAAAATCATGTACATTAAGCAAATTATTGCTTCCCTTAGGGAGCTTTCAGCTTTTTAAAGATAGTGGACATTTGAACATTTAAACACCAATCATATAACACAACATTTTTAATACTGAGGTAAAGACAGTCTGATAACATAAAGGAAGGAAGAATTCTGATGTTGAGATCATAATATAACTAGAGGAAAATTCACAAAAGTAGGAAACCAAAGAAGAGGAAATGATTTTTTTCTTTTTTTCAATTATCTTTTCTTGCCTCAATTGACATACGAAGACATTGAAGGTCAAAGGGTTAAATAACTCACCCAAATGGGCAAGCTCCAAGATGACAAGTGCCCAACTTCTCTGTGTCTAAGGCCACACCTTCCCCCCATATCAGGGAGTGACCCTGGCACTCAACCATTAGGATCTGCACAACTGTAATGAACTGAAATTGAGAGTTCACCATGAATTAAAACACAGGGTAGTGAAAATGCACTGCAAATTTGGTGAATTCAAGAATTCCAAAGAGATTGGAACATCATATAAAGAAAGAGATCCTGAAGGGGAGAATAGATAAATTTTCAAGTGACAAACAGGCATGAAAATTCAAAAATTGGAAAAATACAAGTCGTGATCCTTCATCCATTTGCTTATTTATGTTTTTCCTCTGCAAGATCAATTTGCAAATAAGAGAATCCTATCATATTAGAGGCATAGTGTGTTAAATAATCATTGCTCACTGGACAATTAAAATTGTTTTTCTTTTAATAATCAGTTTAAAAGAACAGAATGAATGAAGTGTTTTAAAGTATGACATATAACTTGAATAAAGAGAAAGAGAAGAAGAAATTAAGAATGAGAACAAAGTCTACAGAAATCATACGTCCAGATTATCATAGAGCCCTCATATTTGTGTATAGGGTAGAAAGCACTTGAAAGTCTATTCATGTAACATGTTCACTAGTTTAATGCTAAACTTTAGAAAGTGAAATAGGAGGAACAGAGTCATTTGATATACAAAATTTATACAAAGCTTCGAAAAAATGAATCTTTTAGGCTAATGCCAGAAAGTCAACTTATATGGAAGCTATATCAAATTCAGCCTGATTTCTAGGTAAAAATACTTTATCTCTTGAGTTTATTGATTCTCAAACTATGCACTAAGTATGTAGATCCAAGATGTATCTACTAGTTATACTGTAATCATATCTACCTCATGTGATAAAATCCTTTTAAATACAATAATCAAATTAATTCAGCCATATTTTCCTTTCTCACTGACTTGGTTTTTTAAATTCAAACAACTAAGTATATGTATACATTTTCCTTAATATTATTTCACTGTTTCTAGAATATAGATATCTGTTATCTTTATAAAATATCAAACAAAAGTGCTTTTTATATTTCCATGCCAAACTAAAAGAAATCGGAAATATACCAGGTTTCAATTGGCCCAATAAATGTAAGATAAAATCTGAAAATTCTTCATATTGTTTATGCTGAGAATGTATCAAATTTGATTCTGAAAGTACATTGACCTGTAAAAAGCTTTTGTCTTGCTCTAGTAAATAAAAGTCCTGTGTAAGCAGATACCTCAACTGGAACTGAAGTTTACTTTGTTCTAATCAGAGCTGATGTATCTGATCCCTTGGATAGTGTACTTGTTACACAAGAGATTCATCCTTTCTTCAGATTTGCATTGCAGCATATGGTATCCAAGCTCAAAACCAAACTCTAAATAGATAAAGTGAAAAATTTTATTCTACAAAACTGACAAGTCTCTCTGAAGACAGACCTTAACAAAAATATAATTTGCTGAAGTTGTCGTTCTTAAAAACGCATTCCTCAGAAATAAAAATAACAACTTTCAAAATGAATGTTATCTGATCTTGCAATTTAGAGCATCAAGAAACCAACAAAAGTTGGCTGAAGGAATAGAACAGCCATCAGAGCACTTGCTTAGCAAGCACAGGACCCCGAGTTCTATTCTCCAGAACCATATAAACCAGCTTGGTGGTACATGCCTGGAATCCCAGTATGCAGGGGCAGGGGCAGAAGAATTGCTACAAGTTCATAGCAAGCCTGGACTATGCAGTGAGTCCAGGACCAACCTGGACCAGAGAGCAAAACCCTGTCTCAGAAAAAAAGGTATCATGGGATCATGGGTTATTAAAAAAATTAACCAGTCTATCAAACCCATGACCTTGTGAAAGACTGACAAGAGACTGATATTAAGAATCCGAATTTGCATAGCATTCCTTCAAAATAACTTTCATTTTCTCTCTTCTTTCACTTTATACACTTTGAGTTAAAATATGGAATAAGATGCTCCCCTTGACACTCAATTCAAGTGGCATCTCTACAGCAAGTCCGCCTGAAGTACCAGTTCCAAACAAATGTTCTTCCTCTGGGCTCCCACAGCCTTGTAAGCAGCATCTACACAACGTATTCCTCAGTCTTCCACATACTGTTTACTTTCCTTTAAGAACAAGAATTATTACTTACTGAGTATTGTTTTCCCAGTGGCCATGCGAGTATCTGGTAAAAAGCAACTGACTAAGAAGTATTTATTTGAATGAATAAATGGCCAACAATATCTATTCACATAAAAAGAAATTATATCTTCAGACTTTTCTGTTTATTTCCTGTCCTATAATTTGATATGCAACAATATTCTAATTTTGGCTTATCTGCACAGTTTGCCACATAAATTTTGACTTCTAGCATTATGATTTCCATCAAATAATATTATCTCACTAAAAAGGTTTTCTAAAAAATAAGTATATTGATATTATTGTACATAATATTATTTGAAACAATAGCATGGGCTTATGAACACAGTGATGAATTTATAATGTGAAATTCAGGAATTGTGTTCCACTGTGACTTGAGTATATAATTCTTTATGCAAGGGACTAAATAGCCAGCTCCCCAAAATAATGAATGTTTGCAGTAATAATTTCATGGGTGCACTGAAACTTAATAGCCTTTATTTCCAATTTAAGCTTGTGGTATGTTCAAATAGAAACAGTCTCAAATGAAATGTCATCTATGACAATACTATTTAACATTCTATTATTTTGTTAATCATTGGCTATTTCACTTGGATTTATGTTTACAGCTGTGGCAGACTGTTAGGTGTGTCGCCTTTTTACTACATTGTGTCTGTCTTAGTCTTTCTCAGTCTGCTCACCAGTATCTAGGAGATGGTTGGTAGCCAAAGGACTGTCTTGTGATGAGGACTATTTTCTCATCCTCTACACGACTTTTCTTTGATACAAGTTTTCACTAGGTAGTCTGGACCGGCCGTGAATTCACATATCAGCCAGGTTGGCTCAAACTCACAGTGATCCTCCTGCCTCCTGCCTCCTTTTTTTTTCTGGAGTCACAAGGAGACACTGTCATATGTGGCAAGAGCAGAAATTTAAGAAGCAAAAACTCCAAAGGACTGACCTCTTTAGAATAAATGATTCCCTGGGTAGAAATCAAGAATTCTTCCATGTTTTCAACAATATCATTATCTTGCAGGCCTACAGTCAGTGTTAATAATCATAGCATGTCTGTCCCTGCTGTGATCCCCAGGAGAACTGCCTTCCAAGTTTTTTTTTTTTTTTCCTGAGAAGACCACCCTTTTGTGTCTTCTCCAAGGCCAGCCCACTTCCTTAGGCATGGATGGCCCTCATCCAGATCCAGACCACTCCTGCTGGTAGCTCTTTTTTGGATCCAATTGACCTCAGCTGGAGGTCCAGATGGCTCATTCCTCATTCTCCAGCAGGGTTCCTCAGTATCCACCCCTTCCTGATCTCTCTGCCATTAGTGTTATCAGGTCTTGAAAGTTTTCCCTAAATCCTAACAACAGATTAAAGCATGTGAATGTTATTCCCATAGAGGAGAGCCAGCCACAAAATGAAGACAGCTGCTTCAGAAAGGTGGCAACAACACCTTTGTGCAATGTAAAGAAATAAGGTCCAACAATGGAACAATGTAAAGGTTATTTTTACAGCATTTCCTGGATAGGTATGACCTCAACATCTACATACCTTTCTTTATCTGTTTGCTGAGCCATCTATCAACTAATAGATGAATACCTAACTCAAACTAACTGATGAACAGAAACTGTACAAAATGCCATTTATAGAGATACAGATAGAGTGGAGAGATATAGGTACATAGAGTTATAATAGATATAAATATCTACAGCTATGTGTATACATATAGACATGAAATTTTAAAGGTAATAATTAGGTAGACGCTCTGTTTTAAATATTATAGAAAAATCTATACTCATGTCCATCTACTTATATAAACATTTTTTAAAGTTTCTGAAAATTTATGCACTTTCCAGTGGTAGCCACACTATATTAGATAAGCTACAAAGATTTTTCACCAAATTGAAAAGTTTGTTGCAGATGATCAGACTTAAAATAAGAGACTGCGTGTCAAATGTATAATTCAACATGGAAGACTTTCCAAAATAGTCAAACCTGAAACTGGTTCTTCACCTCATTTGAAGTATGGATTTGGGAGGCCCTGATTTAAGATGTTGGTTATATGGAGTCCACAGTTTCCATTTTGCAAGCCTGAAAGAATCACTTATGCAGCCTTCTAGGACAAGTGGACAAAGAGAAGTTGTCAATAATGATCATCTGAATAGATGCAACAAAAAAAGATTTTGACAAAATTGAATGAACACTCACAATTTTTTAAAAATTATGAAAATGAATATGGAAGGACCTTACCTCAAGCTGATGAGAGTTATTTATGGTAAACCCTCAACCAACATTCTAGTAAGTGGAGAAAATCTAAAAGCATTCCTTTTAAAACCTGAAACAGGACAAGATTGTCCATTCCCACTACTACTATTTAACACAGTACTCAAAACTTTAGCAGGGACAATCAGACAAGAGAATGAAATAAAAGAGATAGGAACAGGAAAGGAAGAAGACACAATCTTCTGTATAAGAGAAGACACTAAAATCTTTACCAGATGGCTCTCATGACAAATAAATTCAGCAAAGTGGCAGGATATAAAATCAATACATATAAATCAATAGCACTTCTCTATACCAACAAGGTACCCACTGAGAACAAAATCAGAAAGATAATCCCATTCACAATAGCTACAAAAAAATACTTAGGAATAAACCTCACCCAAGAAGCAAAACTTCTCTACAACACAAGCAATACTAACTACTCTTAACAAAGAAATTGAAGAGGACATTAGAGAACGGAAAGACACCCCCGTTCTTGAATAGGCAGAATTAATATTGTCAAAATAGTCATAAAACCAAAAGGGATATACAGATTTAATTCATTTCCAGTCAGAATATTATCACTATTCTTCACAGAACCAGGGAAAAAGAAAGTACTTCTAAAATCAAAAGAAACCCAGAATCGCGAAGCAGTCCTAAGCAACAAGGCCAAACGAGGAGGCACTACAATCTCAGACATCAAGGTATACTACAAAACCTCTGTCACAATGGCATGGAACTGGCATGAAAACAGACATGCGGGTCAACGGAATAAAAGCAAGGTGAAGAAATTACCCCAAGCACCCTCTGTCACCTGACTCTTGACAAAAGGCCAAAAACAATATCTTCAAATGGTGCTGGGGGCTAGAGGTGTAGCTCAGCAGTTAAGAGTGCTTGCCTAACAAGCAAAAAGCCCTGAATTTGATTCCTCAGTGTAGGGTACTTATCTGTAATCCCAACACTCCAGAAGCTGGAGCAGGAGGATTGCCTTGAGTTCAAGGCCAGCCTTGGCCTCTCTATTCACTTGTAGAAGAATAAAGGGAGGCCCATACCTTTTACCTTGCGATAAAATCAAAGTTCATTGAAGATGCTGAAATTAAAATGGAATCAGAAAATCCGAATCCACTAAATAACAAAATAGATAAAATTCTAGATAACATAGTCATTAGAACAAGTTTTACAGACAGAACTCTAATTGCACAAGAATGAATGTCAATAACCGATAAATGGCCTTATATTAAATCAAAAAGCTTCTGTGTGGCAAAAGAAACAACAGAGTGAAACGACATGCTACAGAAAAGTGGACAAGCTGCCGGCTACTACTCAGTCAGAGGACTATTATCAGAGTACATCTAAAACTCAAAAGAATCAGGTCCCCAAAACAAAAGACCTCATTAAAATGGGCACGTTAATGAACAGATACTTCTCAAAAGACAAAGTATATGAAGCATATGAAACAATGTTCAGCTTTTTTTGGTCATTAAGGAAATGTAAATCAAAGCAACCTGGCCATCATCGAAGACTCAAGAAACACCAAGTGCTGGCATAATAAAGTAGGGAAGTAGTAGAACCATTATGGAAATTAGTACGCAGATTACTTAATAAATTAAAATGGAAATTCCATTTGATCTAGCCTTGTTTCTTTTGGGCATTTTCCTGAAGAGTTAAAGGCATCATTTTACAGGGATACATTCAAAGGTGTCTTACTTTCTCAATGCTCAGACAGAATAACCGACATCCACAATTTAAGGGAAGAACTATTGATTTTAGCTTAAATTTTCCGAAGGTCCTAGGCCATTTATGGGAGGCTGGCAATGGTGCAGGCACACAGTAGAGGCCTAGCAGTAGTAAAGCTGATCATATCATGGCAGACAGGAAGTCAAGTTAGCAAGGAAGGGCAAACCTAGCATTTTTCCAGATCACATCCCAGTGACCCACCTCTTCCAGGTCAACCTCCAGTGTTCTGTCCCTTCCACCCAAGCCCTACATCTCAACAGCACGTGGTTCCACTGGTATTCCACAATATCCAAATGCATGAGGCTTTTGGGAGATGTTACAGATCTAATTATAGCAGTAGGAAAGTCCAGGGAAAAGCCTATGTGCCCATCAACAATCAAATAAATAAGAAAAATGTGGTATATGTAAATAAAAGAGTATTAATTTTCCATAAAGAAGGGTAAATGGAGTCATGTTAGAAAAATAGAAGCACTTTGAGACCATAATGGTCAGTGGAAGAAATCACACGAAAAATTACATATGATATAAATTTTATTACATGAGAAACACAAAATATCAATAATTTAAAGAATAACAACAAATATGTATATATATATATATATATATATATATATATATATACATAATTGATAGGAAACAGAAGGCAGAGATTCTGTGGAAATGTGGAAACAGGAAGGAAATACGAGAATGTCATAGAGAAGAAGAAATAAAAACAAACATAGTGTGTCAGGTGTGAACCAACCCCAACATGAATATAGTTGTCATGGATTGCAAATATGTTAACAAATTTTATTAGGATATATTTTCTTTTAATTTTATTAGTATATTGTTTTTCCCAATGTTATTGGTATATAAATACAACACACAATGGTTACACCAAGCTTAAGAATTTTGTGCACATACATATCACGTCAATTATCACATTACAATCCCTTCCACTCCCCTTTTAGGCCCCCCTGACTCCCAATATCTCACCCACTTGATCCTGTAAATTGCCTGTATTCTGGGTTTCTTATAATAGACAAACCATGTGATATTTACCATTGTGAGTCTGATTCACTTCACTAAGCATAATGGTCTCAAGTTGAATCCATCTACCTACAAAAGCTTCAAATCAATGTGTCATTATGGAAGAGTAGGGTTCCATTGTGTACACACAAACCACACTGCTTGTATCCATTGGTCTGTTGAAGTATATTTTGGCATCTTCCACAGTTTTGCTTTTGTTAGGTTGTTGCTATAAATATGGGTGCTATATATATATATATATATATATATATATATATATTGCTATAAATATTTATTTTCAGCCTTTTCAGGATTCTCCACACTGCTTTCCATAATGGTTGCACCAGTTTACAATCCCAGCAGCAACGTAAAAGCATTCCTTTATCCTTGCAACCTTGCCAGTATCTATTGCTGCTTGAGTTCTGGACACATGCCATTCTCACTGAGGTAAGACGGTATCTTAGTGATGTTTTGATTTGCATTTCTCTAGTGGCTGAAGATACTGAACATTTTCTCATGTATGTACTGGCCACTCATACTTCTTCCTCTGAAAGCTGTCTGTTCATTTCAGTCATCCATTTTTACTTGGGTCTTTAATTTTGAGGATTATATTTTTCTTCAGTTCCTTGTATATTCTAGTCATTAGCCTTCTTTTAATACATTTTGTTATTATTTAGCATAATTTTATTAATATATAAAGGAGGAAAAATGTATTTGCTTACTAGGTTTATTGCAACCTAAGTAGCTTAAAACAACAAAAATTACTTTTCTACAGCCTTATAAACTACAAATCTGTGACGAGCACTCTCAGACTCTAGAGAAAAGTCCTACCTTCCCTTGTCTAATTTTTGATGGTTTCTGAAAACCCTTCACATTTCCTGAATTAACTCCAATCTCTGCCTCTATCTTTAAATAAACTTCCTCCCTATGGCTTTTCTGTGTGTTCAAATCTTTCTCTTTTCAGGTCACTAGTCACTGAATTTAGGTCCTAACCTAATGCACTATCACCTTATCTTAACTTCACATTATCTTCCAAGATTCAATTTCCATATAAGATCACAGGCACAGGTACCGGAAGTCAGGATTTCAACGTATGTATTAGTAGACACAATCCACTACATAACAGAAAAAAAAATTGGCTAAAATGGTTTGAGAAGCCACCTTATGACAGGCTCTAGGTAACAATTTGGAGAGCTAGGCCTTAGGATATAAAATGCCATAAAGACAGAAAATAAATGTAGCAGTGATTAAAATGCTACAAAATTTTTTTTAAAAAAACTATTGCCCAATGTAAGTTACTTACGATAGTGAAAGTGGGAGCATCGAATAACTATATCAAAACAACAGACATAAATCAATACTGTCCTTAAAAACCAACAAAATGCCAGCTTAGCCATAAAGGAAAAAAATCTCAGGAACAGACTTTCGCATTTTGCATCTCATTTTGCAATCAAGCTGCTTTTTTAAAGAATACTTCGTCTAAGTTGCCTCGTGACTGAGGTAAGGCAGAGTTTTATATATTTAATGCTGGATAATATTTCGTTAGACCAAAACTAGCCAATTGAAAGAAATAATTTATAATCATGAGGGTTTTTCACTGAAACTCAGAATCTGCCAGTTTTTGCTGTGAACTTTTTGTGCACTTACAAGGAGAACGTTAGCTAGGCGTATACCTTCGGCTTTTATTGGCGGGTCACTCTCAGCCGACTGCCTGCGCGCTGCTTTCCCGCAGTGTAGTTAACACATTTGGCAGGAATGGTACTGGGTTGCATCCTGAATCCCGTTTCTCATGCCATCAAAATAAATTTAACATCGAAATCCTTAAGGACAGAAACAGGATTGCATAATGAGCACTAAGCTATCCAGAGACATTGACGTTCAAGTACAATAATACAAGGAGAAGTTTGGATTTTGTTTCGATTTTTTTTCAAGAAAAAAAAATGTGAAGAAAAAAACCCCAACCAGCTGATAGTTTATTTTAAAAAGTAGGTCAGCTCACAGAATGAAAGACTGTTTAATTAACTAGAAGTTTAAAAACCCCAAAGTGGGTAAGCTAGAGTGTTTGCCTTATTAGAGATTAGCCTTTTAGACATCTTATAAATCTGGCTGGGTCCTAGATAATGATAATCAATTATATCATTTAGGAAGCCCCTTGCTTACCTGCACACAATCTTAGGAAATTCACAAAAATAAAATATCACAAGTCTATGGGCAGTTTTTCAGTATTAATGATATGCTTACACATGTAACTAGAAAAATGCAACGAACTAGTGAGCCCATTGAAAAATCAAAGTGCCTTAAAACAAAATGACAATCAATGTGGACTGTAATCATATGGAAAGTCTCAGGGTAGACATTTTAAGTGCAGCTCCTTCAAGGTAAGAAGCAAGATGAGGGAAAAAAAAAGTGTGAACCGACACACAGGGCAGAGAAAGAAGAAACTGGCATCTATTGAATAACTACTAAATTTATGCTGGGCAGAGTGTGGACCCCTACTTTTATTATCTCATCTGACCTTCACAGCAAGCCTGAGAGGTGAAGGGCAAGGAATCTACCGGACTTCTAAAGACAGCAAAAGGCACAACCTCCACGCAAGACCCATGCAGAACCATTGGAATCCAGGGCAGCATTTCCACAGAGAGAGGCCCCAGCAGGGAGCAAGGCCTGGACTGAAGGAGCGCTCTCGCCAGCAAGAGGAACTCAGCGCTCAGGGCGCCTCTCCACAGAATCCGCAGCTGCAGAGAGGTGAAGATTCCTAATTTGGAAATTGGCACATTGTCTTCATTTTCTCCTCCGCAACTATTTAAAGAAATTACTCCAAGATTTTACTTATTACAAGGAAATGTGCGAAAAAGTGACTTTACACAGCGGCTTGTGGGAATAATTTTTAGCAGCTTGAATTTATCTTAATATAAGCTACAGTGTAAGTGTAAACGCAGGGAGTCAGTGCACTGCCTGGAAGGATGTCCCGGCTTCTCCCGCACTGATCTTTCCTCCTGTGATACAGCGGCTCTTCAGGGCCATTTTTCTTTACTTGACTTCAGCTCTCAGATACTTTTTTTCCTCTCACACACAAAGAATCATACAAAAGAGATGAGAAGAAATAAATAATCTATTTTTTCTAGAGGTGGTTTGGCTTGGGTCTTGGTCACTTTCTCGTTGCTGGGACACAACTTAAGAAAGGTTTATTTTGGCTCACAGTTTCAGAAGGTCTTAATCTTTTCATTGGTGGCTGGCAATGGTGAAAAGGTGGGGAACAGCTGTACCACAGGAGGAAAATCAGGGTGGAGTGAGAAGATGGGACGGGAGTACATCTTTCCAAGCCCACCCTCATTATCTACCACACCCTCTGTGATCCAGCCCTCCCAACCAGGCCCCAACTCCTAACAGCACACACAATCCATCGACAATCCACAACATCTAAACACAGGCAGATTTGGGGGGGATAGTCCAAACCCATAACAGCTTGGCTATGTCCTCAGAGAGAAAAATCTCAGAAGTCTTTAAATAATCAGCATATGGATAACCCATATAGAAATGATCAAGGACAAGCAAATTTTCTGGACAAATGAATGAGTTCAACAATAACTTGTTTAATCTGTGAACTCATCATTGGTGGAAAAGAGTCTATGTTCTTAATTCACAGTCATAGAAGGGACAACTGACATCATCTTTACCTCTGCACCTGGGGCTTTGTTTCTATTGGCTTTCTAGTGTTGGTAAAATCATGAAAATACCTAAGATATTGGTGAATGTACTATTAGCAGAATTATTTGCATTTTTCTTAAATTTAGACATATTCTGCTTAAAGTGATTAATATTCCTTAAGATGAGGATTTTAGTAAGATAACTTCTATGCTCATGTTGCTATTTTTTAATTTCATTTTTTGTATTTATTTATTTATTTATTGAGACAAGGTCACACTTTGTACACCAAGCTGCTCCTGAACTTACTATGTGTAGTCCAGGCTGGCCTCAAACTCATGGCAATCCTCCTCCTCAGCCTCCAGAGTGCTGGGATTACAAACATGAACCATCATGCCCAGCTATAATAGGGAACCAAACCAGGGACGCTGTGCTTCCTAAACAAAGGTTCTAATCACCTTCAGCCTGTTCCACACTTATCAACTCAAGACCTTACAAGAAAATTTCAGTAGTGCACAATGTGTACAGATGTTCTCCTCCCTTGGTTAAAGAGGACAAATGTGATGCATTAACTCATAAGCAGTGAGGATAGAATGCAAAATGTAAAATGACTTTCATTCCTTTAGAATGTGCTAAAGAAAACTAGGAAAAAAAACTGAGGAAGGAAAAGGCTAAATGCATTACAAGGTTGTTAAGCAAGATAAAATTTCCACCAACCTAAGGACATTTGGCTATTTTGATTAATTTTTTCTATGTATGGTAGGGTGGAGCACAGTTCAATGGTTAAATTGTGTTCACCGAGAGAGCGCAGGGTCACGGGCCCGATTCCTTCAGTATCACATAAACTGGGTGTGGTGGCATATGGCTGTAATCCCAGTACTCAGGAGGCTGTGGAAGAAGGATTCCCATGAGTTTGAGACCAGCCTGGGTTAAATAGTGAGTTTAGGACCAGCATGGACTAGAGTAAGACTCCGCGCACAAAAATTTTTTTAAAAGTTGCACAGATTTCATGTCAGACACTTGAGACAGACAAAAACTTAAAACTGAGATGAGGACACAAGTAAGTCAGCAATTAAGACAATGTAGTAAGCAATGAGGATATTGCTTTCTAACTTTTTAATGAGAAACACATTTTCAGACAGAAAAATAAAGAGATAAAGTGAATCACATATAAGTATAAACAAGGGAAAAATATAGCAAGCATGGAAATTGAGGAAATGATCGATCAAAGAACCAACATTTCCACAAATTTTTGAAAATATAAACAAAAGTTGATGTTGTTTTAGGGATACATTTAAAAGTCTCAGAAACCAACTAGAAAGACGACACTAATTTCACAAGTGGTTCCCTCTGTGAGGGACATGAAGAGAACCAGGCTGGACAGATGAAGGCCCTCAACTCGCCCTGTGTTGAACGGAAAGCAAAATGTGGAAACAGTCACAGTTTCAACTTCCTCTGGTCACATGACTGGTTGCTATATTGTGATGTGTGCTCTTGATTTTAAAAAAATGCATTAACTTAAAAAAAGAAGACATGAAAAGGATTTTTATTTTTGCCCTCCCATCATGAAAAGGATTTTGAGGGGAAAAAAAAGTGAAGCACCAAAATATATGGACTTGCCAACTACTTCCCATCTGGGAAGCCGCCAAGTATGTGATGGATGGCACAGAATTCAGAAAGAGAACAGCAGGCAGGTGCCCAGCCAGGATATAGACCACAATCTTTGGTTTTCCAACTAGCACTGGTGTGCTTTTCCCAATGCTACCTGTGAGGACTACGCTGACCAGGGAGGGATTCCTTTTGTGACTCAGCATTTTTTATTTTCCAAGGCTGCTGATTAACTGGCGTGTTCTCTGTCAACTGAAATTTACGGTCATGTTTCCGTGTTTGACAGGCACTGCAAGCTAACACCCAAGGATGTACACAAAGTCTCGTGTACGCTATTAGAGAGGGCTTTTAAGCCCTTCCAGCGAAGGTGGTATTCCCCAGGTCTATTCACACCATGAGTGTGAAATGTTAATATTTCCCAATAAAAGTCTTTTTCATCAGATGCTTATAATTCGAAAAAGCAACATTTTTTTCCAAACCACAGGGGTATAATCGATCTATGCAACACAGAAAGTCTGGGTTGTATTTCAAGCAAGAGAACTCTCACGGACTGTGAAAGAGAGCAGGGAGGAATGAAATCTCCAACAAATTATGCAGGGTTCTAAATAACTGCAGACCTAGACAAGGAGAAATTGAGGCACTTTGAAAGGCAAATGAACAGAAAGCAAGTACATAAAGCACAGATTGAGATGTGTATCTTATGGTGCAGCCGGTACAGTAGCCCAAAGGACTGGGCAGGTTAATGAGTTTCCTGAGGTCACACATGATGAGGTTAATAACCGAATCAAGGAATAACCCCATGTGTAAAGAAAAAAAAAATGGCACAGAGAGTGATTTTTAGATATGCTTCAAGCACAAAGGGAACCTTGAGGATGAAAACCTGTACTCTCTTGGAAAGTTTCACTGAGATTTAGAGCAAAGTGAGATTTTGATTTTGCAACTTAAGTACATTTTCTGGCTTGCTTATCTATTATAAATCATGTCAATACCCACTCTCAGCCCACTAGTTCTGTCTTACCAGAAATGGGGTAAAGTGTGGCTTAGGGTCACAGAGCAGTGCAAATTATAAATGATCACTTCTAGGCTCGTTGCTTAGCTACCAAAACAGCATCTCCTTATCCGTATACTGCCTGCAGCATCATTTGCATATACTTAAGTATATTTCAGTGAATCCTGAAGCCAAAATGAAATTATTGCATAGATACAATTAAATGAAAGAGAAGCTAATGAGTGCTTACAATAAAATCCATGATTTGGGCTAGGAGTCCTGAAAGGATAGACCGAGGCTTCGGAGTACATCTAGTCGGTAGCAGAAATTTTGCTGGTGCAACTGGAAGCAAAGGAGCAAGTTATCTATCACTCACCTGAAAGCAACTGCCAGACAGAACGGTCCCTTTGGCTGTTGCCTTTGTTACTTATTTACTGCTGAGACAGAATACCGATATGATATGCACAACTTAAGAAAGGAAAGGTTTATTTCAGGTTCAAAGGGTCTTGCTCCACTCCTCAGTGGCCAGAGGTGGCTGGAAGAATATTGTAGAAAACAGCGGCTGCCAGCATCACGGAAGGAAGCATCAGGAGCCTGTGGAAGAAGCTGCAGTAGGACTTCTTATCCTTCCGGGCCACACCTGTGATCCAATCTCCTATGTGCTTATCCTCCACCAAACACCTATTTTCCACCCCTCCTGACCAGACCCCACCTCCTAATGACCATAGAGTCCATAAAATTTAAATATATAAGGCTATGGGGGGACATTCCAGATCCAAACCATAATAGTTGTTTTGTGCTGAAAAAGAGGTGGACTTGTCTCCTGTCTGGTAGGAGCCGAACATTCAAGCTGCCAATCCTCGCATCTTGTCACAAGTGTATGCTTGATAGGGGGCCATGCACACGTGCATATGGGATATACATGAAGATATAGAAATGTCACTCTCAAGTATGCTTATGTAGGTAGAAATAGATGAAAGACACAGCAATAGCTCACTTGAGATTGTAAGAACCAAGTATTAGAATGACATGGTATAGTTTCTCTCCTTAAGAAATGACTCAAAGAAAGAAAAGAAAAAATAAACACAGTGAAACTGAGCTCTGGCAGATGCTTGTCTTTGTGTAATGTTTTTTTCCTTAAGGGGAATGAGATGCAGATGAAAATGAAAAGTGAAAGTTTAAATGTGTTTTGTATAAATGCGAGGAGTAAACACGTTGAGCGGCTGAATTGGTAGCATATGTGTTGAGAGAGAAGTGTGATGTCATTTGAAAGGCCGAAATGGAGGTGCGCAGTGACCACGGCTCAGGGGCAAACTGTCTAGGTGAGAGTTGCAATGGAGAAGGGAAGCAGAGAGGCTGGGGGTCGGGGAACACTCCAAACGCGTTTTGTTGGCTGAGCTTGAGAAATGTGTCGGGTGTGTGAGCTAAGGGTAAGATTATGAGAAAGGAAGACAGGAAAGCCGCACATTCACGTAAGATATCTAACAGGACAAGTATCAGGTGACCTACAATGCTGGCAGCAAGACGCTGTTAAGGGGGCTGGTGTGACAAGCAGCAGAGCAGAGGAAGAAACTGGCTATGGCAAGTAAGAGAGGACACAAAGCTTCTATCAGGACACCTTGGTTATCCAACATGACATTCCAGGAAGACAGAGGATAGGTCGTATAAATTAGTGAATTTCTAAGATAATAAGCGTTACCCCTTAAAATCTCCTTATAAGACAATGTGATCGTTTTGTTGAAAATCACAAAGAAATACAATTCTGTACCCTATTCAAATAAATATGTGGAACAAAATTTAACCTTTTCTTGAGAATACAGAGATCTTTTCTCCAACGCCGTATTGATATACTAGATGGTTCAAAGCCTGTGCAGAGCTGCAGACTTCAGGCTGGGCTCACCGGATTCTCCTGCAGTGTAGCCTACTCCAGTTCTACTCTGTTAAGTAGCAAAATGTATGAGTTTGTGCAAGGCTAAAGACTTACTTTTTTGGTAAATTTATATAGAGTAAATTATATACTGGATGAAGGGAACAGCTCAGAAATTGGAGCATTTGCTGAGGAAGCACAAGGTCCTGGGTTCAATCCCCAAGCATCACAAATTAGCTGTGCATGGTGATGTATGACTTTGGTCTCAGCACTCAGATTGCAATTTATTCAAAGCTATATTAGACTACAGAGTGAATTCAGAACCAGCCAGGACTATAGAGCAAGATCCTGTCTTTAAAAAGAAATAAAAAGAAAAAAGTAAAAAGTAAAGATGATGTGACAGGTACAAGGAGGGGCACCTTTGTGCTAGCACCTAGACCTCTCCTATTTCTCATGTATCTCTATCGTGGTTTAGATCTGGAATTTCCCCCCAAAAGTCTCATGCATTTAATTAGTATGGATTGTCTATGCAATCACATGCCATTGGGAGATCGGGGCCTAGTCTGAAGGGGTGAATTATGGGCATGTAATTTGGATCACAGGCATGTAGTGGGGGCTTACCACACTGTCCACACCTGGATCCAGGAGGGGCTGATCACTGGGATGAGATCTGGAAGGATGTATAAGCTGCTTCCTGCCTCCCTTGAGGACTAGTCTCAATTTGCCCTGACTTGGCTTCCTGTGTGTGATGTTGAGGAGCTGCCTCCACCTCTGTCTCTGCCGTGTACTCTGATTGCTGCCGGCCACCCCTGAATGGACTGTGACCTTCTGAAACTGCGAGCTAAAATACACCTTTCTGTCTCTAAATTTGTGGATGTTGGGTATTGAATCACAGCAATGAAAAAGTAACTAGAACAAGCCCCTTAAAATTATTCTTGTTCATACTCATCCCCGATCATTTTCACTTATTTCATATTGCTGATTCTGGGTTACAGCAAAAATTTCTAAAAAAAAAAAAAAACTTTGCTCTGTGTTACCAGGCTCAAAATGGGATATGGAAAAAAAAAAAAAAAAAAAACACCACTTTTGGAAAATAAGAAACCAACCATTAGTTTCCAGTCACTATCATGAGGCAAAAAACTTATAAAGAGACCAGGATTATTTTGGTTCATCTGGAGGTTCCACTCCAGGCTTAAGAGGAAGGGGCAGGCTTCGGACTTCTGATGGTACAGTACAGCATGTCAACAGAATGCAGCAGAATAAACCTGTGACTTCACTAGCCAGGAAGAGAGGAAAGGAAGAGGGAGGGACCACGGTCTCACAATTTCCTTCAAGGACATGTACCCAATAAACCAAGCACTTCCCATGAGGTTCTAGAGCATCTCCCAATAGCCCTATTCAGGGACCATATCTTTAACAAATAGACATTGAGAGCCACTCCACATCCAAACCATAGTACCCTCTAAACACAAACTGTGTCACCTGACCACACTTCCTTCTTTCAGAGTGGGGTAAGAGAGCTTTTAAAAAAAAGTAAAGTAGAGCATTTCGGCTCTATAAAATAAATTAAGCTGTGGTTACTACATCAAGTGGTTTGTTGTTGTTGTTGTTGTTGTTAAGAGGGTTTACTATAAGACACAGCCACACTGAATGTGAATGTACACCCAAGGTTAGTGAAAACCACTCGAATACCTCCAGGGGAGGCTTGACAATTCCTTTTGAAATCATTATGTGTAGGTATCTGTCATCCTAGAAGGGAGAGTTCTGGGCTTATCATTTGCTTTAGTTTTGCTTTGTTTCCTTTATCAGAAAAAAAGAAATCCTACCCTTAGCTCCCAGAAATGTTTCACCATTGCTCAGTGTACATATACATATAATATTTATGAAAATTCCTCTTGGCTTAAAATGGAAAATTAAGAAACTAAAAGGTCTTGCAACTTACTAGAACAACATGAAACTCAAAAAGGCAGCATGAATGAGAGAGAGAAAGCCATGTAATGAGCAAAACAAAACACCAACTAAACTCAGACTAAAGGGATACTATTCATTCCCAAAAAAGAAGCTGGTTCACAAGGGCAGAAATATGATAATTTGTTTTCAGACAACTAATGACAAGACAGCAGCAGTGTAATTCGAAGTCCTCCAGCCTTAGTTGTATTTAACTGGCTCAAACCTCCATCATCTTTTATAATCTTGTGAGATTATAAAAGATTTTCACAAGAAATCTGAGAATTCCTGGACTTAAATATTTTCATGGTCAATTTTTGCTCCATGGCCGCAGCAAGAACCTACAATCAATTATTACACACCTGTATTTTTGCAGACCTGCAGTTACCCCAGTCTCTTCCTGTGTCACACTGCCTCCCTGCCCCTTGGAAAAGAGGGACCAGAGACTCACAATGTGGGATAGGTTCCTGGTCTCTCATCACAGAACATGAATTTAGTATGTTTCAGATCTAGTTTGTGCTGTCACACTGCAGAAGGCCTTCTTGCACGCAGTGGTAATTTCACTTCCATTAGGTGATCATCTCTGCGTGGGGCAGTCTGTTTTGCAGAGGCTCTGTTGGAACCCCAAATGACCAAGTTTAGGACAATGACTGGACACTTCCAGGCCCTTCTTGGTAGTTAAATGCCTTCCAAATCTCTTATTTTGGTACACGCTGAATGGGGATAGATACGGTTGTGTAGATTTAGGGCTAATCAACCTTGTTTTGCCTGGTTTTGGACAGACATTCCTAAATTATTAAAAGGCCTATATGCAGATCTAAGAAAGAAACTGACCCAAAATTTTAAGGTAATAAATAAAAATCAAGCTTTGTTCTTCTTTTAGTTACCTATTGAACATTTGCAGGGCCAACACAGTCACATTTTTAGAAAAAGTTGCTCTTCAGTCCTGACTGCCTCAGAAGAAAACAAAAATTACATTTTTAATTAATAACAGGTTAAGGGTCCAAAGCTTTTACTTCATCCCTGTGATGGTCTTGGTGTCAAAATCACATGAGGAAATTTAGAAACTACTGTTGCCTATCTCCCCACCTAATATTTATATTTTTAAGCTTTCAAGGCATTCCAAATCTCCATTTTGCATGGCAAACACAGGAAAGACAAGTATTTCAAATCTGTCATTACTTCCATTTCCAGACCCAAAGGCATCTCCAATATGCATCTTGAAGCTCCCCTTGTACACAAAAGCTTATATATTTGTCACGTACATCATTTTTTAGTCCCAGTTATATAAAAATCATTCAAAAAACTATTTAGTAGATCAGTATTGGTAGTGGTCAATTAATACTTTTATTTCTAAAGGCCTAACAGGATAATGTCATCAAGGATCATCCTTAACTGAAATTTCTAAATCTAAACTGGCCCATTCGGCCAGCTTGATAATAAAACCAATAAGAGATTTCTCCATAATTAGTACCCTTCCACGCATGGTCTCTTTACAAAATTAGTACTTAAACTAGGATGTCAAGATCTCATCCTGAGCATGGTCAATGAGATATTCATCAGATAGAAGTTAAATGTAGATATTAAGACAGTTACTGGAGCATTTTTACGAAGAGGCAAGGGTTGATTGTATCATTGTCTACATAGGCAGATATTTCTGTGTTCAAATTCTTTTTCCAAATATAACTTGCAAGACTTTGGAAAAGTTTCATAATTTCTGCGCTCATTTTTGGATCTACAAAGATGAGAATAATTAGGCCTGTGATGTTCTTACACACACACACACACACACACACACACACACACAAACACAATGTACACATACACATATTATATAATTACTGTCTCTTCATTACCTACTACTCTACAAAAGTTAGCATTCTTCCTTTGCAAGTTATACTTCATTAAGTTTGTAATTATAGTTGGCTAGTAAGTTTCAAAATGTTAAGTGTCACTTTTTGAAAGTTCTCTGTAGCTTTCTTTGTATTTTAATTAAAAATCTAAAAAATATGAAAGCAGAGTGCTTTACTAGACCTATGAATGAAATCAGTATGTTTCTATTGTTTAAAAAGCATATGATATGCACTCAGACGTAATAAACAGAAACATTTAAGTATATAAGAACATATATGAAAATACAAAGCTAGTTCCAGCTGTGCAAAGAACCAGGTCTGAGAGCTGCCCTGTTGCCGAGAGACCAGGCCCCAGGGCCATCTATGTGTGAAAGATGCATAAAAATGGTAAGTTTGTACAGAATTTTTAAGGGACAAAGGAAGGACCATGGTGTGACAGAAGCTGGAGGAGGGGAGAGAACAAATAAGACTACTATGTAAACGACACCATTGTCAGCATTCAGGAGCAACAGAATCCCGCTAAGTTAACCTAATAAAGTACACTTATAAATCAGGATTTAAGGACGTACCTTTTAAAAGACTAAGCACAAATGAATTCAACTTTTAAAATTTAATATCCAAAGGTACTGTGTGATTCTTCTTCCTCAGCTCCAACAATTGTGTAGTGTTATATACAAAAGAGGCATAGTTCAAAGGACTTAAAGAATACGAGTATCTTGTTACCTTGAAGATCTGTCTGATCTTCCATTGCCTTGCTGTTGTGCGATCTTCCTGCAGACGAAACTGGAGACCTTTGAACAGTTTTCACTTCAGACTACTGTGAAGTCTTTTCCTAAAGTAAAATGTGTTCATAGTATGTGTTTGGCAAGAAGGACAGGAAGGTAGATAAAGCTTTTATTGTACTTGATACCCCGACAATTTGAGTTTCATTCACCTACAACAAGATGACTAAATTTCACAATGAATGCACTATCCTCTGATCAACAGGACTCTATGTCTGTGTGACCAGATGGTGTAAATATGAAGGCTAAAAATTAACAATCTCGCTACATGTTAGAAATACCGAACGATTCAAATATTCTTTAAGATTAAAAGTGAATAGATACTGTGATGTGTGATATGAATTGGGATAAATACTGGGTTTTCCACCACTATGTAGAGCATTATTCTGAGCTCCATTGTCTTTTTTTTCTTTTTCTTAAAAAAAATCACCTATCAAATGCAACTGAAAAGAGTGATTGTAATTATAAAGTTTTTACTACAATATCATTATTATAAGAAGGTAAGATATTGTTCTTTGAAGTTCCTATGAGTCCAACATATAGAACTTTAACTACATATATCATTTCTATTAAAAAGGCATAAGACGAGCCTGACAGAATCCCCAAATAGCCAAGTGATATAAATAGAACAGGCAGATGGACAGGTTATTCTGCTTGAGCCCTCATGGCTTCAAATATTGACTCAATCCTATACTCAATGTGAGGGAGTTCAGTATTTGAGTTTCATACAGCTTCATACTAAATATAAAAACTAAACTGTGGGAAATTCTTCAACTTTGGTCCTATCATTAAGCTAAAGTTGTATGGTAACACATAAACCTAAAACCTAAGAAATTGGCAACTCCAAAGACAAATGAAAAGCTATACCTTGCTGACCCAAGGCAGATGCTGCTAGACAGGTATAAAAAGAATCCAGCTACAAATACTTAAAGAATTGAGCTAGCCAAAGAATAAAGAACTTTTGTGAGTTGCAGATAGAAGGAGAAGTTGTACACACTTACAGGGGTTTCTCCACAGACTAGCTAAATGGTCACCAAAAAAAAAAAAAAAAAAATAGTCAGAATGCTTGGAAAATTTCCCTTGAGATGTTCTCCTGGGAAGGGGATGGCCTCCCTGGAAAGTCTTGTCTTTCCCAAGACCCAAAGCCTCAAATTGCTGAGGGAAGAAAAATAAATCCTGCTGCCTTTGGAGCATTACTGCAAACGAGTTTTAACAAAGAAGTGGAAATAAGAAAAAAATTCCCTCCTCCTACTATAAGATGGAGAAGAACAACTGATGTGTTCATAATGTTAAGGATATCATCTAGGTGAGTAAGAGAGTCAGTACATGACGAGAAGTCCCACTCCCATGATGTAGGAAACGGTGCCTGCCAAAATCTGCAGCTTTCCAAGAAACAGAGATTATTCAAATTATTCTAGAAGTTCTGGAAGCAGCAGAAACACACACACTTGTCATCATTCTTCTTACTTCAAGTAACAAGGAACAGCAGTCTACTTTTAAGAAAAGGAGCAATCTCATGAAATGCTCTCTGAAACACAAATCAAAGATCTAAAACAAAGTGGAACAAACATTCAAAAAAGCCTTCTGGAAATCAGCTCCAACCATAAGCATAAGGTAATGTTAAAAGACTGAAAGCTGGTGTTATACAGAAAGTAACGAGTGGCCATTGTAAAATGCAAACACAACTCAAATTCTAACTTCAATCAGCCATATTCCCCGGTGTCAGAGGCCTGGCAGAAAGATACCTAATATGCCATTTCTAGACCAGAAACATCCTTTTATCTCAAGCTTGACTACACGAGACATACAACTGCCAAAAAATTAAGAGGAACTCAATAAACAAGTTTAAAAAAATAATAAATTGTACAGAAACAAAACAGTAAATAGACACAGATATAAAACAGATGTTGAAAATATCAGACTTAGATTAAAAATAACCAGGATTAATATATAAAAAACTTCGGGGAATAGGAGACAATATGCAAAGCCAGATGGGTAATTTCAATAGTAAAACTAAAGCTATGACAAAAAATCAAATGAAAATGCTAAAAATTAAAATTTAATTATGATGAAATATGCCTTTATGAACCAAAGCAATGCATAACTCAGAAGAGAAAAAATAACAAGTGAAATTTCAGATACAATTATAGTAATTAATCAAATGAAACACAAAGGGAAATATGAGTGAAAAAACATGAACAAAGCCTCCAAGAGCCATGGAACAAAATCAAATAGTTTAACAAATATGTAATTGAAATGTCAGAGGGGAAAAAGGAACCAAGCTGGGAAAAAAGGAAGAAACAGGAGAAATAGGAAGAGAAGAAGAAAAAAAACAACAATAACAATAGCACCAAGAAAGTTTTTTTCAGAAATACTGAATTTGAAAAAGGAAGAATTTACTAAAACTATAGATTTAAGATGTTCAGAGAACACCCTGGATAAATATAAAAACACAAAAGAAAGCAACAAAACTTAATGCATTCAAACTGCTAAAAACCAAGAAAAAGTGAAGATCTTGAAAACAGCAGTTGATAGAAGAATCCATTTTATACAGAGGAACAAACACAAGAATTACAGCTGATTTCTCAATAGAAACAATGCAAGAAAGAAAAAAATTGAGAGGGTGCAGAAGGGAAAACTGCGAATCCAAATTCTATCCCCAGTGAAACGTTGGCCAAAAATAAGAAAGAGAGAAAACCTGCTTCACACAAAGAGAGAAACAATTCACCATGGCCAGCAGAGATGAGCTTTACCAAAGTCAGAACTGCCTGAGAAAGTTCTCCAAGTGGAATCAGGTGACGTCGGTCAGAAACTCGGATCTACAGAAAGAGATGAAACACACTAGGAATGGGAATCATGAGTGTAAATATAAATTTAATAATTTGCTTATTTTAAATTATTCTAAAAGTTAACTGATGGCCTAAAGCAAAAAAAAAAAAAAAAAAAAAAAAAAAAAAAAAAAAAAAAAAAAAAAAAAAAAAAAAAAAAAAAAAAAAAAAAAAAAAAAAAAAAAAAAAAAAAAAAAAAAAAAAAAAAAAAAAAAAAAAAAAAAAAAAAAAAAAAAAAAAAAAAAAAAAAAAAAAAAAAAAAAAAAAAA